>CM040245.1:217511082-218038166 GCA_022545495.1 Chrysanthemum lavandulifolium
TAAAAAAAAGCGAATACAAACAATTATCTTTCGTCTTTATGTCTCAACCTTTCACTTTTATATCGTATAATTTCAAAGATTAGCATTCATGTGAATATGGTATGTTGGAGTCAATTTTGCATTTTAGGAAGAGAATGCACTAATCTCTCCGAGATTAGCAACAGTTTTCTTTAAAAGTCATGGTTGAATACAGCCTTTGAAGTTTCCATTTAAACGCCTAGGCATGGTTGAATACAGGTTTAAAGTGTTCATTTAAACGCATAGCCATTTAAACGCCATAGTTTTCTTTCTCACCACAATAGTTGACCGAATTCAGCTTTAAAGTGTTGACCGAAATTCAGTTTTCCACTTTCAAGGAAGACCATTTGAATCCAAGAAATTTGAATTTTGAATTCTTATTCTAGCATGATAGTTTTGGGTTCTACACATTTACTGGCAACAAAAACAAGTTCGATTGCAGCGGCGACACACATTCAGGCAGCAGCGGCAGCAACGGTGGACTCCGGCGACAATAAAAATCTACAAAAAAAATTGTTAAAAAAGTTATATAAACTAAAAGCTGAAAAATAATACAGTGCGACAACAACTTGACATAAATCTATCAAATACTAAAAACAATTGAATAACACTATTAGCATAATCAATTTTATACAAATATTAACAACAATTAAAATAAGGCATACTATAAAGTGCGACAACAACTTTTCCGGCAACACAAGCCATGCGACATGACGGTAGAATTTTACGGCGAGACAACGGTGGCGCCGTTCTATATCCGGCAAAGCGGTGGTGGCGGAACCAATTCCAGCGAGTCCACGGCGGGTGTAAAAGTTATAAAAAACTTAGATCTACAAATAAAATCTATAGATCTGTAAAAAATTATAAAAACTTGATCTATTAATAAAACTCAACAAAATTACCTTAAAACACGATGGTGGTGAGTCGTGGTGGTTATGGGTTTCGGTGGTGGTTTGGTTTAGTTGGTGGAGTCGTCCAGTGGCGGTGACGACCGTTGGAGGTGACGTCCGGTGGTAGGGGTTCGATGGTGAGAGTTGTGGTGGTGGGTATGGTGGTATTATTTTGTGTGTGTGTTTTTAGTGTGAGATGAAATGGTGTGTGTATGTGTGAGAGAGATAAATTTTTCACAGTTACCAAAAATAATTTTCCACATTCAAGTTTCAACATTCCCCTTGACCATTTTTCCTTTTTAGATAGTATAGATAATCTAGCCAAACGCACACCACAACACGTAGAAACGAAAGGTTTATCCTTCACCAAACACATAAGATAAGTTAGAGCAAATATCATATTTAAATTGGCTCGGTCGTAACGCGCGATAGCCTAATTCCTCATTAATGTTAAACTTGATACCTGGTGTGGCATGGGTCGCACCCAATTTTGAGTCGCATAATGTATTTTTTTTTAAAGTATCGTTTTTTGATAAGCGCAACTCTCAGATATTTATGCTATTTTTTTATAGCGCAAGTTTAGCTTTGCTGAAATTTTTTACGATGCCATTTTTTGTACTTATGGTTAGAAAACATTAGTGCAACACGCTTCCGAAAATCGTAAGTAAGTCGGTCTTGTCCATACTTCTTTCAATAGAAAACGAACATAACAAATATGACACATAAAGTTTGTGGAAACCAAGGACCAAAATTGTAGTTTATGTGAAAGTATTGTTTCAAAGTACAAAGTGGATATATTGGAAGTCAATGTAATTTAAGAGTATTGGGTATAGCGACTAAATGTCTCGCTAATTCCTATATGGAGCATAAAGTGATGGCTATGTCTAAGCCATCATACCAATTGTGTTCGTTAGAATCAACATAGCTACTTAAGTGGCATGGATGAGGAAAAAAAATTGTACTTTTCAAACTTTTTTTTTTTCTTTTTAATTAAAAATTAACCCATTTACATATTATATATATTACTTTATTTTAACCAATTTTTGCACAAAATTTTCATTAAAACACTTACTCTTTACCAAAAAACATGAGTAATTCTTCCTATTATGATATGTCTGATCTCGATGATCAAAATGACATCGAGCTAATTATGCAAGTTATTTAGTATGATCAATCGTTGCAACAACAAACCAAAAGTTCACGTACCCGTACTTCGATATACCTTGAACGTGATGTTGCTGAAGCATGTTTGATGGCCGACTATTTTGGTGATAACTTAAAATATTCGGATTGCTATTTTAGACTTCGATATCGTATGAGCTGCAAACTATCTTTAGAAATAGTCCAAGGTATTGAAACTTATATTCAAACAGTCAATCCTCTTCCTGAGAATTTTAAATTCTAAGTGGTTCGACCCGATTGTACGGGTCTAATGAGTTATAGGGTGCGTTTCTCTTTTTTCTATATGGTAAGAAAATGGTAGAACCTACGTCAATTAGAGGCACTAGTTGGGGAAGATTTAACTTTTGTTGCGTTAGTGATACAGAGGAAATAACCAAAGTTACTAGGTCCTACACCAAAAAGAAATATTATTAAATCAATGGGTCATACAATTTCCTTACCACACAGAAAAAAGAAACGCACCCTTAGAGGGTGTTTGATAGCTTCTTAGTGGATCAATTAAGAGAACACCTTCAATTCGGTCAGCACCAGGAACGTTTGATAAAAACAATTGAAAGCTCTGACCAATTCTTTTACTTTTGAATCATTTTGGGTGGATGGATGTCCTCAGCCATTCAGCACCATTTGTTTATTTGGTTGACCTCTTTTATTATTTTAATGTTTTCTTCGTAGCAAAATGTTTTTGTTTTTGTTTTTTTTTTTTTTTTTCATTGCCTCATATGATCACTTAAATTAAATAATGGTTGTTTTAAGTGTGACATATTCAAACCAACATTTATCACAAGTCATCAACATTTTTTATTTGATCTTTTTCTCAATATAAAAACATATATATTGACATATCCCTACCTTTATATAATATTTCTTCTCGTATTTAGAGACATAGTGATTAATTGATTAATTAATACAAAGTTAAAGATGCCATATTAGTTACAAAATTTTGTAGTCCTTGCTTTTTTCACACTTTCTTGTAATATAATAGTTTGTAGAATTATACTTAATTGATTAATTAATACAAAGTTAAATAAAGCAAAAAAAATGATTGCGTTTCACAATTTGAATATACCAATTTTACATATTTTCTTATTTATAAACTTGATCATTGTAATAATAAATTGATCATATATTATTCCACTTCAAATAAGATACAAGGTTAGAATAGTAATTTTATATCATTCAGATTGTTATTTAAAAGCTTATCAAACGGTAGTTTTCATTCGTAAGCAAGTTCATACAAATGATTCTAAATCATTCGGACGCTAGCGATTCAACACTAAATCATTCTTTTTATCAAACAGTACGCTTGGTGTTATTACGAAATGCGCATTCGTAGTATACGCCGATTAAGCGTCTGACACAACACCATGACGTTTGATGAATATTACAAATGGGGGAGCATCGCGCACATGATTGTCTAGATCATTTTACCAAGTGCATTATTCAATGGTATATGTCCATGTTTTTAAGAAAACCTGACATCAATGACATTCAAAATTTATACAACGTGCATAACACGATTCATGTTTTTTTCGAAAATGCTTGGAAACATTAATTGTATGCACTGAGAATGAATTAATTGTCTGAAATCATGGCACGGGAAATTTGGGAGAGGTGATAAAAAATACCCAACTATAATAGCTGTTGCGTCATACGATTTGTGAATTTGGCGTGTATTTTTTGGTTAGAGGGTGCAGATAACGATCTTACCATTTTAAATAATTCTCCGTTATTCGTCGACCTTTTTCATAACATCGCCCTTGTGGCTCCGTTTGAAGTAAACGGAGTTACCTTCGTATCGTACTATTCTAGTTATGACTGAGTAAATGTGTATTGTACTATTGTAGTTATAAATGAATAGATGTATGGTTTGGAGTATTAAATTCGTATGTATTAAATTCCTATAGTTTACTCCTTTCAAAAAGCTTATACTCCGTAGCTCATTTTTGACTTCACAACTCAAATAATACATTATATTATAGTATATAAATACATTTGGCGAGGGAACTTATGGTTTCGTGCCTCCCAACTTAAATCATTATCCGACCAAATCATTATTCGACGACTATGATTTTAGTATGAAGGTACGATTTCAGTATGAAGGTTGCGGGTTTGGAGGTATGTCTTTTATGGTAATTTCTGCTTTTGGTACACGAGGAGTGGTTGTTCTCGGTTAAAAAAAACCCTTAAGAATGTTATCGAGGTTAGTGTTCTTCTTATCAAATGTTTACGAACTTCATATTGAAAATCAATTAGATGTGGCTATAAGAATTAACCATAAGTTGTTTCAGGATAAAGGATTAGGTATGTTTATGTTGTTGTTGTTTTACTTTTGGTAGATTCCAGCGTCTTTATGCTCCTTTAGGCTTGGATTCATTTGGTAATAAGCGTTAGTTGTGACGATGGTTTTCGTTAAGGTTATTGTTTGAGGATTAGTTATAAGTTGTTTCAGGATTAGCGATTAGCTGCATTCAGGTATTTGGTTGTCGTTATTGTTTGAGGATTATGTCAACCCCAAAACCTTTTTTCGTTTTTTGGTTTACTTGCATTTTTGAGGATTATTGTTTCAGGATTAAAGATAGGTTGTACTGATGCTTTTCGGTTATGATAGTATTTCTTTTCTATGTTTGGTGGATCTTCATGGGTGAAAGTCACCCGTATGCAGCCGTGGTGTAGTAAACTGAATCAAAGAACAAAAATAAGCTGAAATTACGCTGTGTAAGAGGTCTTCATAGTATGTGGTTTGTAAAAGTTTGTAACTTTTTTCGTCTTTGGTTTGCAGGTTAATGTTATATTACTGGAACATGAGCCTTTCACAAGGATTCATGACGTGAGGGTTCGGTTGTCTCACTTTTAGCATACCATGTATGGATTTGATTAAACCTGAGGTTGTAGGGATTTTGACGAGCCAGCTAGCTAAACCTTTTGCCACTCGCCTATGTATCCTATGTTGTAATTTTTTTGGGCAAAATCTCAAGCATGAAGCCTCTGTCGTCTTACTGACCTTATGGTTTCCGGGGCGATGATGAATTTTTCTGCGAATTCATTCTTCCATGAGTGTGGCTGACACATTCCCGTATCTTGGCGAGGTAACCATGAATGTTACGTGGGTGCAGCCATGGCGGTTGTGTCGAGTCGCCCAAGGAAAGTCAGATCTGAGCCTCATTTTTCCGAGTCCGTTATGGTCTACTACTACCACCGTTATACTCCGAGGCATAGGTAATCCAAATGATCCACAACTTAACTTTAGTTATTTACTATTGTCGATGGCCTTGCTTGAATGGTTGCTGTTTATCTTAACAATGTTCAGACGCTTAGGTGACTTACTTCTGAAATGAAGTCAACGCCTGAAGTCGATGAGGAAAGTGACCAGCGAATTTGGAACGGTGGTTTGAAATGCGATATAATGGGTTACAGTCCCATGATTGGCGGGTTTTGTGGAGCGAAAGATGTGACAAACAGGTAAAAAACGCGTCATTTTTGTTTTTTTTGTTTAGAACATACCAAATTATTTATTTATTTATTTATTTTTTTAAATAATCTGTAGCTTCTTCCACCCAGAGAGACAGAGGTTTTGGTCAACATATTGGGTAATGTCTTTTATTTGTTTTATTTATGGTACTTATGTTATTATGTACTTTATTGGTTGGATGATTTGATTTGAAGACCTAGGGGTAACTTTGTTTGTCTGTCGGTTAGTAGTAAAAAAAGTGTGGCAACTATAGTAGTGTGTACATGTTAGTGGATAAAATGTTTAAGTTGTGGTGCAACACGTAATGTAGTTGTGGATAAAATGTTAATTGCTTATTTAAAAATTAAGCAACTAGCATTTTAAATAAGCATTTGTGCAACGCGTACTGATACAATCAGGTAGCGTGATCACGATAGTTTCAGTTACTTTTAAACATCAGCATATGTAATTGCATTTCTCATGCTAGAACACTTAAAGTTTACTTGACTATACGCTTTAAACTTGCAGGCATGTACGGGTCCAACAAGAAAACACGGGCGTGAATGTTCAATAACAGGTATGTCTACTTTCGACATTTGTAGCTTGAGACCCTTTTGATACATTAATGCATCTAATTGTTTGATGAATGTTGTTGTCGGACACAAGTATCACAGAGAAGAATACACAGGCTGAAAAAGGAAGTTTAGCGAAAGAGATTCAGGTTAGTTTAAGCATCAACAGAGATCATTTTTACAGTTTACACGTAACATTCGTTACAGATATTTTAATCAGCTTATTTCAGTATCATTATAGGGTTATATGATTCAAAGCTTAATTGTCATATTCAGTTCATCGTAAAAAAACGTTTAAAAAAAACTGAAACTTTGGTTTGTGAGAATGACACAGTAGTCGTATGCTCATTTTACACTTGGAATTTAAAGTTCACTTTAAATGCATACTTTGTATTAGTACTTCATTGTTTTTAGTACTTTATGTTAGTCGGCAAAACAGTTGCTTTCATCCTGAAAGTTCCACTATACCGGTTTCTTATATCATGCACATGGTTTGGAGAGATGATATACATGTTTAAGTGTTCTCTACACAGTTGCCTACATGTACATGTCGTTAAGTGGGGTGTTTGTATACGGTATATACATGTTTGTGTGGATCAGGTCAACTCTCCAAAGCATGTACATGTCGTATACAAACACCCAACCCCAATGTACATGTTTAATTGGGGTGTTTGTATACGGTATATATTTAAAAAGCACACTTACTTATAGTTTTGTTCGGGGTGTTTGTATACAAACATCCCCAGGCACACTTACTTATGGTTTTGTTCAAAATGTAAATATGCATTTTAAGTGGGGTGTTTGGATTAGCTTATATACAGATTATGAAAGTGTCATGATAGTCGCAATTTGGCAGGGCATTTATACAAATGAGCCCACGCCTATCTCCCGGATATATACTGGCGTATCTTGGCGGGGCATTTATACAAATGAAAACGACAATGCTTTCAGTATATATCACATTGGAGTGTTCACTATCGTATAACTAATTCACTATTGTATAACTAATTCAGTATGTGGATATTTTATACTAACGTATATAGGATATAAGGCTATATATTTAAAAAGTTATTCACTTAGTATGACTAAATCATTATGTGGGTATTTTATTTTGATTCTTATAACTGATTGTGCTTATTAATTTTGTTTAAGATGATCACATTGGAGTGTTCATGAAGAAGAATGCAAAAGATTAAAATGACAAACTTATTACCTATGAAGAATATGCCAAAATGCATGTGTAATTGATCTTTGTATGGTAAATGTGCAGGGTGGTGCGAAGAAATTAGTCATCTCATCTCCGTCAGCTGACGCGCCTATGTTTGTTGTAGCAGTAACTGAGGCCACATACAAACCGAACACGGATATTGTATCCAAGCTTCTTTTATAGCCGAAGCAGTGGTGGAACATGTTGCGTCTTTTCGTTCTAAAGATGCCGGTGCAAAAATTGAGTCAGAAAAGATTGGGATTTGAACCCATATGCAATCAGTTGCAGTATCTTGAGGTACGTTAAATAATGGTTTCATGAATGCTTTTATTTTTAATATAATACTTTTCAATAACTTCAATAAAAATTGGGTAATTAATACAATGCTTTTGTGTTGCATTGGATTAGTATAAGAATTTGGATGAGAAGTGGGTGCCTTTGGATGCTGATATGGGGCTTAAATCAGTGCATATGGGTGCTGAAATGCAGCTTCAAATGTCTGGGTTTAGCGGATGAAATGGGTGGGTTTGGAGGCTGAAATGGATGAGTCTGGGGCGCAAATGGGTGTGCGTTTGGAGTTTGAAATGGGTAGTTTAGGGCTGAAATCGATGTCTGTAGGTGTTGAAACGGGGGCTTAAAAAGATGGATTTGTCTGCTGAAATAGGGGACTGAAGTTGGTGCGTCTGGATGCTGAAAACGGTACTGAAATGAGTGCCTTTGGGGCTGAGGTAGTGGCTGTAATGCGTGTGTGATCATGATATATTGAAGACTCAAAGGGTTGACAAGGGTAATCAGAATGCAACTTGAATTATGGTGCTTGGACATGTACATTGAAATTACATTGAAAGGAATCCTCTCTTGCTGATTTTCTCATTTTAAGTATTGAAGGTAACTTTTGACTAACATTGTGTTTTTTTTTTCATATATAAAACCGTTGTAATTATGTGAGTCAAAATTCGGTTTCTTTACTATGAAGATACGAACTTTCTGTCTTAAATGGATAGGTGAATTGGCGCATTCTAGATGGTTTTGCTGATGTTGGCCATCGCGATGCTACTGACCTATAGAAAGATCTTGACACCAAAAAACTCGACGGGTAAGTATAGGGTAATACCTTTGATCTTAGAGGCTGATTATATGGTAGTGATGTAACCTTTGAATTTAGGAGGGAAAATGCTAGCATTATCACCAACTGCTGTGAAAAAACCTAAGGGTTTAGTAAACAAAAAAAGTATAGAATTTACAATGAAATTCATTCTAAGGCGCCTTTCATTTGCTTATTTTGCAGGGCTGCTACAGGTGCTGAAAAGAAAGAGTAACATCTATGTTTTGTTCAATAGAATAGCATTTTGAGGTGTTAACTTGCAAAGATGAGCATGCGATTGGTTCCGAAATCAGTAAAGCAGGAAGATTTGGAGGGAATGAAGAAGCTTTGGGAGAGCGTTTTTGACCAGCCATATGAGAAAGCTGGCTGCCCAATAATTGGTGACTCAGATGGTGTGAAGCCATTAATTCATTGGGAATTCACGGATTCTGATGTTAATGTGAAGTACCACCAGCTGTTGCCTCGCTTTTTGCTTGAGGTTTGTTGAATTGTGTTTCTGATTATTAGAAATATATCAAGAATGTGGTCTATGTGTCTTCACTGTTTATTGGTTTTTTGTGCTAATACTATTTGAAGAGTGATTATAATTATTATCAATTTTTTTTGTACATTATTATCATCAAGAGCACCTAAAGGATCAGAACACAATCCTTTATATTCTAAATCGAAATGACGCCTCTCAAGTATTTGTGGTATAGTCTAGGGAAAACTAAACAAAATGCAATGTAATATTTCTTCTTACTGATATTTGTGACATGTTTGTTTTGGACTATTTGTTGCAACAATTTAACTTGTGAGGAAGCGCAAACCAAAGTCACAAAGAAATTCCACAACTGTGTTGTGTTATCAATATAAAGACTTTTAATACAATTAAATTTTCATGTTTTAGCTTATACTGTGACGAGTATCGGAGGAGACAACGAAACACGGAACAAACAAAACCAACAAAGTAAATGAATCAGTTGCAACATAGCCTAAACACGACTACGAATTTAAAATGTTGGTAAAATGCCCTCGCCGCATCAGGCATGAGTTTCATCTCGTTTGTACTTATTAGTCAACAAACTAAATTCATGTGTAGTTTCCGTCGTATGTGTTAAATTCATGTCTCACCAACACAAGTATGAAATTATAGTTTGAAAAGGTTAAGTCCAGGACAAGCATCAATTTTTTTTTTTTTTTTGAACTTGACAAGCATCAATTCAACCGTGGAGTTTTCACTATTGTAGTTAAAAAAATTAGGAATTTCATATATCTAGAGAAGCTTGAAAATTCGTATTTCTACAAAAGCATGAGTTTTTAATGCGTGATGTCAATCTTATTAAAGCGTCTTTGAAATATGTAATTATCAAGTTGAGTGAGATGTATGTAAATCTTAAAAAATTTAATACACTCAACCGATCAATTTAATGCATCAACTACACACATCTCATCGATTTAATAAATATACACGCATCCCCTCATTTTCATTTTCAAAATACTTTTACCTCCAATATCTGAACACACAAACTATTAACAAAAAAAATGTCCGGGTTTTTTAATCGATCTGACATCAAACCCATGAACCAGTCTCAAAAATCGAATGAATCCCACTTTCATAGCCATGTAACATCAGGTGTATTATGAAACATAGATAGATCTTTATGTCCTAAAGTAGTTATTTGGTGTAGGTTTGTTTAATAGTTTATTTTATATACTCGTATTTTGTTTGTAAGTAGTACTAGTAATATTTTGTCTGTTTAGTGTACACTATGGTTCTATCTACTGTTTTTGTTCTTGGTTTTATAACAACAAGCCTTAGGAGTCACAGATATAACTATTTACAAATGAATATTTTTTTAACTCAGTTGATGACATATTTGTTTTGTTACAGCCATTTTTTTAAAGAAATAAAAATATCATTCTAGAAGTCTATGTGCAATGGTACACAGATGAAGAAGAATGGTGGCCTTGTTTTGTTAAACGCTAGCCCAGTTTTAGTTTTCTTCTGAAAAAAGGCTTATTCTTTTGTCTAGATTTATTTTTTGATATGATGACTCGTATAATTGAAGAATGGTGAAGATTAAGCAAGTTTAATTAAGTGCGTGTTTAGTTGTGGCAAACGGTTTCTTCGTGGAACATTTTGAAAACGGGGAACTCTAAGTTCATGTTTCTAAATTCTAGTTATAGAGGCAGAAAACTGGTTTTATGTTTCGAACACAGAACTTTCAGAAAATACCCATTTTGAGCACGTTTTTAGTTTTCTTTCCTTTGCTTATAAAACTTTTCTGGATACCTCCTTTTTTTCCCACTACTAAACACACACTACACAGTAAACATCTCTTGATAAATTACACAGTTTTTAAAGGTTCTAGCTAATTGAATTATTGTTTATTAGTTTTATCTTGGTTTATAGATCTCTTTATGTGGTTTGGTTAAAAAATACAACGTATAGCCTCGTTACTTTCAAACTTTTCTAGTGGAATCTATTGGACACTCGCTCTTAGATCTCAATAATGGCTGCTAAAGTCCTATATGTGCGCAATGGGTGTATATTTGTCATTAGCGAGGGTGAAATTTTTTACTATCTAATTAAGTTGCTTCTTTGCATAGTATTTTGCTGGACGACTTTCAATATTCTTGTTTTATTAATATATTGCAAACCCTCTCTCACACTGCCTATAACGAGGATTGAATTCTAATGTATTGTTTGGGGAGTGAGCAGTGACATTGTTATACGTTTTTATTTTTATATAGCTGTAGTTTATCACCAAATTCTATGCTGAGAATGTAGAAGATGTTAAAAGTGAACATAACATTAGACAATTACAGTAATACGAATAGTGAGGTTGGTTGTGACAAAATTGATTACAATAATTAAAACTACATATACGAGATTCCAATCTATCGTTTTTTTAAATCGTACAATCCTCGTCAAGATTATAAGAGATTACAAGAGATGAAAACAAGCAATAAGCACAACCAATCAATTCAACCCCAGGTTATATTTGATAATTTTGATTTGCGAAGTTTCACAAACTTATCAACAAACACACCCAAGTTTCTTGTTTAAATCAAATCACTTAAAAAGTTTAAGAAATAAACTGTTATATGATACTGAAGTGTAATGCAAGTTCAGTTAATCTACCCAAGGGAAGCAGTGAAACATCTCATTTTTTGGCCAATGTAATTTTTTTTTACCTAATTTGACTTTTGACCCATTGGTCAACCCGCCTGAACCACCCATTTTAGCACCTCTAATTTTTTAGATACAGTGTCTAGGTTGTGGCACGAAATGTTTTAATGGCAATATAGCGTCATCTCACATACATTACATGTAATATTGAAGATGTAGGTTCTATCAGAATCGATCAAGGAAATTTACCAAACCCTCGCCCTTTTTTCTGCTCGCAAAACCCTCGCCCTTTTTTCTGCTCGCAGCTTAGTCGAGAACGTAATATAAAACCCAATCAATCCTTTGATAATCACATGAATAGCTCAAACAAGAAACCCACCAAGAACACTTGTACTTCTTTGTCCGAGAATGAAAATCTGCCAACAAGCAGAATATATATTTCACCCAAGAAGCTTAAGCTTCTTTATTCGATATCGGATAATACTATCCGATATTCTCCATTCTATGTCCGAGAAGATCATGAACAGAAAACTACCACTTGCTTGCCAAATTCAATTCGACCAGGAATCTTTTGGAAACAATAATACCAACCAATCACAACCCTAAACCTCTTGAATCATTGCAAGTAAGGATTGGACAAACTAATTATTCAACCCTAATTGACTTATGAAGAAGTCAACTGGGAATTATGAAAACAGAAAAAAAAGGAATCGTATTTAGGTTTTAGGATAGTCAAAACATGCATGTGAATGGAGAAGTTGTATTTGTGTATATTCAAAACAAACCGACTCTCTACTTGGGTCTTTGGCTTGATCGACAAGCAATAGCCCAACCAAACACAGTTTTTATTTATGTTCTTAAAATCTGTCTCATTTCAATCCTGTTAGAAAGTTGTTTCAAGTTTGTTTAAGCTCATATGAGGTTATGTTAAAATTTCCAAAGTAGGTCTTTAAGAAATTTTAAAATTTTGGTCACAACCGCTTGACTGTTGAGCATCTCACATCACATAAACATAGGGCTCTTTTTGTCAATAACCCTTTCGTAAAAAAACCTTTTCGTTATTAGTGTAGTATATATTACAATCTACAACACATAAACCATGTATACCAAAGTTCTCTTTGGTCGCTTTTGTTGCGATAGTCAACTAATTAGAAAAGTCTCACAGAAAAACTGTAATAACACACATTTAGACATTATATAAACAAGTATAGTAACTTGCCACGCCAAGATATAGACGATCTCAACTTTAATCTCCTTGCCACCATAAACTCATCATAGCCTCTTCAAATGAATATCAGCATCATTCTTATGCCGTTAAACTAACCAAAAATAGCCCAACATCAGGAAAGCAGGCAGCAGCAGACAAAGTGGATCAGACGGACAAAGGATCGAAAAAAAGGATATGCCCACCATGGCTGCAAGTATAGTAAGCTGCCACGCCAAGATATTGTAACGAACACATCATGCCCTTCGCATATGCTAAAGTTTTCCAGCACCTGCAAATTACAACAAAAGAAAATTTACTTAAACGTAAAGCATGTCAAAAACAATAAGCACGAATCTAATAATCAGCACGTGTAGCAACATAGTTGGTCTAACCCGTTGAAGCTAATGAAAGTGAAAAGACGTTCCCGTCAAACCGCCTTAGAACATACAGTTGGCTTTTTCCAGCTGTGAATACACGCTAACACGCGTCATCAACTTAAATGACGTAACACCTCTATATATACCTACACCTAGCCTCTTTCCATCAATGTGTTTAGCCGTGATTTTTGAAAATGATGACGGTTGTATGATAGTCTTTGGTTGTAAAATTTACTTCGAAGCAGTAATGTACGTAAGGTGAACATTATTGTGAGTTACATAATGAGATTCAGAATCATTTAGAGGCGTACCATTGTAGCGGTCGATTTGTTTAATCACCCCCATGTCGTTCTCAGCCTTTTTTGCCCCCGCGTACAGTAATCATACCCATCTATTTCAATCAATACTGAACCGAAAAAATATACATAACCCTTGCAACCATACTTATAACCATCATCGGCTCCCTCTGAAAAGAACACAAATAACCATAAGAAACGAAAACAAAAAACCCAAAACTAAAATAATTCAATATGATAAATCAAACTAAAGGTTAATAATTATGCCTAAGTTAAGCTAAACCTTCTAGGATTAAAAATCAAACACGTGAAAAGCTTTCATATTATATGCAGACTAACATAAGAAAATCATCATACTTCAGCTTTGAGTTGCTAAACCATATCCATTAGAGCAGCATAACATTCATGAGTCATGATACAAAGAATCAAAAAGCATGGCAACAAATTGATGCAAGCCACACATATGTTAATTGAAATGCATCTAAAAACCAAAATCAATATAAACTAACTCAATAACTTAATTAAGATTAATTAACTTACATAGTAATGTACAGGATGACGTTGGATGTGTTCAAGATTATGGAAATCGCTACAACAATTAGCCAAGCCAAAAATCCCAAAGTGGAACCCTAAATCTGAGTCGCACTATTATCGCCAAAAGAGGCGGTGCGTGATAACACGTAGAAGATGAAGAAGACTGCCACGTCTTCTCTGTTGTTATCACAGCTATCGTCAAAAGCGGTGGCAGGCCAAGAAAGCAAAGATGGACAACCCAGTTGGGCTGAGGAGAAAAAAGCAAGCCCTAAACGACAGGAATGGTCGCCGTTTCATATTCCCGCATTAATATATATATAATGTATGTCTAACTGAAATAACTGATTTAACAATTTTACAGGTGCATGCAATACATATGATGGTTCTAAGGAGACTCCTTTCATCACAACCAAAAGCAATTAAAGAAAAAGAATGTTCACACAATAAAAGAATGTAGCAGTTTACTCCATAGGTTGACCTTCAAGTTCCATATCTTAAATAAGTAAACATCATACTGTACCGCACAATCTAGCTCCACCATCGTGTTTATAAATGATTGGATCATGAGCTTACGTTAAGAACTGATATAAAACTTTACATCAAACCAGCTTTCTTCAAGGCGTCTTCAAAATCTTCGTTGCTTGTCCAGGATCGTACCTACAAAATTTGGTACATTTTATGAGCCAATGTAATATCACACTAACATGAGAAATCTTTCTTTGACCAAACAAAATTATTATTAGCCTAGACCCCAAACTTTAAACATAAAGTCGTAATATTATTACCATCTGCACTCTCATAGCCTTGTATCAAATTAAGAGATTTGAAAATTCCTAACAATAGTTGTTATTTATCATTAAGGCATTAACAAAACATATCAGATAAGACTATAGCTTTAGCATGCAAAAAACATAACAGGGAAACTTTTGAAGATGTAGAATTGCATCAAACATTACGTAAAAAGACGGTAAAAGTAGCGAAGAAATATTTACCTTGGCAACATAATGGTTAAAGTGCCTCTCAATTTTTTCCATGGTTTTCTCGTCTCTTTCACCACACAGCAAATTGAATACAGCTCCTGTCACCATATACAGTGTTAGCAAGAATACCATATAGTGAGTCCATTTGTAATCAGTAATATGACGACATATGCAACATCAGTTTTGGCCTACAAGTTTCATTCATTTGTTCTTGATGAGGGGACAAGAAAGACATTTGACCGACGTGAAGCATTTCTGTCAACTATAGCTTTTAAGTCTTCCGTTGCATTTTTTGGGACATTGGGAGTGATAAGCAAAGTATGGCATGTCACTAATAGCATTATTAACCAAGCATGCACAGGGTCCTCCTACAATCTATTACACCTTTTCATAATAAGATTGGAAAACCAAAACGGATAACTAGGGTATTCTAGTTTGTGATAGCCCTTTTTGGAAAGTCTTAGATGATGTGAGCAGAATCAAAGATGGGACTGGGGTCTCACTTAGATTATTATTGTAACAATACTGTTTTTGTACCATATTTAACACACTAGTGATCATGTATTTAAAAAAAAGTTCTACAAATGAAAAAAAAAAAAAAAAAAGAAAAAAGGCCAACCTAACCCGACCTGCTCAGCTTGCCACTTCTAGCTGGCAACAAATGAGCAATCTCAAGAAAAAGAGAAAAAAGCATCAATAAGAAACATACCCTTGCGGCCAAACCTTCCCGCTCTACCAATACGGTGCAAGTATACTTCATTATCAGGCTGCGTTGGATTATCATATACTACTGGAAGATCATAATTAACCACCAAATTAACCTGATACAACAGAAAAAAATTGCATAATTATAAAATAAAAACCAACCAGAAATTTAAAAAGAGGGGAAAGCAAAGATGCAAACCTGTGATTGGTCAAACCCTCTTGCAAGAACATCGGTTGAAATCAAAACATGTGTCAACCCATCTTTAAACTCCTTAACAATCTTATCTCTATCTTCTTGTGTCATAGCACCTTGAATTGTCGTTACCTCATAACCATACTTAACAAGTGCCTCATGTAAAATACCAGCACTTTTTCTTGTGCGCACAAATATAATTGTTTGCCCGACTTTTTGACCTAAATCCATAATTTTGTCCTTAATGACCATAATTTTCGAAAGCTCATCAGGGACGCTCACTTTATATTGCTTCACGGAATCCAAAGATAGTTCTTCTTTCTTAACAAATAATTGGTTGTATTCTTTATTTACAAACAATTCTTTCACAATTTTTGTAACGAACGCCTTCACAACATCATTGAAGGTAGCAGAAAACAGTAGCATCTGTGAATTGTGTTTGTACAAGTCAGAACAAAAAACAAAAACTATAACTCGATCAAATAGAGTTATTGATTATTATAGCGACAACAAACCTGGCAACTGTTATTCCGCTTGACGATTTCCTTCATAATCCTTACAGAATCTTCTTTAAAACCACCCTAAACCATATGCAGAATACATTAGATGAAAATTCCGAGCACGCGATAAGCAACAGCAAGTTCAAAAAAGGTGTGAGCTTTACATTAACGAAGTAATATAAATATTGCATGTTTTAAATATACAATTACAAAATAGATAGAAGCAAGAAAAGAGTTTGCTTGTTGTTTTCATGTTTCCAAAGCTTTCGAAAAAGAAACTACTTAGGCATGTAATTTACACATTTCAAATGTTTCAGAGTAAAGGGTATATCACCAATATTTTAGAGTCTGCAATTTGTCATTATGCAGGATTATCATCTTGATGCAATTAGAAAATCCTTTTGGTACTTGATATATACACAACAGAGCAAACACATAGAGCATATAACATGGATGTCATACTATCATAATTTACAAAAACAGAAAGAACAAAAAACTATTAATTAGCTTACATCTGCCAACATATGATCTGCCTCATCAAAGACAAGAATCTTCAACTCAGATGTACCCAGCTTCTTTGCTGCAATCCATTTGTTAATGGTACCAGGTGTGCCGATAATCACTTGTGCTGTAACAGGTGCTCTTTTGGCGATTGGTATATAATTAGCTTTATCAGCAGGAAGACCCAATTCTGATGTTATCCCAGTAAACTTTCCCATCTTTAGTAGCACTTCCATATTCTGTACCATCATTAAGATATTACTAAATCATGGGGTATTTACATAAGCATGGTATAAACAATCACAAACATATAGACAGTCCTGCTGCAACTACAAAAATAAAAAGGTAGGAATGTGTTGTAAAATACCAACATCAATAAAATTTGTATAATCATTCAATCGTTTTGCTTCAGATAACTAAATGTTCCAGCATATCTTTCAACATGTTTAAGCACGCATATGTCCCACAAAACACTAAGACATCACCTAACAAACTTGCATCCTCATTAGAAAACAAAATAAAGTGTAATCATATGAAATTTAATAAACGGTTAATATCATAAAACTGCAACATATGTATCTTGGTGTTTTAGCATTGGTCATCATACTTTGATCCGTATCAGTTTAGTCATTCAACTTAGCAAAACATTCAAAATTCGTCATCATTGATGAACGGTTCAATATCCAATATCAAATACTTGAGAAATCACATGCTATTGTTTGACATTAAAAATACAAAAATATAACCCATACATAGCTTGATGACTAAATTGGTACTTATCAAACTATAGTGACAAATATGGAACATCGAGATAAGCAGTCGTGAAGTTAATGACATTAAACATATACTAAGTTTTATGTAGAAAGTATCACTACGATGTTGTGTTTTATTATAGTCCAACAAACTAATCATAACCTATCTCAATTACACCCAAAAAATTTATCTGAAGCCTGCCATGGAGTTGTTTAGGATGATGTGCTGGACAAAGAAAATCAAGTAAATAAATGCACGAGTAGCAATCAGATAATCAACACCATCTTACTTCTTATAAACAGATAACAATAGTAAACTGATAATCATGACAACGTGTACGAAAACTTCAAAGTTTGAGTTATACCTGAATAGCCAACTCTCTCGTCGGACAAATACAAAGAGCTTGAGGAGCAGCTAGCTTCGGATCAATACGACTCAGCATTCCAAGCACAAAACAAGTGGTTTTCCCAGAGCCGTTATGGGCCTGGGCGATCAGGTTCTTGAAAGGTGGAGTTAGTATCATGGGAAGACTGATGGACTGAATCTTGCTAGGCCTTTCGAATTTCATTTCGACATATAGACCTTTAAGCAACTCTTGAGATAAATTCAGATCCTCAAATCTTATTGCAGACGTATACGGTGTTTCTCCTGATGTAACCTGAAATCAAATTAAACGAAAATTCATTTTACGTATCCCAAATTAAGGGATATTTGTTTAAGCTTAAATTTGGGCATAATCTTATCTATAATAGGCGAATTATGGCTTAAATAACACATAAGCTCTTGGCTACTAATTAAATATATAAACTTGGTGCTTCGAGTCACTTTAGTATTTGGTTGATATACTATTGATATTTGAATTCGTAAAAGTATAATACTGCTTGTAACTAGAAAAATACTCTAACTACATTGATCATAGTAAAGGATCGTAAACACATGGGAGTCTAATGTACAAATATAAGTTTGACGTGCTAAGTAAAAAACCGTCGATATTTCTTCAAAGAAACCTCTAATTGCACAATTTTGAACATCCTTTGTAGTTTAGGGTTCTCAAGATCGGGATCCTACATAAGATCGATTTTGTCTTTGCAAGATCGAGATCGTAAGATCGGTTCAGGATCATAAGATCCTACCATAACGTCACTTTTTAATAGTCTTTATAATATTACACAAGTCTATAAATTATTATATATCATAAACACAAAATTATATAAATGTTTCATAGAAATGTTGTCCTAAATTATAATTATGAAATGTTTAAGAAGATTAACATGTTGTTTTTTAAATTCTACAAAACACAATCCATAAATTTGTAGTTTTTTTGTTTGTGGTTCGAGAAAAGTAAAATGGGATCGGATTATATCTTAAGATCCTATGGTCAAGATCGGGATCCTATAAGATCTTAAGCTTTCAAAGATCCGGATCGTTTTTCCTTTGCAGTATCGTAAAATCGTAAGATCAGGATCTATGTAGTTATCTCGGTCGAAAATCACATATCGTTCAAGGACCGATATTTGAAATATCGGTTATCGCGGTGAGATATCGGTGAGATATCGGTTTTATATTATCTAGAATATTAACTATATATATAAATACCCCTACCTTCCTACTCTCATTTCACTCTCTTCACTCTCTCACTACAAAAACACACACACACATATTCCTCCTTTCTCTCTCTATATTTTCCGCCAACCCATTAGGGTTCGTGGCAATCTTCATTTCCGGCCAACTTTCCGGCCAACTCCAACATTTACACCACTATCCTAGATGATAGATCAAGGTCTCATGGTTCTATTTTCGTACCACGCGTTTTGAAACACCTTAACGCGCCTAGATCGAGTTTTTAAGATTCGAGATTAGGGTTTCACCTTATAACGAATCATTAAAGGTTGTTCAAGTGGGTTTTAATTGGGTTCTCATTTATTGGGGTTTCTCTAAAGATATGAAAGTCAAAAAAAATAAAAGTCAAAATATTGCCATATCGTATATCTCGCCGATATTATCGGATCGGATATTTTGGGGCGATATTTTGAAGGGGCGATATACGAGATATCGACGATATATCGGCAATATATCGCCGAGATTAACTACATAGATCAGGATACAACCATGCCTTCAATTGACTAAAATAAAATTTGATACCTCAATTAGAAATTAAAAGTAAGTTGGGTACCTGTTTATGCATTTAACGTGTGTGTGTTATAAATTTACAAATTACATAGCCTAAAAGTAACTTTAATAGTCGAGGTTTGATAACTTTTGAATATTAAACTAGAAATAGCTACACCCCGTGTATGTGTTAGCTTGCGCTTGGAATCATCTTAACCTAAAACTAATTCACAAACTCTAACTTAACAAACTAGTAATAACTAAAATTCCTAACTAAACAAACCCAATTAAATATATAAACTTACTGCTTGGATATTAGAATCTTCTGGGTCCTCAAGGAAACCACTATCCTTTTTCTTAGACTCATCAATCGCAAGTGAATTCAAATTCAAATCAATCTGTTTTTCCTTCACAGCCATTGAAGAAGTTGACGGTTCATCGTCGGGTTCATCAGCCCATCGTCCGGCCACCGTGGTTTTTGGGATCGATTCGGCCATCGTGGAGAGTGTTTCGAGTTTGTGTTGATGGAATCTAATGTGGATGTTATTTGTGAAGAGAGGGGTTTTATAATTATTTTATTAGCGTTGAGTTTAAGCGGTGTGAAATGTTCAGATGTGCGTAGAGTAAGCATTCTCCTTATTTATTCTGGTTGTTAGAGGTGGCAAAACAGATTGGCCGGTAGCATGTATTAGAATCGTGAGAACTTAAATAGGCGCTAAATGGTAAATGGTCAAACAGTCATGTTATCAAATCGCTTAAAAAGCAGTAAATAAATTCCCTAACGTAGTATCTTATTTATATGGGTTTGTCTAACATGTCGCAAAGCGTATTAAAAAGATACGTAAAAGATATGGTCCTCTGAGAAAAGAGCGAGGGATCACAAAAATTGTATTTTCTGTGGATCCTTTTGTCCTTTTCTCGTGGATGATGTCTTTTATGTCTTAACTTGTCCCCAGGCATGAGTTAGAAAAAATCTATTTATATTAACAAAATAAATATATTATATTAAAAATCTTTAAAGCGATCGTTAATGTTCAACAATTGAGAGAAAAAAAAATCCCGTTTGTGTCAATTTAAGTTTTTAATGATTTATATGTGCCCCGTTCAAAAAAAAGGCTAAATGTAAATTTAAATTTATTTTTTTTTTTACAGGGACATTTGCCACCTCTTGTGATGCAGAGAGAAACAAATGTGACATGGCATAGCCTACAAACCCACGATCATTATTAAAGGGTTATTATATAAAAAGTCACTAAAGTTCTTTGAAAATTTGTCTAAGTCACTAAATTTAAAAGTTATCATTCGAGTTCTTCGGCGTTAAAAAGCAAACATGTCTATAATTTCGTGATTTTTACGTTTATTTTTTATATGTTAAGTAACAAAATGTCATGTCTTTCTGAGTTCGATGCTTGGGTGACAACTTTCATAAGTTTAGTAGCGTGGTTGACAACTTTAATAAGTTGAGTAACACGAATGACAACTTTTAAACTTTAGTGACTTAGGACAAAATTAAACAAACATTAGTGACTTTTATATAATAACCCTTATTAAAACTAATCGAGCCACATAAATTCATCACAAATATTCGATTGGTTTTCATGCACGTATTCTTTCCTATTGTCCCACATTTTATAAAGAAATTTCTTAAACGAACATATTCTATGCTACTTTTACGAAGCAGGGTTCGCATGGGTATTTACGAAATGAACTTCCAATGTTATCCATTGGATCTCTTAAAACATAAAATCCCAACACTACACGTGCATTGCGAGGCCCTGGGCGTGGGAGGTGCTGCAATGGTGGGCTTGGGCGTGGAGCCTGGAGCCTGGGCGTGGAAGATGGTCCTAGGCGTGGAAGATGGTCCTAAGCGTGGTCCTAGGCGAGGAAGATGGTGTGTGTTGGGCGTGTGTCTGGGCGAGGAAAGGTGGCTAGGCGAGGAGTTAAGACGTGTGCTATGACATTTTAGTTAGACATGGGCGAGCAAGCAAGGTGTGCATGCGAATGAAAATGGAGTTTAGGGGATGATGTTTTGTTAGAGGTTGTGATGTGATCTCTTTGTGTGTTGTTTTCGAATGAATATGGGAGATGATATATATTTTAAAGAGAAAGAAAAAGAAATATGTGACTAATGAAAGAAGGAGAAAAAGAAAGAGGAGTCATGTGGGTAGAAGTGAAAAGTGTCAGTGTAAAGCGTAGACCATAAGGCACATTAAACGAGGGTCCATTTTGGTAAAGTGTTGAAAATTGATTTATATTTGTAAATAGGATATGATACAAGTCTTCTTTGGTAATTTACTTTTTTATAAAGGATACGTGAAGATAAGTCAAAAGTTAATTTCTTTTATAAATAGATAAATACACATTTGATAGTGACATCCACTTTAACTAACTTTCATAAAATGTGATACTTCAATTAAAAACTTAGTACCATATTGCTCAACAAGTCAGTATATAAATAACCATACGTACATTGATTTATTTACGGTACATAATTATATCATTCCACTTCAAGAAACATGCATGTCAAACATTTATTCTCCTTATTTCCTTGAATCTTAACTACATAAAATAGAAAAATGGTTAAAAAGTCAAAATGTGAAAAAGTCAAAATGTGAAAAAGTGAAAAAGTGGAAAACGTGAAAAATTATTTTTGGTAACTTGGAAAATTATGTATGGTAACTTGAAAATTATGTATGGAAGAAAAATCATATTAATTTTTAATAAAAGTCAAAAATCATGTTGTTAATTTTTTAATAAAAATCATAACTGGCGGGTTTATCAAACCGGGTCAACCCAAGTCAACAAAAACCGCGATTCAATCCGATTCTCAAACAAGCAAAACCCGGTCCTATCCGCCCGGTGTTCGAGCCGATTCTCGGTTTCAGTTAGCAGAGTTTAAAACATTGCTATCAATTATATTATCGACAAGTACGCTCATAAGTATTACTATTATTTTTTTTGTTTATACTGTAATTTTAAATCATTAACTTTTGGTTATGAGTATTACTTTATTATTGCAATTACATTTTCATCTTTTCACGTTATATTTTGAATGTTAAACGAAACACTTACGACAATATCGCATAGCGTTAATTGTTTACCACTAAGAACCGCTGCCGCCAGGCGCGGGTACTCACCTAGTTTTTATATATGTTGTGAAATTTATATTGATTTTTTTTTAACTTTTCATGCACTACCTTTCCACCTTGAATAGCCTATGGCAATGGAACAACACAAATGTGAAAACATCTTGAGGCGGTGGAAGTGGGATGATGTCATTGTTATCCAAGATTCAGATGACAAGGTCGAGGTGGTACGAATCTCGAATTGTTTCATATTTTTTTAGGACCGTTTTGAGTGGGAAAGTGTTTCTCTTTGAGAAGAAGATAACAATAACGATGGAATTGTCTCGACTGGTTCTATTGATGATGGCAATACGAATCATCAAACTACTCTCTTATTTGTTATTGATGAGGAGGCAAACGAAGGACCAAATGCAATACTTCCCGTTAATGTAACATTGCTCATTCATCTTTGATTCCTTTTTTATTACACTTAAAATATTAGTAAATGTATTTATGTCGCATACCGGAAATTGTTGGTGAGGAAATTGTTGATGATGATGTCTTGAGAAGGAAAGGGTTAAGAGAACAAACAAACCTCGCGTCAAAATTCTCGGTAGCGAAGGTTGTATCAACTAATTGACGAGGATGAAGATGATGAAGACATTTATGGATATGTTTGAGTTTTTATAAATGTAAATCCTTACTATTAAGTATTATGGTATTTTTAATATTGTTTTTCATGTGTTTCTTTCCAGTTTGTTTTTTCGGTTCCTTTGTGTTTGTAGTTCTTTAATACATGATTAATACCTTATTAATCTTATGAATGTTCTTTTCATATGAATTGTAGTTTCTTCAAAGTTCTTTTGTGTTTGTCTTTCTGTTTGCAAACGAAAGCAATACTTCTCATACAAAAATGATGACCTCCTATTGTTTGTTCAAAGTTCATGATTCTTATGTTGACCCTTTTACGGCCATTAAATTTTTCGATCATAATGCAATCAAAACACGTTTTCAAGACCAAGAAATGATACCCTTTCTTTGTTTTTAAGTATTCAAGATTTTATGATGACTCTTTTCTAAAATTAAATTTTTGAGCATACAACAATCAAAAATATGGTTTCAAAGTTGAAAAATGATTACCCTTTTGTGTTGTTATAAAGACAAGATTTTATGATGACCCATATGAGATTATTGAAAATGACGATGAACCCAGCTTTAACGCATCCGTATCAATTACAAAACGTTGCACACATTCCATACGATTGCAAGCGATGTTAACTCAAAGGCCGCAACCACCACATGGATGCAGCACGCTGATATTACTAGACGGTTAATTGCAGCCATGCACTCCATGTTTTTGGTGTCGTGAAGAACTTTTAAATTAAGCTCATGGATCTTATTCATACAATAAAATTCACATTTTAAAATTAATCTTGACAAGAACAACAACCCCTACATTCAATCTTACATCTAAAATTCCATATCAACATCACCAACACCACCATACGCCCGCCACCTTCATGAAATCAGGATCTATAGATCTACCTATTTCGAGCTGTCGAACTTGAAATCCGAATCTATATATTTATAGATCTACAAGTGGGTTTAGACACATCAACTTAATCCGATCTTTCTCTCCGGTCAACATAATGTGGTCACCACCACCCAAAGTTTGGTCATTTGTCACACCACCAACACAAAACAATCTTTAATAATCTACAAAGAACAACCCATCATCGATCTTCACAGACACCCATATCAAGAACCTATTTTTCTTTAAAAAACAAGGAAAAGAAAACAAGTTTCAAGAGCTTGTGATTTGGTTTTCAAAGAAAGAATAAGAACCAAATGAAACTTATCTATAGGCGAAAATCACATGTGTGGTTACGATTTTGGAGTTAACGTTAAATATTCGGTGTTTTAATATCTAAAATAAAAAATGGTTGTGATTTGTGTTTGTGCTTCGTAATAACAAAATGAAGAAGTATAGGTCTTCTTGTTTTGTGCTTTATGAGTAGTTTATGAAAAATGTAGACAAGAATAAAAAGGGTAGTAGTTGTTATTGTTTCGAGATTAACAGGAAAGAAAAACAGATTGCTGCATTTGGTATTATGAAATGATGAGAGTGTGGAATAGCTCTTTTGGGTTTTGGAAGAAGTTGGTTGTGTGAAATGATGGTGGTTGTTTTTCTTATTAGAGGTGTTGTTGGCGAGATGGAATTAGAAAAGATGATAGTCGTGTGTGATGGTTTGAAGATGAAAAGAAGTAAAGAGAATGATTGTTGGGGATTTTGTTTAGTGAAAATATAGAGTTTTTGTTATGATAAATGTATTTTGTTGGGGATAACGTAAATGTGATAAAATAAAAAGAAGAAGAAGATATTTTGATAAAAATATTCCGTTTTGATCATGGTTTTTTGTTGTTATCGGAAAATGGCCGAAAAAATTGCCGGAAAGTGGAGGGTGTGTTGTTAAGAATAAGTAGAGGAAGATGAAATAGAGAAAGAAAGAGTAAAAAGATGAAAATACCCTCACATGGGTTTCACACGGGGACAATTAACAAGCGTTTGCGGTCAATGCAAACCACAAGGATGAAAGGTGTAATTTACTCTTTATTTTATATGGTTTATGGGATTGTTTAGAAGTGCGTATAGATTAAGCACTAGTAAGGGTGTGTTTGGTTGATGCCTTTTTGCATAAATTTAATTGTTTCATAAAAATATGTGGATTCTGTTATTGGTAATAAGTACCAATATCTACTAATCTATACGTAGTACTATCTAATAAAACAAGGTTTTTTACAAGCACCCTAAAGCACACCACATTAAAAACGCAATAAATTTTATTATGTGGCATTCCTTTTATAGAGCAAATGTACAACACCTATAATGCACAATTTTAATATCATTTAAATTAAGAAACTTCAAAAGAAAAGAAAAAAAGTTTAAATCAAACTAGTTTTGAACTTCCTTTTCAAAAAAAATAAGTCAAAGATTATGGTTTCATTATTTGATTTAATGTCATTAAGTCTATCAAAAAATAATGCAATTAAAGACCAAAACTTCTCTTATAAGCTTCATTCAAAATAGAGTTAATTACATAATTGGTCTTATAAGCTTCATTCAAGATTGTCGGATCTTGCAGAAAATGTCCCTGTGTTTTTTTTTACGGGTCATGTCCTCGTGGTTTGCTGTTTTTACGGATCCTATCCAAATACCTAACATCTGTTAAAAAAGGACTAACGTGGTAATTAGTGATTCAATTGAAGGGGCTGAAGAGTATTAAAGCAATTATTCTCATTTATTCCCACCTAAACACACCACACACTCTGTTTTTACATAAACCCTAAGTTATTATCATTCTAACACAATTGTTTTCAGTAAAGTGCACCACACAACACACATTAACCATTCTAAGATGGGTGATCCACAAAAATGCTCACTCCGACCACCAGGAACTGTGTTTGATCCATCAACTGAATATGATACGTGTTTTTATGTTTCATCCATCAACTGAAAATTGATCAATTTTGACCTGTTAAATGTTAATTGAAGCAATGCATTGATTCATTTTATTGTATCTTTGTATAGGAACGAATAACCCTAATCTTTTTCACATTGGAGATAAACCATGGTGGTTTTTTCATTATGGGGTCTGGAAAATGTTACTTAAATGGTAAGGTAAATTGGTTTGATTGGGTTTATGCTGATCAATGGTCTATTTTAGAACTTAGTGACATGCTACGATTGTTAGGTTTTTTATAAAGAAGAAGTCATGTGTTATCATTTTAGAATCCCTAACACTAGTTTTGATGATGGCCTTAGACCCTTAGTAACAGACAGTGATGTAAGATACATGATAAATCATATAGGAACATTGAAGGTTATTGAGGTGTTCATTGAGCTTTGGTTGACAGTTTTCCCTGAACCCCTCTCACAAGTTGAAACTAAGACCAAAAGTGTTGAAGTGGTTGTGACAGAACCTTTGACTCAAACACCTAAAACCAAAAGTGTTGAATTGGTAGTGAAAGAACCTAAGTCAAAGAGTATGCGAAGTTGCCCATTAGGAAAAAATCTTTGAGTAAAACACATAAGAAAAGTTTGTTAAAAAGCATCTAAGAAAGCATTAGAAAATAAAATGTCATTGTTTGAGGAGTGGCACGGGATGAATACATAGAGAATGACAATGTTGAGGATAATGTTGTCATAAGTGCTCCAAAACCATTGCCTCTTGAGGCCGAATGTAGAAATGATAAGGCGGAATGGGTGAACCAAGTGGTGAAATGGGTCAACCAAATGAGGCGAAATGGGTCAATTTAGTAGGATGAAGAAAGATGGCAAGAGAGTCTTGAACGGAAGATTATGTATTCATAGATCGGAAAACAATATATAGGATGTTCTTTGTTGATATGGATGATTTTAGGGAGAATTATCTTAGGAATGCTAGGTCTGATGAAGATGAGCGGAAGAAGAAGATGTGGACCTACATGAATTTGATGGTGCATCGCTGTGATGGGGATCTTGAAGCGAGATAGAAATAGAGCTTTGAGAAAGTTGGAAAAATGCGAAACAAGGTATGGTTTCACACGGAAACTTTTATGTTGGTGAAAAGTTTAGATCTAAGTGGCTTGTATTAGAAAGAATTATCTAAGATAGTTGTTGAGCAAGGAGGCGATTACATGTTGTTAAAAATGACAACATTAGGTTTAGAGTCATATGTAGGGTCAAACACCAAAATTTAAACCCTTTCCTGATTCGGGCCCAAATGAGGATGTAAGTGGTTCTGGGCTTTTTGAGAAAGCAAGTGGTTCTGGGCCTGCTGACGGGCCAATAGTCAATGATGAACATAGCAGAATCAAAAGAATCTTGGACTTGGTTTCTTGATTACTTGGGTGATGATCTGGACTTGCAATCAAATTCCAACTTTACATTCATATCAGATAGGCAAAAGGTAAGTGTTATACTTTTTCAACTTTCAACTGCCTATTAAATGCAGTCACTTATTAAATGCATTCACTTATTAAATGCATTCACTTATTGACTTTTTCTAAGTTTATAGGGGATAATACCAGCTATTAAGCAAATGTTTCCTAGTGTTGAACATAGATACTGCTTAAGGCATATCTATGACAACATGAAACTTGTCTGGAGGGGACAATTATACAAGGATTGTTTATGGAAATGTGCTACATCAACAACCATTCCAGTTTTCAACAAGAATATGGAAGAGCTGAAGAAAATTTGTAAAGATGCATATATTTAGTTGAATAAAATCCCCCCAATGCACTGGTCTAAATCACATTTCTCAGGTAACTTTATTTGACTTTTTATCATTGGTTGCTTACATTTGATTTGAATTTTTAACATGTACTGGTTTGGTTAGACTTTTTAATATGCTAAACTAGAATACTTTATAATGTCAGGGAGAGCACATTGTGATGTGCTACTCAACAATATGTGTGAGGTTCTGAATAGGCAATTGCTAGATGCTAGAGACAAGCCCATAATCACTTGTTTAGAGTATATTAGGGAATACCTAATGAAGAAGATTGTCAATGTTCAAAGGCTAATTGCAAAATCTGATGGACCTTTTACACCCAATGCAACAAGACTTTCTATTGCAATCAAGGAAGAAGCTTCACAATATAAGGTTCCTTTGTTTAGGCATCACACTTTAAGTTTAAATGTAGTATATTGCTTGCAACATTCTGTTTAATGTATATGTTTATTTGTTTCCCAACCTTGTTATTAGGTGGTTTGGAATGGGGAGGATAAATATCAATGTACTGGACCTTTCCAAAATCAATGTGTAGTTGATATGAAGTCGAAGAGGTGTTCTTGTAGGAGATGGGAGTTAACAGCATGCCTTGCAAGCATCTTTGTTCGCTATTAATGATACGGGAACAATGGTATGGAAGTTGGTTTACCGTAAGCCTAGGTACACTCTTGTTATTAGCTCGAACATGGGAGAAGGTATATAGCTTCAAAATCCATCCTCTTGATGGTCCGGTATTGGCCTAAACATAAGGCTCAATCACCTTGCTTCCACCAAAGTATCACCCCAAGTTGGCGGACCGACTAAAAAAGGAGGAAGAGTGCTCTTGAACTGGAAGAAATGGTGAAGGGTGTAAGGTTGGCGGTGACAAAATTGTTAGGTGTGTCTTATTAAGCAACTAGGACACAACAAAAGGTCTTGTAAAGGTCAAAAGATGGGACAAAACCAAATGATGGAAAGAAGAAAAGGAAAAGCAATTGCTAGTACACGAGACTCCTCAAGCGATCAGACTCCTTCAACTACTCGTGCACCAAGTACTCAACATCCTTCAACACCTAGAAGACCATCAAAGGGTATTGTCATCGAGGACTACCATCGCCATACAAGATCGCAAGTCAACTTCTTTGTGTGTGCGAGAAAGGGTAAAGAAAAGGTTGTGTAGCCTTAGTAAACTGTATTTGTATTTTGTCATCAAACTCATGTTATGTTAGGTAAACTGTATTTTTATGGGTTATGTCTTAGGTATGGTCAAAATGATGTATGGGTTATGTCTTAGGCAAGGGTAAAGACATGTATTTTGTGATCAAACTATTCCACCTTATGGTAACCACTCAAGTTTCCAGGTTATGGTAACTTTATTTTGACATCAAACTGTTACAGGTTGTGTCTTTATGTGACATTCATTTTGTCTTAGAATTGTGTATTTTTTTGACACTTTCATTAGAGTGTTGCTATTCAATATGTTGACTTTTTATTTCTTTGACTTACATTGCAAATACAGTTTTCATAACACTTTTAACCATTACACCAAAACACAAACACAAACACTTTTAACCATTAACCCATAATATAACATTACATACCATATCGATTCATTGACAAAACAACTTACAATGGGACCAAACATAAACCATACCGGTTCTAAACCACCCAAACCTACCCATTTTACATTACACATTAATTCATCGGATAAGCAACAAAAAAAACCAACTAACACCTAAAATCCACTTCAACCTTTGAACTTTACTTGCTTGTTCATTCACTCTTGCTTGAAGCTCATTAGATCTTTCTCGTAGTTCATTCATAGAACGCAATAACCCGGGTATAATTTGAACGGATCTTGGACACATTTCTGGATCATACTAATCGATAAAGCCACAACTCCTCTACAAGTTAGCCAAAGCAAAAAACTTACAAATTAAACAATGAATTAAAAAAACAAATAACTTACCGAACAACAATAAAATCTCCTCCCTGGGTTTATGGCAGTCCATGATGTGCGAATTTGGGAGATGGCATCACAGTTTCTACAACGAATCATTATTTCCTTTCTTTTGTTTGTTGGATGTTTGTGTGTGTTTTAATCTACAAAAACCATGACCTAAATCTTATTAATAGGCAAAAGAGGGGGGAAATCACATTCTCCTATGGAATGGGAGGGAAAACATATTTTTATAAATCAGCCCCTTCAAGTGAATCACTAATTACCACGTTAGTCCTTTTTAACAGATGTTAGGTATTTGGATAGGATCCGTAAAAACAGCAAACCACGAGGACATGACCCGTAAAAAAAAGACAGGGACATTTTCTGCAAGATCCGACAAACCACAAGGACCAATTATGTAATTAACTCTTCAAAATATAATCCCAAAAAAGTAATGATTTTGTATGTATATATCTTTGATTCCACCGATTAAAAAAAACTCAATTTCAACATCTCTTTAGATTTGAATCATGCAATGATTCGGCGGATTAATAAAACAACATCCCTTCAAAGTATCATCATCCCCTAAACAGTCGATCATTGAAGTTCTTTTAGGGTTTCGATTTAAATCTCACATACATCTATTTTGATGTGATATTTTTTTAGTAAATCAATATAATTTTGTTTCAATTCGGTTTATAAAGAAAGGTACTTGATTTTTGTTTAGGTTATTTAATTTATATTTATATATGATTTGGGTGTTTATTTCTCAATTCTTTTTTCAGGTTGTTACGATACCTACCCAGAAACTTGTTTTTCAGGATTTAATGGTTAGTTTGTTGTATGCGTGTTTTATAACGAATCGTTTTAAAAAATTAGGGATTTTTTTAATATCTCTTTTTGAATGATGATGATCCGTCAAATTTTAAGTTTAGGTTCATATATTTGGCTATGTCTTTGTGTCTTTGATTCAGTCACCTACAATAAAAATCCTTTCTATGTTGTATATAGATTCATGTGTATAGACTATGTTGTGTATCATGTATAAACTCCAATTCATGTCATATAGATTTAACTGTTGCATTAAACATCATATTAAAATCCTTCTGAGTGCATGCACTAAACGTGACAAGACTGGTTAGTCCTTACTCGGTTCCTACTAATGTATTTGTTTACGTGCAGTGTTGAAGTTGGTTCTTTTGAATCCATTTTGAGAAACGAGGAGCATCCCACTCTTGAGTGCGCCAATGGGTCATGCTTATATGGTGTTTGTAAATGGAGAACTTTCAAGTATGACACAGTGATTAATTTTTTAAAATAAAATTTAAATATAAAAGAGTCGTATAAGAGTTGAATGTTCTTATAACTTAAGCAGTTGGACTTTCTGTTGTCCAAGTATCCATGATTGCTTCTGATTTTATTACCTTCCTGATGTCAGGAGAAAGAGCACCCTTGCTTTCTACCAAGGTATATTTCGCCAATTATTTTGTGACATTTTATGATGTTAAAAATGGGGAATATCACAATTAACCATTTTTTGATATAGATATCATGTTTCTGACATTAACTATGTGTGCAGAAATATGGAATTGAAGCAGTGCCATTACAGCTCATATCTTGATGCCAAGGTATTGCTTCTTATCCATCTTTCCATTTCGCCGATCAATTTCACATGAAGCAATTTGCGATTAGTTGCATAGAGATCAATTTACATTTATTTTTTGGTTCACGATGTAATTTATTATATTTCTTGAAAATTGACCAACATATGTATTTGCATAACAGATTTTTAGCTATAAGGAATGTATTGATCATTACAGATCTGGGTGGTTAAAATCACGTATTGAGATTTTTGACATTCAACTTAGTCAAACGCATATAAGGTTATATACTATTCAATGTGAGTTCTGTTTCCCATAGATGGACAGTGAAAAATGGCTTGAAACATACCATACAAGGAACAAGGGTAAAAGTATTCATTAACCAAATCACTTTTCTTCATGAGCTAAATTTTCCATCTTTATTTCTTTTGCATCTTCGTACCTTCACAATTTAATGCTTCTTATTTGTTATAGAGTTGTTGGGTTCGGATAGTTGCATTTGCTACGGAAAGCTTCGAAGAGAAGAAGAAGCAGGCTATTTTTCATGAGATGCTATATGCTGGTGTAAGGTGTGTTTTAGTTTCAGAGTTAAGCCATGGCTAACTATACCATGTATTTTACTTTAGTTTTTCTAATATTAAGATCTTGATCTTCTAATGGATATATCATTTTAGTGGTATGAAATGCATTAATTGAACCTTGTTCCTAACATTTGTCTTTCATTTTGTTTTTGTTTTGTTTTAGGTCAATGCAAAATCTTTTAACATATTGCTTGATGTGTTTGAAATATACGGAATGGGGAGCATGCAATAATTTTTTTAAGAGCATGCGAGAGGATAGGTGAAATTTTAACAAAAACACCCATAGGCTCACTATTTAGTTATAGAAAAATATAGCATTTTAGTTTTTAAATAAATAAATAAAAAAAAGACTGAGCTTTCAAGTGTATGCATGTTTCTAATGATGGTGTTTTGTTTTTCTTCTTCAGAAAGATGAAGGCGGACGGTTCTTTCTACATAGTTGTTGAGTATTATAGATGTTAATGTGATTGTTGTCTCATATTTACTATGTCAAAAATTGTACTTCTTTTGGTAAGTTTTGTTAGAACAAGATATCCAATACATGTTATGTTAGTGTAGGGGTGAGCAAATGTACCGGATGGACACAAAACCGACTGGACCGAACCGAAACTGACCGGACCGGCGGTCCAGTCCCGATCTACCGTTTTTGGCAAATTCGGTCTCGGTCTCGGTCCGGTTCGGATCACAAACCGAAAATTTAGCCTTGTTGGACCGGACCGACCGAGACCGGACCGAACACATTCGGTCTTGGTGTGACAACTCGTAATTTCAGGTCATTTTACAAACTTTGAAAGTTTCACTATTTCATCATTTATCGTAAACTAGGTTTACGAGTATCAAATTCGCGTAACCTTAGTGGTTTAGCTGCGAATTCATGAACATTTCATCGAGGGCATTTCAAATAGACTAGATTTAGTCTACATATCATCAAAAATATCATTTCATATCAATTTATGCATGGGTTTGCATTTTCCATTAAACGTTTATTTTTCTATTAAATAAACGCTATCGCATAATCAATTATTTTGAATATTTGATCCGACACTTCCAAAAATAATCCTAATATATTTTTATACTCATTCTAAGACTATAAAAATTATATTATTAGTTTACCCGATGTTTTCAATTTATTTTGTATATAAATTGTTATATATAAATAATTACGACGGTTTTCTTAAATATTACACGATTATTATTATTTCACTCAATTTTTGCAAGAAATGTATTTTTATAGTTTTTATGATCTCAATATATTTTATCTTGACCCGTGAAAATTTATTTTTAACTAACACTACCCTATATACTCAAATGTGTCTACAAGTTATCATTTATCTTCATTTAACTTTACTAAACATTACATAATACATAATAATAAAAAAAAATGTATTAATAGATGACTAAAACCTCCCTTGTCGACAAAGGGAGAGTGAGTCATGTGGTTTGCCAAAATATCTACTAATGTATATGTATTATAATCATTTACAAACACATTCACCTCATTTCACAAAGTAAAAGATCAAAACTTGCTTCCTTTCTTCTCTCTAAAACCGGCAGCCACAAGGAGACCAAGAAGATCATCACAAAAATTTTCAAGACAAGGTTTTTAACACACTAGTATCACTTTTGTTTAAGGTTTTGCAATATAAACCTTGGGTGATTAGGAAATCCATTGTTCATAAACCTCATCAAGTTACTAGTAAGCATTCATATTCATCATAATATTTCATATTCATTGTTATGGTCATTTCATTTTATTTGAGAAAACATGCAAGTCTCATGAGGTTTATACCACTTTTTCATTGATTTTAAGAGTTATGTATATATAAGTCATCCTATAATTACTCCTTGTTATATATTATTTTTGGTGATGTCTAGGAACCCATGACACCCTAAGAAGGTGTATGGTAGGATTAGAATAGCTTGAGTTGTTTTGAATGGGTTAGAATAGGTTTGGCGAGAAAAACTCATTTAAACAAGTTTGCAAAAGGGTCTCGTCCTTATTTTAAAATACGGAAAATCCGACAGTAGATAAAAATTTTGGCCTAGATATTTAGAAAATATACTTTAAAAGCGAAACCGTGTCCGCTTGAGCGGATTAAAAGCGGAGCTATAACGAAGAAGTTATGAATTTTTCAAGTTGGCGGCGAAAACTATAATTTTATGGAAATTTCGGCATGTATTGCTTATTTTGTACGAGTCAAAAATGAAGCTTGGGCGTTGTAAATTATGTCGACTTGTCAAAAATATGTTAGTATCTTGATACAAAGCTAAGGACTTTTAAAAGCGTGAAAAGCAGTTTGTAACGATTAAATTATACACGTTTACAAAAGTTGCAGTAACTTTATTATATAAGAAAACTAATATATTTCTATTAGACAAGTATTACGGCAAACAAGTAACCATGTTGAGGTCGTTTTTAACATTGATGTAGAACTTTTATAAAGTAATGTCTTCTAGTAAAAGTAAGTTCGCCAAGCATATTTTCCAAAATGTCCGACTGTTTGTCTAGCGGAGTTGTAATGAATTAGATACGATCACTCAAACTTGGCCGAAAACCACTCTTAAACAATATTTTGGATACAACTACCATACTTAACCTATATTTTTCTCCGTGATCGAGACCCCTAGGATGGAAACTTAAACACTAAAACTTTGAGATAATGATACAAGCTTCCCAAAACCATTGAGTTCGTTTCCTAACACTCAACGTGCACCATTTTACGACTAGCTTTTCGAGGCCGTTTTAGTCACTTTCATGAAATTTCAACGACATTATTTTACGACGAAAAGTTATAATTTCATAATAACTCATTAAATGACTATCGAGGATATCATTTCAACGTAAGTACTTGTAAAGTATTTTATAACATGATGAGATGTCATAAACATATATTTCGACGATAAATTCTATTTTCAAAAGCGTCATAAGTGGTATAGATTTCATATGAGTTTGCATGCACGACATTGTTTCATGATTTACATTAGAACATATCATTCATGATAGGACACGGTCGAGGTTGCGCCTCATTTCAAGATTGCCTTTATATCATCATTATCATTGCAGCGGTGAGTTTTCATAGCCTCGATTTATTCAAGTTTTTACTTATTTCAAACCTACGGGGAGAATACATTGCACATCATTTTTATTACGATGCCAAGTATATCAAATTCATTACATTGCTTAAGTTACCTCATGCCAATTGAATGTCCCCATTATATAACATGAACCGTTAATTCGAAAGAAGCGAGGGTGGTGGATAGATCTATCGAGGTGACTCCTCCATCCGGTTGGTGGATTCCAATCGGTTAAACGGATGCATTTCATTTAATAACATTATTTGAGTTGTTTGGCAAACACTCGTTGAAGCGAACATCATGATCGATCTAGTTTCGGTGTCATGGACTTATAGCAATTGTATCATTTTGTGTGACATTGTCATACATAATTTATACTTGTGGTAGTCGTATTTAACATTTTCAAGAACTCTATGAACTCACTCAACCATTGTGTTGACACTTTTAGCAATGTATTTTCAGGTAACTAAGGCATTCACTTCATGGCATGCATGTGGACATATCATAGAGTCGCGGTGACGACACGTCTCACATGGGATTTATACACTTTAAAAACATCGTTTGACTTGTACCAAACTTATTTTCCACACATGTTGATTTTTATTTGGGACCTATTGTTGGGAATTAAGGTAATCACCGATTCGCCAAGCATAAACTAGTGATTCACCAAGCTTCGTCGAAGAGATTCTGAAGAAGAAAGGATTCTGCAGAAGTTATACAAATAGAAGTATTAAAGGTACATTGTGTTCTTCTTGAAAGTGGGAACCACGTAGGAGAGATAAGCTCGGTTTAGAGTAAAAGTCACAGTATGTATAGGTTGGCGCCGCTTATGTAGAGCTCTCTCGGAATAAACATGATGATTAACAAAACAATATGATTAGTAACATGCTTGTCTAGATGCATGCTTAGTCTAGTTTAGTAGTAGAAGCGTAAATTGTCAGCGCTCCTTGGGGTTTCTTGCCTATATAAGAAACCATGATAGATTGTAATAGATAAGTTTTCTCAAGTTTCTCAAGTCTTGTATTCTATCCAAACATAGAGTTTCTATAATCAAAGATCCATAGAGGATCAAAAGTGTTCTTAGTTATTATAACTTGTATTTATTTTCCGCTACAATACCAAGTTGTAGAGATCTTCTATTAGTTTGCTTGTGATTACATAGGCAACACTAACGATCTCAGAGTGCTTAAGATCTATCAAGGTCTCGTGTGTTTAACAAGTGGTATCGAGCCTCGGAAAGTCTCTACGATACTAAGAACCATTCTCACCCCCATACAATCAAACATTCATTCACCATGCACGGATCCGATAATGAAACCAAGTCACCAACACAAACAACACCAACACCACTTCCATGCAACATTTCGGCCTCACAAACAAAGAATGGTAAATTTCCTTATTTAAAGAGGAAGAATATGAACTTTGGACTATGAAGATGGAAAACTGGATTTCCAATATTGATTGGAATCTGTAGGAGGTAGTAAAGAAAGGAAACAGTCTAAAGAAAATGATTCACAGATGGGATGGAAGTTTATCATGGCTCCACCAGCTTCTTTGAAGAAGTGCTAGCCATGCGAGAGAGCATAAAGTGAAGACTATTCCGCTCAAGCCATACACGAAGATCATCTATGTGATTTTCACCATATGGATGATGCTAAAGACATATGGATGGCTCTCAAAGCAAGGTTCGGTGGAAATGAAGAATCAAAGAGAATGAGGAAGTCCATGCTAAGACAACAGTTTGAGGACTTCAACATATCGAAGAAGAAGGTATCCACAAGGATACGGATGACAGTTCCATAGGATCTCGAGTCATAAATCGGTGAATGCTAAGCCGATAATGAAGATTGCAACTCAAAGTTCTTGCGGTCCTTGCCGCCATCATGGTTGCATGTTAGTATTGCACTCAAGGCTAAAGGAGGGTTGGACATGCTCACTTTTGATGAGCTATACAATGCACTCGGAACTCTTGAACCGTATGTCGTGAATCCCTATCGTACATCTTCTTCTAACCATGCAGACTTTTGTTGGGACATCTCATTCCAACATGATGGTACAAGCTCCTAGCTCAACTATTTTCCATCATCTCCTAGTTCCAACTACTTTCCATCATCATCTTGACTCCCCCTTCACCACATAACCTCGTCCCACTCCACCAAGTTCTCAAGCTAGGTCTAGTAGTGTGATGGAGGATGTTCTTCATTCTTTGTTCTTGATTATGATACTCAAGAAGATCTTGCATATGAAGACTTTGATCGCTTAGACCTCTTGAAATGGAGGAAATGAAGCCGAAAATGCAGTGGCATTCTTTGTCGATGGACATCAAAAGGTTTGAAGAGAGGGTGGAAGGAAGTTTGTTTTCAAGGAAAGGAAGCACTCGCTTTGATAGGAGGAAAGTCAAGTGTTGCACTTGTCATCGATGGGGCATTTCAAGAGAATGCAAGGACAGTAAAGAATGGAGATGGAGCCAAATATCTTTCCTATCGCAGAAAAAGCAGAAGTCTGAGACTTGACTCTCCTCACCATGGATGAACAGTCAACCGGATCGACATGAACTCGTTAATGAGGAAGCTCATGATCTTGATAAGCTCGATCGCTTGCAAGGTGCACTTCGGATGAAAGGCATGATCGGTTGCCTTGATGGGACTATCTCGTACACAATTGTATATTTGGGCGTAGTCTTAGATACAATGAACTTAAAGAAGAATTTGATGCTATGAAACCTAAGTTTGATGCATGCTATATTGATAATGAAGCTCATAAACTTGCATTAAAAACTATAGAAAGACAAAAGTGTGGTTTCAAAAGAATCAAATAGCTTATGAAGAAAAGATAAAAGTGTTACAGTTTGATCTAGAAGTTGCAAATAATTACTTAAAACTATCGAGAAAGCAAGGATGAAGTCAGGTCGGAACCTAGAGCTTAAAGAAAACTAGCTGAGGAAACGCTAGGAATAATGAATGGCAAATGTCTAGTAAAAGCTTAAATAGAATCATCTATACTAGTCAATCTCGGACATGCCCGATAGGTTTAGGTTTTCAAAATATGTAGGTCCGAAGCTAAGTATGATGGGCGTAAACCTACATCGGCAGGATTAGCTAACTTTGTAAAGAAGGTGATTTGCATGTCGTCCCGGACCCATTAGAGGTGAATTCATGCCCATAGACCTTTCCATCACTGTTGACATTGATGGATCACATCATCTATATGGCGAGAAAGTCAAAAGACTTGCTGGACCACGATACTTCATCTAATGATTTTGTCTCTTGCTCACAAAGTGACAATTCATCGGATCAAGGGTCTACTTCCTATGAAAACGTGATTCAAATGAGAAGTCCGACCTTCCCAAGCCTGAACCAACACCCAAAGCACCCGGTCTACTTATGAGCCCTCTAGGAAGTCACTGAGGAATCAACTTCCAAGGCAGTTTCTCTGAAGACTTATCTTTTAAATGTTTGAATAATCGATCTGTTAAAATCAATTCCTTGAATGTATCTCATTTTAAGTACTTCGCATGTAATCCAACTTCTCCCTATTTGAATAAAACTTCTAAGAAGACATGTTTTGTATGTGTGATAAATTTCATTTGATTAAGGATTGTGATTTTTATGAACAAAGATTGGGTGCATGTGCTACTCTCCGTAAACACAAACCTAAGCGGACCAATGTTGCTAATATTCCACCTTATGTCCCTCAGCAAGAAAGACGACTCTCATTGGAGAGGTTCGGTTACTGCATCTTATGTCCAACCAACTAGCCCATACTTTAAACATGGTTATTGGCCTACATATGTTGACTCTATGTATCTTTGGGATGGGATATGGAGCATCTTTGTGAAGCCCTCGGCAGTTGTTCTTGGACTAACAAGGGACCAAATTATCAATGGAGGACCAAGGACAATGGTGGATCCTCTAAAACTTCATGTCCTAAACACCATGATCCACAGGCGGTGTTCAAGTCGATAATGACTTGAGCCTCCTCTCGAATCTGCTTGTATATATTTTTTTTGTTGTTTGTAGGATCATCCCTTAAGCATAAGAATATTGGTATTGTTGATAGTGGTTGTTCGAAGCATGTCCGAAGCAGGGGATATGATGCACAATTTGTCCCTATAGAAGGAGGAGGCAATGTGACTTTTGGAGGAAGTGATGGGAGTATTACAGGAAAGGCACCATAAAGACACCTCATCTAGATTTTGAAAATGTGTACTATGTTAAGGAACTTTGAGATTTCAACTTGTTCTCTGCTTCACAAATCTGTGACACTAAGAATAAAGTTCTCTTCACCGAGAATGAATGTCTTGTCTTTGTCTAAAGACTTCACACTCCCGGAAGAAACTTCAATTCTCATTGAAAGTTCCTCGAACCCACAACTTATACACATTCAACCTTAATGAAGTTCAACGGTGGTGACCTCACTTGCTTGGTGGCTAAAGCATCTCTTGATGAGTCCACTAAATGGCATAGGAGGATGGCGCATGTGAATTTCAAGACCATTAACAAACTTTCTAAAATGGGTCTTGTTGAAGGTCTTCCACCAAAGTATTCACCAATGATCATAATTGTGTCGCTTGCAACAAGGAAAACAACAGTAGCTTAACACAAAGCTATCAATGCTATGAGCATCATTATCGAACCTCTTGATTGCTTCACATGGATCTGTTTGGTCCAACTCAAGTCAAGCATTGATCATAAGTTCTTACATTTGGTAATCACCGATGGCTATAGCGATTTTGTTGGGTTTTCTTTCGAACCAAAGATGAAACATCTCAGTCTTGATGAATTCATCACTCTTGTTGAAAATCGGTTGAATAAAAAGGTTAAGGGAATTCGGTGTGATAATGGAACAAAGTTCAAAATGCTATTCTTATAGAACTCGTGGGTCAAAAGGCATAAAAGGGACTATAGTAATCCAAGAACCCCACAACAAATGGGGTGGTGAAAGAAAGAATAGGACCTTAATAGAGGTCGCTAGATCCATGCTTGCAGACTCTAAAGCGCCCACTATGTTCGGATCAAGTCATGGCACCGTTGCACTGCTATGTGCTAAACAGGTGTCCATTACTGACCACAACTCAAAACCCCATATGAACTTCTCTTTGGAAAGGTTCTGTCATTCACTACCTAAAACCTTTTGGTTGTCAAGTGACCATTCGAACACCGGTGATCCGTTGGGAAAGTTTGATGAGAAAGGCGATGATGGTTATATTGTGGGTTATTCACTCATAGTAAGGCCTACGGGGTGTACAACTTGCAAGCCAAGAAGATAGAGACATTGAACACGAGATTTTGGAAGATAAGCATAATGTTCAAGGGCAGGGTCATACTTGGTCTTTGACCTTGACTACTTGGCGATTCCTTGGGTTACACTAGACACTGGCTAATCAAAATGCAGGTTCTCAAGAATCTCCAACTAACCATGCGGGTCCCTTTGATGATGACTCAAAATGAGTTTGAAGATGATGAGCAACCCATACTTGTGCCTTCTTTCTCCCTAACAATGTTGGGTACCACCTCCAAGGATACCGATTCGAGTGAGGAAGATGACTCTCATTATCTTTGAGGACCTTGCTAGGCTTCGACTCAAGAATTTGTCGCCAAGCTTGAAGCGAGAACCGAAAGAAGGGTAGCTAATGAAGGAGGCAGAAACAACGTGTCTGCGAAGTTGACTCTCACACCTTCCATCCCCAAATGCAAGGCTATGTTGTTCCTTCTCAAGTATCGCGGACTTTGGTGAACCCTATACACGCTTTCCAAAACCTTGGATCTTGGAAATCATCAACCTAAAGTCGGCATCTTCACTTCACCCTCTTATGATGTCAATTTGAACCAACCATCACTAATCTTGATTCATCCATTGAAGTCAACCCCATCGCTACTCGGAGGATCAACATTGCTCATCCTCAATCCAACATCATAGGTGATCTTCGGCACTGTTAGAACTCGAAGGGCTATCACAAGTCCTCAATTTGGACAGATTGCTTTTCTCTTATGTCTCCAACCAACAAAGAGACAATCACACGAGACTTCAAACATTGTCTGTTTGCTTGTTTTCTCTCAAGTGGAACCAACCGGTGTATCTCAAGCTCTTAATGATTCAAGTTGGCTAGAAGCAATGCAAGAAGAGATGCAACAATTTCACAATCAGCAGTTTGGATCTTGGTACCACTACACGATGGCAAATATGCCATAGGGACAAAATGGGTTTTGAAGAATAGAGAGATGCTAGGGGTGTTGTGATCAAGAACAAAGCAAGATTAGTAGCTCAAGGCTTCGACATAAGAGGAAGGATTGATTATGATGAAGTGTTTGCACTGTTGCGAGTTGAAGCAACCGCATTTTCGGCTTATGCTTCTTATACGGGCTTCATGGTGTATCGATGGATGTCAAGGGTGCTTTTCTATATGGTGAGATTGAAGAGGAAGTTTATGTCTCTCAACCCAAGGGCTTTGAAGACCCGATCACCCAAATCATGTTTACAAAGTTGTTAAAGCTCTCTATGGCTTACATCAGCTCCAAGAGCTTGGTATGCTGAGCTTTCATCATTCCTCACCAAGCATAGCTATAGGAGAGGAGCTATCGATAAAACTCGCTCCTCAAGAAGAATTACTCCGACATCATTCTCGTGCAAGTATATGTGGACGACATTATATTTGGTTCCACAAACGAAGCTTGGTGCAGGAATTCGAGGAACTTATGAAGGGTGAATTTCAAATGAGTGATATGGGAGAACTTACTTTCTTTTGGGTCTTCAAGTTCAAGAGAAACAAGATGGCATCTTTATCGGTCAAGATAAATATGTGAGGACATTTTGAAGAAGTTTGGTATGGAAGGTGTTAGACCGCCACAACACCTTATGAAGCTCCAAAGGCTAAAGCAAATAATGAACCGAGATCTACCTATGAATGTTCATCCAGACAGTCCATGATTGGTTCATTGATGTATTTGACTTCAAGACACGATATTACATTTGCCGTGAGTGTTTGTTCTCGACATCAAGTCACCCACTTACTTCCCATCTCAATCTTTGTCAAGAAGATCTTTAAGTACCTCAAAGGCCAACCTCTTTAGGCCTTTGGTACCCAAAGAGTCTCCTTTCGTTGGAAGCATATAGTGACAAGTGATTATCTTTGGTGCAATCGGATAGAAGATCCACCACCGAGGTTGCCAATTTCTAGGCAAAGGTCGATTTCTTGGCAATGCAAGAAACAAACCATGTGCGCCACCTTAACTATCAAGCAGTAGTACGTTGTCTGCGAAATTGTCTGGACAAGTCCTTTGGATTCGTAACCAATTCACCGGACTATGGGTACAATTTTATGAACACTACAATTCATATAGATAATCAAAGTACCATCTGTGATAGTCAAAATCCGAGCTTTTCACAATGAAGCAAACACATTGAAATCAGCACCACTTTATAAGAGATGCTTATGAAAACATTTGATAAAAGTGGCTAAAATCCATACCGATGATAATGTGGCGCACTTATTAACAAAAGCGTTTGATGGGCCAAGGTTTCAACACCTCGTGGTCAATATTGGAATGCTAAACCCTTGACCGCATAGTTTAAGGGGAGGCATAGGCCTGGGGAGGCATATGCCTCGGGGAGATTTGTGCAAACTCTGCATTTTTGTTTGTTTTCGCAGATTTTGTTTGTTTTGTATATTAGATTTTTGTATATTAGTTTGTTTTCTAACTCTAACTTCTAATTTTCTCTAGTTTGTTTTTGTTGTTGTGTATGTTTTAGTGTTCATTTTGCGCTTGTCTGCATCGCATTTTGTCTGCTCCTTTATCCGGATTGCGGTATATACATCCCATGATCAAGATCAAATTCATCAAGAGTGGCTAATTAGTACATGGTCGATAATTTGAAAGAGTGTTGCTTGTTTCTTCGATAACTAATCTTCAAGCATACAATTTGATTCTACTAAAGATAATCTTGAAAGAAAAGAAATTGAAGTCAAATTGTTCATTCATTCATTCAAGAAGCAGTTTACCTTACTTACATAAAGACAACCTTCTATTTTGCATCCTCAAGATACGACATGTAACTTAAGCTAAGCCTAATCTAGTGTATATCTTTCATTCAAAATCTAATGGAATGTCGGATATGCGTTAAATCTCGGCTTTGCTTTCGTGAGGGTCTTGCGTAACCACCCATTCCGCTTAACGGGTCGGTTGGATATGCATGACCGAAGACGACGAAGATGCTAAGGACCAAAATGGAAGGATGGATTGATGCAAGCGATTGATGATGACGATGACCACGCAGGATGACGAAGAGAACTATCGTGTCCTTTGTGCTTCATCTATTCATTTCAACCAAAATGCAATCGATCCACCTCCTTAAGCCCTTCTACTATACGATGTGTGTTCATGCACCAAAAGATGGCGCAGATGAGACCAAGAACCACCTCTCTATCTTTGGGAGTGGCGGATTCACGCACGAGGTCTTTGTTGAGACCGAGGTGCTTGGAGGTTGGGAGTAAGTTCCTCCTTATAGGAGTCATCGAATCATCGCAGATTCACTTGGATTCACTATAATCGCCATCTTCAAGAAGAAAGAAAGGGCGATTTATTTGGTCTTGGATAGGGTCGAGGAAAGTAATGGAACCATGGGTTTGATTCACCACTCGATGATGATGAAGAGGATGAGGAAGATGAGGAAGTGAGATCTATGATCTCGTGTTTGGTATTCATGGTGCAATTGGGTTAATTGAGGTTATTTTCTTCTAGGGTTTGTGGTAAATATTTGGGGATCTTGGTGAAAAGATGAGTTACATTGGGATCATTTTATGATCTGATTCAAGGTTCAATGAGTTTAATGCAAGTGGGTGGCACAAAGAATTCTGAAACTTACCAAGATATTCTTATCTTTGATGCATTCATCGATGCCATAACTTCAGCAGATTGATCATGTGTTTCGCCAAGTGTTATTTTGGGTTGGGTCAAAGATGTCCTACACGCCAGCAATGGTCAACCAAACGGTCAATTTTTCTTTGACTTTAATTTGGGCAAAAACACTCCACCCACCATCACTCGCCTCGAACAAACAAATTCTCTCATTCCACTTTCACAAAATCTCACCATTTCAAAATCATAATCCTAAACACTCATATCCTCATGGCTCTTGAATTTAAACATGATCACAACAAAGTTGCATTTAAGGTAATGGCAAAGGTTATGAATCAGACGAACCAATGGTGGAATTTACGAAAAGATCCAAAATTGTTATGCTCTAACTCATTCTCCAAATGAGATATATGAATCTCGATTACTCAATTTTGGGCAATCACGAAGAGGAACTAGACAGAGATTGTAATAATGATTGATGAAAAGAGTACAATGTTACAGAGGACTTGATTAGAGAAAGCTTCACTTGAAGATGTTGATGGAGTATTTTACCTAATCGTGAAGATGTGTCAATGGGCTAAGGGCTATTGGCTATCGTGGTACAAGGACCGATATGTGGTGAAGAAGGAACTTTGCCAAGTGAGGTTCTTGGTTCACACGTTGCTTCAATGCATAAGCAACAAGACCGGAGGATGGGACCGCCTTCTACCAGATCGAGATATGGTATTGTGTGTCTTTCTCAAGGGGTAACTTTCAATTTTTCTAAGTATATTTTGAAAACATGGTTGAAAATATTCAAAAGACAAAGGGAAAATTTTAATGTACCCAAGGTTTTACAAATTATATTAGACACCTCTACCCAAACCCAAGCTTTTATCCTATAGGTTCTTTGATCGCTAAACTGTTTGCTACAATGAGAACCAACTTTCGTAGGAACATCATCCCTTGCTAGCAGCCATGTTACCTCAAGGTAATGAGGCTGCTGATGAGGAGAATGTGACTCATAATCCTCCTACCTCACCTGTGACTACTGATGGTAATCCATTGGTTAACATTGATGAGGGCCCATCTTCTATTGTTGAAGCAACCCATGTTGCTCCAGACCAACCACCATGTCCCATCCCTTCACCCACACTTGCTACTCATGATGAGTCAGATTTGCATAGACCACCCACATTCAAGTCCTGCGAGGATCCTCTCGATGAAGATCTTCCTCACATTGAGCATGACCATGTTTCTTCCGAAGGTCCAATGAGGCTCCCTTACCACAGCAATCTGTGGAGCTGAGGACCCCATTACTCTCTCATCTGTGTATGCTCTTGTCAACAGGTATGCTGCAGAGGTTAATAATCTGAAAAAGGAACTTGCAGAGACCAAATTGTCTCTTGGAGGTAAAATTGAAGAACTGCAGAATCAGGTTAAGGTCTTAGAGCTCAACCTAAAAGGGTCTTCCAAAAGGAAACTTGTGGTTTCCTCTGATGAAGAACAAGAAGTTCCTCCCTTTGGGTCTCTGGACATGTTGGCTGAAGTTTCTCTCAATGACCCTTCATCAAGAGTCGCCACTTCATCAAAGAAGAAGAAACCTATTCTCATACACGGAAGAGATATCGATCTTCATAAGGTTTCTTCAAGCTTCAGAGGAACCTGGGTTGATAAGGCTGCATCTGCTGATATGCAAATGGAGGATGCATCTCCAGATCTTGGTCAATCTTCATCTGTTCAAGAACCATCAGGCCCTTCACCTTCAGCAGATCTTCCTGATGTTGTTGTCTTGACCACTCCAGTTGATAATCTACATCAACATGTTGATCTAGGTACTCCAGTAGAAATTCCTATAGTTGATCTAACTGAAGAAGAGTGTGCTAAGCAGCCTGATGATAAAGGGAAAATGTCATCATCAAGATGAGCTTGGTCCTAACTCGGTGACCGAGGAGGAAAGACTAGGTCAAGCAAGTAGATTGGCAGAGTTTGAGATGTCAAAGGAAAGTGTAGCATTGGCTAAACAACTTGAAACAAAGGAATTTTCATCTCTAACTCCTGAGAGAAGAAAAGAACTAGATGAACTGAGGGTTAAGATGCCTGCTGAACACTGGGATATTCTAACTCAGCAAGTCATTTCAAGACCTTCTCTGGCTCAAAGTATATTAGGTGAAGATTTCCTCAGTGACAATTATGTGGAGCGAATGATGGCTCAGGGAAGACAAAGGAGGCAAGAAGCAATTGCACAAAAGAGGGCCATCCAAGCTCAGAAGGCCAAAAACAAACCTCCCACTAAAGATGAAATAAGAAGGGTGGTGAAAAACCAATACTCATTGTCCAACTCTGGCCTAACAATGAAACAAGTCAAGACTTTTCCTGATCATGTCCTCAGATCGCAAATATAACCAAATCATGGAGGAAAGATCATTATCTTTAGCAAAATCTCTCAACCTAAAGAGGATTTCTGAGAATGAAGTCGCCGAAGCCAAAAGACTCAAGGTCGATGATGCTCCAACCAAGGAATCCTCTCCACTCATTCCTCTGAAACAACTTCAAGTTGCCTCCTCTACAACCAAGGGTCAATCAATAACCATCTTCCATTCCTCCCGGCACTGAAGCATCAACTCCTCTCCTCAGTGGCACTGTTGTCACACGGTAGATTCAAGTAAAGGAAGCCGATCTCACGTAAACTAAAATGCGAGAGGCGATAAAGATATTCCATGGGATGAAAGCACTTCGCACTTCAACCCGCTCCATCTGCCGATACAAGTCCTTCTACCAATGCGTAAGATGAAAATGCTCCTCTAGGGATATCTATCACCGAGAAGCGCAAGAAAATGGCCAAAATATCTCCTTTGGATCTTGAAGTCGATGACTCAACTTTCATTGTAGAAGGGTCTCTGCGATTTTCTGATGGACACTCGGATGGGGTGATAGAGGAAATTAAAGGATGATGAGATGAATGTTCTTCTTCAAGGAACTCCAATTTAATGGAATTCACCTTTCTAAAGGAAATTTACACTGATCGACAGGCGGACTTAATTTCTCTGCTCACTCAAGTTTCCACCACATCGCAACAAGAAACCTCAAGGTTCGGGATGTTTTACCAGAGATCTTCAAGTTCGTTGAACTCCCACATTCCCAACAAAGAAAGCATCTTCCATTTGGGAAAACTCACATCGGTGGAAGCTTATATCCCGGAGATTCTATCCTCCCCGGGTGCATGTCCTTGAGACTAAAGGTGGAATCACTGTGTGCATGTTGTCCGAAAGAAAGTACCACTTAAAAGACTTATGGAAAGATGCCGAGCGTAAATGGAAATTCCTCCGGATCCAGCTGGAAATGAAAGGCACTCGCTTAGCACCGTGGGATTGATCAAAACTCAACTTCAACAACTGCAATAGGCCTCTTCTTCATACATATCAGGACACTTGGTACTCTCTGCACTACCTTGTTTTATTCATTTCAGTTTGCTTTGTTTATGTTATTTGTCTATTTTTGTATAAATTTTTTAAGTAATAGACCTTCATAAAAAGAAAACTCACAAAAACATCATTTTAAAAATAGTGATAGCGTTTATTTAATAAAAATTAGGTCTTTAATTTTCCTTTTCAACTGCTTTTTAAGCTTTTTCAAGGTTATAAACCTGCTTTTAGTAAAAAAAAAAAAAAAAAAAAAACTTTATGCAGGATTGTTTGTTGTCCAATTCGATGGTCTTTAACTCACCGGATGTACCTTGTGTATGTCAAAGAGTTGGCTAGTCCAAAGGTACTGACTTTGGTAAAGACACATCAAACTGATAGTCAGTAATGGTTTGCTCAAAATCATAGGGTCGCAACCACCCATGCTTCATTCACGAGAGTTGTATGGTCATCAATTCACCATGGTCTATTCCTTTTGGAATCCAAGAATTGGCTAGCCCACATGAATATGGCATGTGGTAAAGGCACCGACTCCATATTTGGTTCTCAATTCACCAATTCTAAGACTTGACTAGTCCCGAGCAAACGGCTACGGTAAAGACAAGCCAAATCCGCTTATATGGTTGCCGGTTTGCCAATAAATCGATGGTTATCAATGTACCATAGTTTTGAACTCAAACATGTGGCTACCCGGTAGTAATGGTGTTGGTAAAGAGACATCAAATCCATTAATTTCAATGATTCACCTCTCACGAGAGTTAACACACCGGAAGTGATGAGAATAGTATTGAACTTATCCGCTTTGATGTACATATTGTCATATGTTGCCGCAAAGACCGGTGCTTTACAGATTACTTCATCATAGAGATGTTCTTCTTCTACGAATCTTTGTTCTTGATCCTCAAGATTCCGCCATTCATAGCTCAAGTGTTTAAGATACGGGAAGGATCTTGCCCGAAATTTTTCATCAAGCGGTACAATCCTCAACAATATTATCGATCTATCAAGGAAACCGGAACTTAACCTACCAAATTCCGTTTAGGGAGGATTGTTGGGAATTAAGGTAATCCACCGATTCTGTCAAGCATAAACTAGTGATTACGCCAAGCTTCGTCAAGAGATTCCTTAGAAGAAGAAAGGATTCTACCGGGTTATACTTCAAAGAAGTATTAAAGGCATATTGTGTTGTCACGAAAGTGGGAACCACGTGAGAGAGATAAGCCTCGGTTTAGAGTAAAAGTCGTGTAGTATGTATAGGTTGGCGCCGTTTATGTAGAGCTCTCTCGAATAAACACGATGATTAACAAAACAATATGATTAGTAACATGCTTGTCTAGATGCATGCTTAGTCTAATTTAGTAGTAGAAGCGTAAATTGTCAACGCTCTTAGGGTTTCTTGCCTATATAAGAAACCATGATAGATTGTAATAGATAAGCTTTTCTCAAGTTTCTCAAGTCTTGTATTCTATCCGAAACATAGAGTTTCTATAATCAAAGATCCATAGAGGATCAAAAGTGTTCTTAGTTATTATAACTTGTATTTATTTTCCGCTACAATACCAAGTTGTAGAGATCTTCTATTAGTTTGCTTGTGATTACATAGGCAACACTAACGATCTCCGAGTGCTTAAGATCTATCAAGGTCTGTGTGTGTTTAACACCTATCTTTGTAACTCTGGATGTTTTTAATATATCAAACGATGTTCTTTTCAAACGACACTTTAGGTCGTTCAATATAACTGTAATTGTGGTGCTATGACAGTCATCCCTCAGGAATTCCATTCCGCTGCAAAACAGGTAATTTGGGGGTGTGACACTTGGTCTCCGTCTAGGGTTTTTGTTGGGGATAACACACACTTACACACTCAAGCACACACATCAAATGTGTCATTTGAGGTGTATTAATAGTACAAGTAAAATGCCCTAATGGGCTTGGCATGGGCTCATTTTGGATTTGGATTGGATTACAACTTACATAAGGACTAGCTTAACTTAACCGCTAACTTATTAGCTTATCCCAATCCACGAGCCCATTAACTATTTTATTACAATATCTAAGACACATTACAAAGTTCCTAATCGTGAATGACCATCACTTTCTATTAAGGCTAACAAAACGGATGAAAACGTAAGAAAACGGGCGAAAACGCATAAAAACGGACGAAAACGTAGGGGTGAGCATCGGTCCCGGACCGGACCGCCAAGACCGAGGACCGAATTAGCAAAAAAGCCTAGACCGAGGACCGGACCGAATGTGGTCGGTCCGGTCTCGGTCGGTCCGTCGGTCGGTCCGGTCCAACAAGGCCAAAATAGTCGGTTTGTGGTCCGGACCGGACCGGACCGAGGACCGAATTAGCCCAAAAGCCTAGACCGAGGACCGAAACCGAATGTGGTCGGTCTCGGTCGGGTCCGGTCTCGGTCGGTCCGGTCCGTTCGAGTCGTTTGCTCACCCCTACGAAAACATATAAAAACAGGAAAAAAACGTATGAATACGGAAAAAAACGGAAAAAAACGTACGAAAAACGGACAAAACGTATGAAAATGGAAAAAACATAAGAAAGACGGACAAAAACGTAAGAAAACGGGCGAAAATGTATAAAAAAATACTGATATTAATAGTTAAATAAATAATTAAAAAAATCATGACTAAATCTATAAAACATGGCGAAACACAGGGACCATCTGTGTAAGAAAACTAAGAAGAATAGAAAAAGAACAAGACAAGGGTATTTTAGTCATTTGATGTTTGTCAGGGACGATATTTGCTCAAAGATTTCCCACAGGGACGATCCTTGCACTTTCGCAACGTTTAGGACGAAACATGCAATTTGGCCAAACTTTTGGGACGATTTTTGCAATTTACTCTAAATTTAATTATATAGATTTTTGGGGAAAAATGTGTCAAGCATAAAAAGTGATTTTTATATTAGGATAGAATTTTAATGTTCTTTTTCTATATATAAAGATTTAAGATCATTTGAGGACAAAAGATTCTCTACATACTAAGGGATCAATCTTCACCCTTCATTTTTATTTGATCTAATAGATGAGATTAATCACAACAATTTAAAAAATCCACTTTCATCATTTTTTTTCAAATATTAATACCTTTCAAACCGTTAATCGTTAAGAAAAAAATAATATATCATTCGTGAGATCTAATTATCTTTCTATAGATAGACACTTTGATATACTTTCGACATTTTTTTCCTTATTTTCACGTTTTTTCAAGTTTCCTCGTTTTTTCGTTATCGAAATTTGCGATAAAAAATCATATTTGATTAAACACTATTTGAATATCACATATAATATTAGTGTTAAATCATATATGATATGTAATATCACATGTGATATGATATGTATATCATATGTGATTTTACACTAATATCACATGTGGTATTACATATCATATATGATTTAACACTAATATCATATGTGATATTCAAATTAGTATTTAATCATATATGATTTTTTTCATGCAAATTTCAGTAACGTAAAAAGACGAAAAAAGGTGAAAAATCGTTTTTTTTTTTCTTTTTTCGAAAGTATCAAAGTGTCCGTGATATAGAAAGATAATTAAATGTTCTTCATGACGATTGTAAGTATTTTCGCTAACGATTAATCGGTTTAAGAGATATTCAAATTATGTTAAATACTGAAATAATAAACGCTTTTAATTTTATTCATTGATTTCTTTATAAATGAATGGTGGAGATGAGTCTCTTGGGATATGAGAAAAGTTTGGTATGTAAAATAACTCTCCTCATATATAAATACTAGGCGAGTACCCGTGCCTAGGGGCATCGGTTTCTAGCGGCAGACAATTAACGATATGCAATATTATGGTAAGTGTTTCGTATAACGTTCAAAATAAATAGTGAAAATAGTAATTGCAAACGATTGTAACATGCAATAATTCAACTCAAGCAAATTTTTTATTATGTATCAAAAAACATATAAACACATTTAGTGAAACTAAAAATAAAACATTACATCAAGATAACTAACAACGACGTTACTCATCACAGAAACTTATTAGACACCAGATTTGCTTTGACCCGCCTCTTTAACTTTTCGCAACCAAAAATTATACTCCTCACGCTTTCTCTCAAGTAATTTAATCAATTTGTATTCTAAAAGCCTAAATCAAAGTATAAGAACCTAAAATCCAAATCAAAATAAAGAAAGACACAAAATGCTAAAACGCTTTAATAGATCTAACAAAAACCAAATTCACAACATTAGCTGCATAAAGATATCGTTGGCCTCATAATAAATAGGAAACGTATGTATAAAAAAAGGTTCAAATATTGATTACTGTTATAAGTTGATCGATGCTTGTATAGTTGTATGTCCACCAAAAAAGGCCAATCTTTGACGCAACTTTTATATCCACCAAAAAAGCAAACTAAGCCTTAAGATGCTAGGTAGTGTGGTGCCATAAGAAAAGTAGTGCCACCTCAGCCCTTTTTGCTAATGACATTAGTTTTGCTTATGACGCCAAAACACCTATTCTTATCATAACACTAGTTTTCTGGTGCCATAATGCATAATTTTTTCATTTATTTAAATAAAACAATATATCATATACAAAAATGCTAATTCACCTTAAGAAGAATATGCTAATTTGATTCATTGTTTTTAAAATTGCATTGTAGCATGCACACGATCAAATTCATTGGCATGGTTTGATGACATCTATGTTATGATCAAGTAGACTTGTAACTGATTACTTTAAGTCTAAAATACAAAAAGAATAAATAAACTGTATCTATGATAGGGGTGAGATCAATAAAGATCATATAAAAATTAAAGATCAAATGGATCATTCTCAACCATTCATTTTTGATCAAATTATATAAATTCACTTTCACCCTTATATTTAAAAATTAAATATCTCACAAACCATTAATAGTTAGATAAACTAATTATACCATCACATGTTAATAAAATTATCTTTCTATAGATCCAATATCAGATATCTTTGATTTAACTTATTTTTTATCGCTATGCGGCTTCGATATATTACACTATAAACGAATTTTAAAAATACTTTGCATTAACACAACCCCTAAAACCCTAACCCCTAAACCCTAAAAACCTACCCTAAACCCTAAAACCCCAACCCTAAAACCCTAAAAACCCTAAACCCCAAAACCCTAACCGCTAAACCAAAAACCTAAACCGCATGCTAAACCGTAGAAACCTAAACACTTAACCCTAAAAACTTAACCCAAAAAGTCAAACCCTAAACCCTAACCAGAACCCTAAACCCACAAAAAGTCGGAAAAAAAAAATTTACGAAAAGATATGATGTGAGATATCAAATTAAAGGTAATTTTATCTTGTCGTGATGGTATGATTAGTTTAAATCTAACGATTAATGGTTCATGGGATATTTAGCTTTTTAAAATAAAGTGAAAGCTTATTTTATTGCTTTGATGAAAAAACGAAATATTGAGAATGGTTTATTTGATCTTTATTTTTCGATCTTTATTGAACCAAACTCATCTATGATATGCCTCATTTTATAATGTTTACTTTACAAAAGTATTAAAGTATACATTTTAAAGTATACATGGTCTAAATAATTGCAGCCACCTATCCCACTTTTCTTTCTCATTTCACAGCTACAAGTCTACAACTTTGGGTTGTCTTCATCCAGCCAAACCTGCAAAACACACAAAAAAAAAAAGAAGAAAAAACACATCACACAAACACAAACAAACTACTCGAAACAACTACACATCACAGAACCACTAAACATACAAGAAACTACCAAAATAAAGGTCAAATTTACAGATCTAACATATATTAGTGATAGTTCGTAGCTGTTTACTAAAACCAACAACAAAAGCACCTACCCGACTAGATCTGAACGAAAAGGACAAACACACATAAACCAAAAACAAAACAACCTACCCAAACCACCTTGCCGACCATAACAACCGAGAGAGATGTTGGTTATGGTGGCGGCAGTTTTAGTGGCAGCAAAGAAGGGCTACGTGTATGTTTTTTTAAGATAGAGATGAAGCATAGGTTGGTGATGGGGGCTGGTGTGCTATTTGGATAGAGGAGAAATGAAAGAATGGTAGGATTTTTGTGTTTTTGTATTATTTAGATGTTTAGATATGGATTACAACCCTGTAATACCGGTTCAAATCTTAACAAAAGAAATACAGTTGTATGATTGAAGAGTTGCCAAATTAAACCGTTGCCAGAAATACGTTCTTTTGATTTTGCATATCCATTATTTATTTTTTCCTTTCCTTCTTGTTGTGAAATAGAAACTTGTTTTGGGGGTTGTTTATTTAAGCATGGTAACGAAATGTTTAAATTAATTTTTCCCGCCAATGAAACAATGAATGGGCTAACGAATTTGGAATTGAAAATACATTGAAATCAAATTTTAATACTTATTCTGCAAAGTTACCATGCAAAAAATACATTGAAATGAATTTTGACTTGCAAAATACGAATGGGCTGAACATTTTTGACATTCCAATAGTAAAGATACATTTATTCTGTTGTAAAAGAATGGGCTGGCATTGAGTTTGACTTGCAAAAAATACATTTATTTTGTTGCAAAAGAAGTGAAGATACGTGTGAACATGTTGGCGTTGATAAGTATTAATAGAGAGAATGTGTTGATAAGTATTCTGTTGCAAAAGAAGTAAAACTTTCCATGTAGTTTTTCCAATTCCATATGCTAGCGTTGACTAATTGACCAATTCCACTATTCCACAATTCCACTATTTCACTTTTTCAACATTTGACTAATTGACCATTTTTTTTAATGTAGTATAGATATATAAAAAGTATGAGAAGAATTATTTTACATACCAAACTTTTCTCACATAACAAGGGACTCATCTCCACCATCCATTTAAAAAGTTAAATCAAATTGAGATTAAAAGATTTTATTATTTCACTTATTTTTATAATTTAAATATCTCTTAAACCGTTAATCGTTAAGCGAAAATATTTACACTGGCCGCGACGAAAGATTTAATTATCTTTCTATAGGCGGACGTTTTGATATACTTTGAAAAAAAAAAAAATCGCTTTTTTTTTTTACGTCTTTTTTCGTTTTGTTACGTTACTAAAATTTGCATGAAAAAAATCATATACGATTAAACACTAAATTGAATATCACATGTGATATTAGTGACGTAAGTTTGGGTTGTTGATTTGGTGGTCACCGCTATGACTGTGATGATTGATATGGTGAAAGGAGTCAATGCTAAAGTGGTTGTATCTTGAACCACCTTTCATGACGAATGAGCAGAACAAAGAATTACTAGAATGATTATGCGTCTCGCAACTTGAAAAAAAATAGTAAAACATAAGCTCAAGGTTATTGTTTTGATGGTTTTCCTAATCATATGATTGTGAAACATTTTAAATAACTGGGTATCAACTTGGAGCATTTGTGCATCTGAAACTTTAACGGAAAACAATATTCCACTTCACAATGATAAAATAAAAATGTTTGATACTAATGAACTTGATCACCAAGAAGAAACTAAAACAAAAAAAATACTTTCGGTTCACTAAATGCTAAATTTTCTTGCACCATACCGAACCAAAACATAAATCAGTAAATGATTTGGTTCAAAAATCTATATATTTTTAACCAACTCACAATATTCCATCAGCAATTGGCATGTTGATTAAGTTGTCATGCGAAATGCACCTGATGACTCATTTTGGACATGTAAAACATTTAACGCTACAACCTCAATTTTAGGTTTTACGGCATACCATTATAGGATTGACAACTCAATGTAAGCTTACATACCCGCTCCATGGATAGGGTATCTCTATTTATAAGAAAATAGATTAGACCTGCTATCTCTATTTATAACCAAAATGATCAAAAGATAACATATATAATTAATTACCAGCTGCGGGAGCACCACCAAATCCACCACCAGTTGCTGGAACACCGCCAAAACCACCGCCACCCTTAGCTGCAGCACCAAACCCACCAGCTGCTGGAGCAGCACCAAAGCCCGACCGCTGATTTGAGATGGGTGGTGAGGATACAGCAGGCGATACCGATGGCTGTTCTGGTTTAGAACTTGACATTAATGCAGGACTAGCTGTAGCAATAGATGGTTCATGAGCAGCAACAGAAGCATAATAGAAACCACCTGGTCTTTCAATAGAATCCAGCAGGGCATCGAGTTCTTTTGCCATCTCTTCAACCTATATAAACCAATTAGGTAAAAATTAGTATACAAGTCAACATTATTTACGTCGTGTTGTTCTGATAGATTGGACTCAGAATTTACAGGCAATGATCTTGTAAGTGCAGGTCCATTTAAAGCTCTCTTGGGAAGCAACGCGCTTGACGCCGATGGACCAGATGACATCTTGGAAAATGAAAATTTCGCTACACTGGTATCAGGTTCGTTTGCTTGGACAGCAGCATGAGTTGGTTGAGGAGACTTCACATCAAAAGTTTTAGAAGAAAATATGCCTCCATTAGAAAATGATCCTGATTGAACACTTTGAGCTGAAGAGGAAGACTGCACTGCAAAAACATTTGAGGAAAATATTGATCCACTTGAAAAGAATGATGCTTTATCGTGCGATGATTCAGTAGTTTCCTTAAAATCTTTAAACATAGCACCGGACTTTACAGGCACAGAATTATCATCTTGCTTCTGTGAAACAAGTGGTTGCCAGTGATCTTTACTATTATTCAGCCTTACAACTGGAACATCTTGTTGTGTACTACTGATAAACAGCTGTGAGGATGCTGTAGACTTGGTTTGCTCATCTCTCGTTGGTTCATTCACTTTTACTGTCTGAGCTTGTGATTGGGAAAGAGCCTGATCCCTGATAAGCTCAGAACTGGAGAGAGTGGACTCCTCTTCCTCATCAGAAATAGAATTTACTTCCTCTAGCAAAACCAAAGGGCCTACAGCACTGTATGTGAAATCGTAAGTTAAGCATTATCTTGTTAAGAAACACATCAATCAAACCAAAAAATACCTATTGAAAATAAAGACCGAGACATACCCGGCAAAATGAAACAGAAAAAGCTTTCCATCGACAGTATGGCACATTAAAAGGCAACATGGTGAAACTTGGTTTTTTTCCCAGGACACGAGTTTGTCATTCTCGCTTTGGTTAACTTTGTCAATGGCGAGCCCCAATATCATATTAGCATCATCACCGTTAGCTGAAGCAGAAAACAACTTTCAATAAGAGCAATAACCATGATTTTGTACGCATAGATCTCAAAAGAGTTACAGTCTTACTAATCTATCCTCCAAAATTAAGCCAAAATTGTAGGCAGATACCAATGTTACCTGGAAGATAAATTGTCGGCATCCAGGCATCGCCACCTATGATGTCCAGCATTTCAGCTCCATTCTCATTATCCGTGACCAAACAAATAGCACAATGTGTTCAAATGTGTTTCTCTTATTAGCAACAAATGCAAGCTCACTGTGTATGATTCAAAGAACATAAGATTAGCACATAATATCATGCAGAAAATATTGCATATTATAACAAAAGTTAGTACAAATAAAAATCATCCACAAGCATCGTGCCTAATGTCTTAAAATCACCTGATGTGCCCTAAATTACGTATGGATTATTTCAATGTAACAAGGTTCATAATAAAAAATAGAACCAAGTCAAAGGCTGATTTGGTTTAAAGCTAATCAAACTTTTAATTTGTTTAGTTTTATATAACAAACTATTTGGAAACTTATCTTTGACTTTTTAAGTTAGGTCGCGTTAGAAGTTATGATTTGGTCACGATAGGATCTATGTCAGTGGCCTGTTAAAGCCATCTACAAATTATGTAAATTTCTTTACAAATGTCAAGAACAGAAATATGAAGAGCTACCCTGCCTACGCATATTGAAAGCATGTTGCAGATTATAAATGATCTCGACTGCTCGAGTATATCACACACGTAACCAAGAAACAAGATGATGTAAAGAAACGCTTGCAGTAAGCATCAATAAGGTCCATAACGGTGTCGGTGTGTACGCCAACCTTATAGCCACCAAGTATAGCATAACTATCCCATAATAATGGATAGCTACCTCACAGCCAACATATAAATAAAATGTCTTACAAAATTAACTTCAAAATGACACTAACAAGATTATTGTCAAAACATCACCAAGGGCAAAAACTTACAATTCATCCAAGTAGCTCACGAAATGATAGGGTCCACTTCAGATGGAATGTCATCTTCATTTATAGCAAGATATGGAGAACTAAAGGTCAATGCCACTGGATTGGAAGAGGTCTATAAGAAAACACATTTATTTGATCAACACAAGACACTAAATTTACGAATCAGAAGAAAAACATAGAAATCTAATACAGAAACATGTTGATAATGAAATGCTCAGAAACAAATCTATATCCTCTTCAATCAAAAGACACTAATATGTTTACTTACATTTGTAATTTTGCCATCTTTGACACTAATGAGTTGAACTGCGTGATTCTCCTCCGTCCCATCTGCAGTTAAACAATAACGCCCTAACATAATGCAATCTGGGCGAACCCACCTGATAGAATCCACTGTAAGGAAAGCAAACATACACGTCAGGATCCATTTCAACTCATGCCACAAACCATTCGTATATGTTAAAAAATAATAATTTATCAAAATATTGCAGGTGCACACGTGTCTTGAAATTTTCAACCCTCTAGAACTGATCCGAGACTAGGTAATAGCTATAAAGCTAGCATCTTGCTTATATAGTACGCCCAGAACCGCTAGATTCTTGTTAGAGTTACAAGTGTAAGTTGAAAAATAAATTCCCAGATTTCTCATATTAATTCTTATAACATGATGTCACATCCCAAATATAAACATCCAGGCTATCCTCCATAGACATTCTCAGAGAACCATATACAGCATATTGACTCAACATCAATAGTATTCGCAATAGCTGTGCATGGCAACAAGGTAAACAAAAGCCAACAAAGGGCTACTCAGCTCTGTATTTGAGAGCTTCAACTGCATAATCTAACATCTAATTGGTCTGGAGATGACCAAACGGACTTTGGCCAAACTGTATTAATCAAGTCTCATCGACCCTATGGTTGAGTTTAAACATTAATCGACACATGGTACTGCACTTCTTTGACATTTCATAAGAGATGACTGGTAAAGAAAAAATGGTGTTAAAATAGAGAACATGGCAACAAAGTAAACAAGATGTAAATGATCATTAACAGTAGTGGGCTAGTGGCACTTGGCAATAAAGTAACTAAGAGCCAAAGAAGAGCTATTCAACTTTACGTTTAGGAGCTCCAGGTGCTTAACATCAAACATGATTTGTACAGTGACTAATATGGCTGTGGCTAGCATCTTTAAAGACATGTTTGACAATTCTTTGCTATTTCAGAAAGAGACCTTTTATAGAGTTAAAGAAATTTTATTAAAACTCAAAACCTAGAAGTCATTACAAGCCCAGAACATATAATCTTTATGTCATTGTGGCAAAACCTTGATTAATGGCAAAAAAAACCAGTAACATGGAGGTAGACTAAACATGCATATACATTTTACTAAGTCAAACAAAACAAGATTCGGATAGTAATTTACCTTTTACAACACAATCCGCATCACCATCGACCAATGAATCGAACAGTAAGTTTATCTGCACCTTTTCTTTATACTTTGATGATAATATGATTAAACAATCATGTTTTGCCACAGCAAGATATTTGCCATTCCAACTCCAGCTAACTAGACGAAGCAAAAAAACACAGAAATATAATCAATAAGGTAAAACATGTCATCCAAGTGACAATGCTCCTTTACTGTTCCCCTATTACCCTGCCCACCTTATATGTTCAAAAAGTAAAAGGGGTTAATAGACAAAGATGTCACTAAACTTTCGTAAATATTTGTCCTAAGTCACTAAATGTTGTGATTCGTCATCTGCGCCACTATACTTTACGTAACGGTTATCGTGGATACCGATAGGAAACAACCGGTTGTTACCGGTTAAGGTATACTGATAGTTTTGGCACATGTTATCTAAGCGACTAAACTTTGCGAAAAATTTGTCCTAAGTCACTAATGTTTCATTCCTCATCATCTAAGGTACTAAACTTTATGAAAAATTTGTCTTAAGTCACTAATGAAAATTTTGTCCTAAGTCACGAGTTTGTCCCATTTTTACGTCCGCTTTATACGTTTTATGTTTTCATACGTTTTATACGTTTTGTCCGTTTTATATGGTTTTATACATTATTTATACGTTTTTTCGTTTATTCGTTTTCATCCGTTTTATTCGCTTTAACTTTATATCGCCGTCCGTTTTTTACGCCGCCTATTTTCTTATGTTTTCAAACATAAAAGGGACGAAAACGAATGAAACGAGAAAACGGGCAAAACATAAGAAAATGGACGAAACGTAAAAAATGTATTTAAAACGATAAAACGGATGAAACGAATAAAACGATGAAAACAAATAAAACGATAAAAATGTACAAAACCATATAAAACGGACAAAACGATAAAACGGATGAAAACATAAAATGTATAAAACGGACGTAAAAATGGGACAAAACGGACGAAACGTATAAAAACGGACAAAAGCGAAAACGAACAAAACGATAAAATGAATAAAAACGATAAAATGTGTATAAAATCGTATAAAACGTAAAATTTTAAAGGTTCAAGAATATGCCACAACTCGTGACTTAGGAAAAATTTTCATTAGTGACTTAGGACAAATTTTAGCAAAGTTTAGTACCTTAGATGACAGGAATGAAACATTAGTGACTTAAGACAAATTTTTCGCAAAGTTTAGTGACTTGTTTGTATAGGTTTAGTTATGTATTGGCCACAACCGTTACCAATCCTTCGAGTGACTAGGTGACACTTATAAAAGGTTTAGTAACATATGTGAAAACCCGTGAAGTATAGTGACCTAGATGACGTAATACAAACATTAGTGACTTAGGACAAATTTTTTGAAAGTTTAGTAACATTTTGTATATTAACCCAAAGTAAAAGCAACATTGAAGTTCTCTTAAGAGGTGTTTGTCTAAGCTTATTTTTGCGCTTAAGCTTATGTTCAATAAGCGACTTATGGCTTATAATAGATGAGCTCATAACGTAAGGTTGAGTGCTTGGATAAGCTTATGATAAAATGGCTTTAAAAGTTCTATAAGCCCATAAGCTACCACACAAAATGGGGCTTATCAACTCCCTTGTATAAGTTTGTTTCATCATTTATAGTTTTTCTAGTGTATGTTTGGCCGATATTAATATAAACATCAACTGTCAAGCATTTTTCTGTCGGATTGGTCTTGATGGCTCCTACGCACTACTCATCCTTGTCCCGAAGCTTTGAAGCGTGCTACAAACATGAAATAACCCGTTAGGAGCCCCAGGTCAAGCCCGGGAACCACCCTCCGACGGTCAAGTCAGAACCTCGTAGGTAGAGGATTTATAAGCATGTTATGTATGCATTATGTATGAGATGTGTATATAAAGATGTGGTGTTATATGTGTGTGAGAGATGAGATCAGTATCCTGTTTGTATGGTATATTGAGATGACATATGTAGTATGTGAAAGTATGATGCATTATATGTGTAAAGAGTGACATATATATAGAGAGTGACATAGATAGTGACATATCTAGGAGGGAAACATTTAGGCGGGAAATATTTAGGCGGGAAACGTCTAGGCGGGAAACATTCCTTTGGCTAGTGTAATTTGCGTAAGCCATTCGCCATATCGTCGCCATGTCCCCAAGATTGTAGTATTGGTCAAGACCGATGGTGCAATACTTAGAGAATGTCTTTGCGCTTTCGGCACATGTCGTTCGGACAAGCGTTGTATCGCTTTCTCAGACGTGTCCATCGGACACATACGTCAACATGCCTCCCGATTGTATTATTAGTAAAAGACTTGTGATGTAATACTTTTAAAGAATACCTTATGGCCTTTCAAGCGGTCATTCGGTGGTGCCTTTAATGACCATCTTAGAGTGGTTTATCAAGTGGCCCATAAGCCGATGCTTACTAAGGCGAGTTGGGTCTTATTAAACCACATACGCCATCATGTCCCCCCAGTGTAGTATTATTGACCCATGGTCAATGATGCTATACTTAAATTTTGTCTTGTCTTCATATATACATTTTTCATAATTCTTTCCGAATGGCTGTGGACCACCATCAAAGTGCATTGTTGACCGGAAGCTGAAAGCCATACATGCCTTTTCCCTCATCTCTTTTTTGTACTTGTGTGAGATATCATGCATCCCATTTTGAGTTGTTTAGTTAATGACGCCCCAGTACCACTGCATCTTCTAATATAATTATGCCGTAAGTAAATATACCCGACCTTCTAGTGACTTATCACTTTTGAGAGTAATGTTTCACTGCTGGTAAATATACCTCGGCTCATCCCTAGTGACTTGGCACTTTCGGGGTAAATTATGCCTTTGGTGGGTGTACTCGGCCTTCCCTAGTGACTTGGCACTTCGGGGTAAATTATGCCCGTAAGTAAATATACCCCGCCTTCCCTAGTGACTTAGCACTTTGGGGCAATGTTTCACTGCTGGTAAATATACCGGGGCTCATCCACGCCGCCACGCCTGGGTATCTCGCATGCCGTTAGGCGAATATGCCTCTTCTTCCCTTAATGACTTAACATTATTTTGGGGCACGCAGTGCCTAATCGAATGGTATATGGGCCTTCCTAGTGTCGCTGCACTTACGGGGTATAATAGTTATAACTCGCTGGGTTTTGGGTGCACGGTCGGAGGTAGCTAGTCTCCACGAGTCACTATGATGTTATGTCTTATTTCTCGTAAATGTTATGCATGTGGAACCTCATACAATTATCCCTTCAAAGTGAAACATGAAAGCTCTTTTGCTTTTTCGTGTTAGATATGATAAACACATCATTTCGTTTTCATCAATACAAAAATCAGGTCATAGCAGGACCGCCACATCCTATGAACGTATTATACCCTTATACTCCCTCCAGTTCAATGGTGCTAGTGTTTATTAGTATCGTTGAACTTAAAAAGAGCAAAGTATTAGATAACATAAGCAACAATTGATAATGACATTACTCATGGATGTCTATTGTCAAACATGGTGTTTCTCGTGCTGCTTGACGGTTGAGTAACAACTATTGTACATTCAACATTATGTTCCAATAATATTTTAAGATATTAATCAAATATTGTTGTCCTAATATTTAGTGTCGCGTAAGCAGTCAAGGTTGTATTCTGTAGTATGCTATCAATCATCAAGATAAGGTCTTTTATTTTCTCCTTCCTTTTTTCAATACATTCACATGATTTGTGGTGATTGATAATCACCAATTGTCTGACAGCTTTGTCCGGTGTGTTCACCATGCTTCTCTTTCGGTAAATTTTTGCATGAGAACATGTACTTTATGCACTCAAATATGGACGCTCCTAAATTGTTTTTAAGAGGGTTTTTTTTTTTTTTTTTTTTTTTTTTTTTTAGAGTTTGAAATTTCAAGCCACGTAGCAATAGTGTGATTATCGTCATTATACTCTTCATGTATTATCATTTAACGTAAGGATTTATTCTCAAGTAGCAACATGTATATAGTGAGTTTTATACTTAATTAATTTGTCATACAAAGATGTAGATGCATATTTCTATCGGGTTGGTCTTGATGGCTCCTACGTACCAGTCATCCTTGTCCCGAGCTTTGAAGCGTGCTACAAACATGAAAGAACCCGTTAGAAGGAGCCCCGAGGCCGAAGCCCCAGGAACCACCCTCCGACGGTCAAGTCAGAACCTCGTAGGTAGAGGATTTATAAGCATGTTATGTATGCATTATGTATGAGATGTGTATATAAAGATGTGGTGTTATATGTGTTGAGAGATGAGATCAGTATCCTGTTTGTATGGTATATTGAGATGACATATGTAGTATGTGAAAGTATGATGCATTATATGTGTAAAGAGTGACATATATATAGAGAGTGACATAGATAGTGACATATCTAAGAGGGAAACATTTAGACGGGAAACAACTAGGCGAGAAATATTTAGGAGGGAAATATTTAGGCGGAAAACAACTAGGCGGGAAACGTCTAGGCGGGAAACATTCCTTTAGCTAGTGTAATTCGGTGTAGGCCATTCGGCCATATACGTCGTCATCAACAAAGTTAAGGAAATAGTTGAACAACCTTTAAATTTTTTATAATACGTTGGTGATCTTAATGATCTTGTAAAACGTTTGCTGTTGAATTATGGAATGGTTGAGGGAACTCACTGCTAAGACCACTTCAACGTTTAAAAAGACTTGAAAAGTAATCTTATGCGATCATTCTTGTATTTGTTCATTGACCTCCAAACTCTCCTGTATTTTCTAGTTTGTTTTTATTATATTTCAGGCTATCTTAAATGCTGCTTGTCTAACTTGTGTTTTATTATCCCATCACCGGTAATTGTGTGTAAGCTATCTTATTAAAAAGTTTATTTGTTCTCCTTTTAGAGAAGATTTTGCAAGTACCATATTTTATCTCGCTTGATGCAAGAGTAATTAGTAAATACCAAATACTTTGTGTCTCTGCTCTTTTCAAGTTTAATTTTCATCTTCAACGCGAGTCCTTCACTGAATAAGACTATAGAGCGCCTAGTTTGCTTGGCTGAAATTTGATGTAATTTAAGTTAATTGATTTTGTGAGTAAGATTAAAAAAAAAAAAAAAAAAAAAAAAAAAAAAAAAAAAAAACTTTTCAATGTCCATTTCTGTAGGTATATATGTCATTCATAATTTGAGATATTGTCTTATAGTATATTGGGCAATCATGCGTTCTTTTGTACAAATAATGATTGCTACATGTATGTATGTGCATAACATATGCGAATCTCGAGTTTGGTTGACGCAAATGTGAAGCTTTTTATCCGATTTGTTTTCTAGACCACTTTGAGTCACGAAGTTCTAACCCGCTATTATAATAAAAGCTCCTGTGTTTTCAGAGACATGAAAGATACATTACAAATCCCTTATGCTTGTGTATGTGCCTTGGTTATAACGTTACAAACTAATATATCATAGGCTTATCACGAACATGTAAATCAGACGAATGATTACATCTAGTCGTAGATTTGTAATGGACTATATTTGCCTTTTGTAGGTTCTACCTGTGTCCATCCTATTTGATTCAATTGTTTGTTTTAGATTCATTGTTCTAATTTTTATTGTTGATATGTAAAGACTGTAATAGACCTTAATAACGTAAGCATAATTTTGAGAAATACAAGTGTCATCATAAACATGTTTCATCATTGTCATTTTTTTTTTTTTACTTTTAAATCTTCAAAATGTTGTCTTGGAGAGTAGTTATTTTAATTTATTGAGATGCACATCAGATATCGTGATTTTAATTTATTGAGATGTAGATTGCGGATGCAATCGCATCTCAATAAATTAAAATAACTACTCTCTAAGACAACATTTTGAAGATTTAAAAGTAAAAAATGAGAATGATGAAACATGTTTAGGATGACACTTGTTGTATTTCTCAAAAGTATGCTTATGTTATAAAGGTTTATTCAAGTCTTTATAGATCAACGATCCCCCCCCCCCCAAACCATCCATCTTCTCCAAAACACCCATCTTCCCCAAAACATCGCCCCTCCTACCATCACCACCGTCGGCCGAAAGCAGCGGAGAAGGACGGAGGCTGGGAACACGTCAAGCGCCTGAGCGGATACAGAGGTAATGTCATCACTTTTTTCGTGTATAACCTTCCACCAAACTGCACCAGTCCCGACCTGAAACAACTCTTCCAATCCTATGGCTCACTAACCGATGCCTATGTTGCAAAGAAGAAGGATAAATATAATAACATATTTGGCTTCATCCGTTTCAAGAGTGTACCTAATCCAGCACACTTTCTTGCCACTCTTCAAAACGTTAAGAGTAATGGAATGGTGCTGGGTGTTTTCCCTTCAAAGTCAGATAAGTATGGAAACCCTCCCCCAAACCAAACAACATACACAGCCACCCATCAACACCGTTACCAAAAAGTGCCCACCCGCCAACCTACCACACCCCCCCTCATCACTCCCACGCAAATTCATACTTTAGCCCCAACATCAACACCCATACTGGAGTAACCTACCGTGATACATTATTCCAGCCCCCCACCAACTCACTAAACATCACCTTGCCGGACCAAAGGCCTCAAAGCTAGTCATTTTGGAAGAAAACTTCCATTGTGGCAACAGTGAAAACCCTAGATATCCTACAAAACCTTAACTCCATCCTTCAAGAAACCGACCCCAATTCCAACGCGATCAGAAGCTATGTTGGGGACTCACCATCCTCCTCGCCTTTCACAGATCGCTTATAGCGAAGCCTTCCTAAAGGAAAAGAAAGAACTTTTACAAAATGGTTCTCCTCATATAACATATGGAATGGCCAAGAACAAGATTATGGGAGAATTGTTAACGTCAAAATCTTTGGTGTTCCTTTATGTTTACGCGACCGAGATACTTTTGACAAGATCGGAGCAAAGATTGGGTAAGGTTGTTCAACAAATTCAAATCAACCGTAAAAGATGGCAATCTATCTTTGACACAATCACCCTACATATCAAATCCCACCAAAAATAGATCATCAAGTCACTCTCAAATGGAGGTCCAAATCCTTTTTACGAGAGCCGGAGGACAATAGTGAGTGGCTTCTCATTTCTGGATTGTCGTGCAACAAATTCGGATAGCAATGAAACGTCACCGGAAAATTCCAAGGGCTATTCGTTAGTAGAATGGACTGCTCGGATACCCCGCCGAAACCCAAAAGACGATTCAATATGGAGACGCCAACCGCCTCCGTCCCCAAAGGCATAATAATAACTTTTCGGGTCCCCACGATTTAAAACTAGATACCCTTGGGACCACCACCCTCCACCGCCCCCACCCTCACCCATCTATCACCCCATGCAATACTAGGAAACGTCAACGTCAAATCTCTCCCACCCCGGTTTCGCCATGCATGCATAACAATTCACCCCAAAAAACTTTCTCCTTCCAAAACCATAGCAACACACCCCATTGCTTCACTGCACCCCCAAAAATACCACAATGCTCAAATCTCTCATTCCGAGAAAACCCAACACCCATCCCCTTCCATTCCCTACATAGTGAAACCGATATCCCTAACCACCCACAACCACCAGCCCATAGCGCCACGGAAGCCCAAAATTTGTCTAGCACTATATCCTAGAACCCTACCCCAAATCACACATAACCAAACATCGCTGACTCTTCAAACCCCACTAACTAAAACAATGCTCATATCGATCCATTAACCTTAGACGAAGAAGTAGCTCATACTTTTGCTGTAGGAGAATGTATCGGCATAAACCTCTTGGGCTATGAAGAAATTGTGCAAGCCCAAATCATCCGAGACCGTGAACAAGATTTGGCCCGATGAATTATTTATCCATAAATGTCCGTGGCATGAAAGGCAAAGGTAAAGTGCCTTGGATCAAACAATCAAGACCGATCATCAGATCAACTTCGTGTATACAAGAATCTCACATGGTAGACTTTCATTCTTTGAACCTCAAATTTATGGGTAACCCGATTCCGATTCGACTATATCCCTCTTCGGACTCAAGGCCGCTCTGGGTTTGCTATGTCCGGGACACTTCAATATTCAATATGACTAACACCATCAAAGCTAATCACTATCATCACGCCCGCCTCGTCAATGGTTGGTCTTCCATGTAATGTGCTCAATCTTTATGCCCCACAAGACCCATCTCGCAAATGTAATCTTTGGGATGAAATCACGGCCCATGTCTCAAACATCCAAGGTATGGATCCTTCTTGGTGATTTTAATGAAGTAATCGAAACCCGATGAAAGAAAAATGGGTTTTCAATGACTCGGGAGCACAAGCTTTCAACACTTTTATCCATCAATGCGGGCTTGTAGAGTACACTATGCATAGGGCCTGCTTACCTATGTCGCCGATAATGGGAAAAGAAAGTAGAATTGATAGAATTCGGTTTCCCATCCTTCATGAATATGTGGCCAAACAATGCTCAAAACACTCCCTCGCTCCCCGCCGATCATCGAACCCTAGTTCTAACCACGACGAATATTGATTTTGGCCCACCACCATTCCGCTTTTTCAATTCGTGGTTCTCCAAACCGAGAATCAACGGCGATAACCACCGGTTTAAACAATGGGATTTATATTGAGACCCGATCGATTCTTGCAATGAAATTGAAGAACCTAAAGACAATCTTTCGAGAGTGGATTCAAGATCAAGCAACCACGAGAACAACTAAAAACGCCACTCATTAATCGCTTGAATCCTTTGATGAAATTGTTGATTATAGGGACTTTATCGATGATGAATTGGCAATATAATAAACCAAAGAACAATCGCAAACCTCGAACACGCAAAGGCCTTCGGACCTCCAACAAAAGTCTAGGCCCGCTGGATCAAGAGGGGATGAAAATACAGCTTTTTCCATGGTTTCATTAATGGCAAAGAATAGAATGCATGGCCTTGAGATTAATGGCAACTGGTCCATAGACCCCCCAACCATCCGCGAGTTTGCCCTCGATTTCTTTAGAGATAAATTTAAAGAACCTCTCAAGGAGAGACCACAAATCGTATGTCAAGGCTTAAAGACTCTATCCCAATTAGATGCTTCTCTCCTTACAGCCCCCTTCACCCTAGCCGAGATTACCAAAGCCTGTGGACCGTGGTGGCGACAAAGCACCGTGCCCCGACGGATTCAATTTTGCTTTATCAAAAATATTGGGATGTCTTAAATGGGATTTCTTTAACATCCTTCTGGATTTCCACTCGAGAGGTTCCATCAGCCGAGGGTGTAGATCCTCTCATATCACCTTAATCCCTAAAAACACCTCACTGAAATCCCTAAGTGATTTTCGACCCATTACCCTTATTGGTTGCATCCGAAAAGCCATATTAAAAACCCTTGCAAACCGCCTCAAACAAATCATCCCAAATATCATCTCCCCTACACAATCCGCCTTCCTTTCTGATAGAAACATCCTTGATGGGACTCTTATGCTTAATGAAATTGTCTCATGGTTAAAAAAGAGTAAACGAGAGGCTTTCTGTTTCAAGATTGATTTTGAGAAGGCCTACGACACCGTTAACTGGATTTCCTTTTTCCATCATGAGACAAATGAATTTTGAGAAGTGGGTAACGATGGATTCGTGGTATTCTAGTTTCAATCGAGCTCTGCTTTTAATCAATGGGTTCCCAACAAACAATTTAATTTGAAAGAGGGCGCCCAAGGAGACCCCTATCCCCTTCTTATTTTTAATCGCCATGGAAGCTTTCTCCGCATAGTTAATTGGCTTCAACAGGGCCTCCGGTGTTGGGCTTCCCAATTACGGCCCAACGATCTCTCATTTTCTATCGGATGACGCTATACTAATTGGATCCCGGTCACCGACCAGTATTGCAATATAGCAAGGATTATGAGGTGCTTCTATGTCACACCCCAATTTTGCTTTGCACGGAATGGAATTCACGGGGCTTGATTGTCATAGCACCACAATCACAGCTTATATGAACGACCTAAAGTGTCGCTTTTAAAACACATCGCTTGATATTTAACAAAAGCATTCAGAGTACAACATCGGTCCCAAAAGGTTTACAAAGTTCATGGAATCCAAATATATTACAAGTCCAAACGATGTTTTTGAAATAAGTGCCATAATGTACATAATGTAAGTCGATTAATCGCGACAAAAAGGTAGGTCCCTAAACCATGTCATGATGATAATGCCTCGCCACTCGAAAATACATTGCTAAAACGGGTCAACAATAATGTTGGTAGAAATCATCGGTTTAAGTAAAGGTTTTATACGACTACACAAGTATAGATCAGTATGACAATTATGTCACGTAAAATGTTACGTGCATGACAATTATGTCACGTAAAAATGTTACTGTGCATGACAATTATGTCACGTAAAATGTTACAATTGCTTAAGCAGATGATACCAAGTTCCGATCGATGTACGCCCAAAAGAGTGTCTTGCCAAACAACTCGTAATGTTTATGAATGAAATGCATCCGTATGACTAGTTGGGATTCACCAACCCGGATGGAGGCGCCACCCCGATAGATCTATCCACCCACACACGCTTCTAGGAAATTAACGGCCATACATTTGAAATGGGACTTTAATCGGCAACTTTGTAACTCAAGCAATGTAAATGTATTTAACATACTTGGTATCGTAATAAAATGTTGTGCAATGTATTCTCCCCGTAGGTTTGAAATAAGTAAAACTTGAATAAATCGGGCTATGAAAACTCACTTGGTAAACCTGAATGATGACAAGAGTGAGTACATCGAGGTATAATGTGATGCTTTAACCGGGACCTATTACGAATGATATGACATGTAATGAGTTGCAATGTAATGTTATGCATGCATTTCAGATGTTATTTATACCATTTGCGAAGTTTTGAAAATATTACTTATCGTCGAAAAATACTCTTTTGACGCCTTGACCCTTCAAAACCGACTTTACAAGTATTTACGCCAAATGTCATCCCACAATGGTTTTATAATGATTTATAGTGAAATTATCACTTTTCGTCGCAAAACAATGTCGCCGGAATTTTTATAAAAGTAACAAAACGGCTTTGGAAAACTAGTTGTAATGGTGTACTCGATCGTTAGAAACGAATTCGACGGTTTTGGAAAGTTTGTATCAAAATCTAGAAGTTTCAGATTCAGGAGTTTTCGTCATAAAGGTCTCGAACATAAAGATAATAAGGGTTAAAGATGGTGATTTTGGCTAATTGTTATGTAAAAAGTGAGTTTCGCCAAGTTAGTACATCCGTAATTAATTTATTACAACTCCGCTATACAAACGGCTTGTCGCTTTGAAAATATGCTCTGTGAACTTGATTTTACTAGAAGACATTTCGTTCCAAAAGTTCCACATCATGGTTAAAACAGCCTCAAACATAGTCGATTCACCACTGAACACTTGTATCAAAATAATATAGTTTTTCGTAAAATAATAGTTACGCAATTTTATGAAAACGCATATCTTTGTCGCTTCAAACTGCTTTCACGATAATACGCCCTTAGCTTCGTATCAAAGTATACTAATAGATTTTGATAAGTCGAAATAATTTGTGAAGCTTAAGGCTCATCTTTGACTCGCACAAGAAAAATATAGTATGCCGAAATTTCAAAATATATATTTCGTCGCCAAACTTGTAAAATCCATAACTTCTTCAAGATAACTCCGCTTTTATCCGCTCAAGCGCCACGAATTCGCTTTTAAAGTATATTTTCTAAATCTCAAGGCCAAAAGTCGTGCCTACTGTCGGTTTTTCCAGAAAATCAAAACAAGTACAGAACACTTTATAACTTATCGAAAATAGTTTTTCTCGGACAAACCTATTCTAATCCCTTCAAATCAACTCCAAAACTAATCTAATCCTACCATACACCTTCTTAGGGTGTCATGGGTTCCTAGACATCATCAAGACCAAAGTATACCAAGGGGATAATTATAGGATGACCATATATATATAACTTATAAAATCATGAAAAATGGTATAAATCATATATGTCTTGCATGTTTGCTCCAAAATGAAAAGATACATATGAGATGATAAGGAAACATGAAAAATGAAAGAAACATGCTTACAAGTGAATATGATGAGGTGCAAGTAACAAGGTTAAACCTAAACACTCTTGGTTTTTATTTCAAAACCTTATAAAGAGTATTAACTAGATTGTTAAAACACTTGAGAAAATTTTTGATGATGATCCCTTGGTGAAGACCCTATATGGCCGGTTCTATGGAGACCCAAAAGAAGAGAGAAAACCTTTTTATTACTTGAAGAAATTTTGTGAAGAGAATGAGCAAACCTCAAACATAGTCTATTTTTTAGTTGTTGTTCAGGCCAAAACACGAACTAAAACACGAACCAAATGAAAACTTGGCTGAATAAAACGATATCTAAAGAGATAGGTTTAGGGCAATGTAGCCGGTGGCCGGAAGAAAATGCAGTGGTGGCGTCGTGGCGACGGTTACTGGAGTTTAGATCTAGGGTTTTCTTATCTTAGAGAGAGAAGAGGATAAAGAATATGAGTGAGTGGAGTTTAGAGAGAAGGGGATAAATATTAAGAGTGGGTGCTCTCAATGAAGAAAGAGAAGAGGATAAAAATAAAATATGAGTGGTGCTGTCAAAAGTGAAAAAACAAAAAAGATATTATGATACCAAAATACTCCATGATCCCTAAAACACCCTTATAATTAATTAATAGTTTTAGGTTAATTTAAATGTTAGTTTCCACTTGTCATCAATTGATCGGTCCCTATTATTTTTATTTTAGGGTGGTTATCATATTAACTCATATAGCAGGGATCCAGTGAGAAGTAAATTAAAATAAGAAGTGGTGAGAAGTGACCAAAACCACGCATTTGAGATGCAACGACTTGCATTAGATGCATTTCTATTCATATAGATGCAACATCTTGAGTTTCGAAAGTTAGTTTGATGTATAGATGGTGCAAATTGATTTTCATGATTTCGCACGTGTAGAGGAACAAAAAACAAGAGAAATCATGAAATGCATCTAATATGCGTATATGCATCTGATTAAAAGCTAGAAAACACACTATGGTGCATTATAATGCATCTAAAATTATAGGGATGCATCTAATTTAGGTCGATGCATCTCGAATTTCATGTTATAGTTCTTCTTATTCCTTCTTATTTTAAGTAATCTTCTTATTTGATCTAACTCATATATATATATATATATATATATATATATATATATATATATATATATATATATATATATATATATATATATATATATATATATATATATATATATATATATATATATATATATATATATATATATATATATATATATATATATATATATATATATATATATATATATATATATATATATATATATATATATATATATATATATATATATATATATATATATATATATATATATATATATATATATATATATATATATATATATATATATATATAGTAGGGATCCAAATGAGTAAGTAAATTAAAAAAGAAGTGGTGAGAAGTGACCAAAATCACGATTTGAGATGCAACGACTGCATTAGTTGCACTTCTATTCATATAGATGCAACATCTTGAGTTTCGAAGTTAATTTGATGTATAGATGGTGCAAATTGATTTTCATGATTTCGCACGCTTAGAGGAACAAAACAAGAGAAATCATGAAATGCATCTAATATACATATATGCATCCGACAAAGCTAGAACACACACTATGGTGCGTTATAATGCATCTAAGATTATAGTGATGCATCTAATTTAGGTCGGTGCATCTCGGATTATGGTTATAATTCTTCTTATTCCTTCTTATTTTAAGTAATCTTCTTATTTGATCCTATATATATATATATATATAGTTTAGCGTTCAATGCAGAACCACTTTTTAGTACAAAACTTTACAAAACCATTAAAGTGAATCTGGGCCATTAGATGAATTTGATCAAGGGGTATGATTAAAAGTGTCAAAATTGCAATTACATAAAAAAATGAGGGTTTCTTTTTAATTAAACAAAAATCTAAAAAGGAAAAAAGGGTATTTTGGTAACTGCATAAATGGTATTAATGAATTTACTAATTTAATTCCCATCAAAACCGTCCTCTTTAATTTACTCTTGAATAATCTTCTTTTTATCTCTAACAAAACCTAGCCTCCACCCATAACCTAACCCCAATAACCAACAACACGACCACCAATACTACAACCGACCCACCCAATCAACACCCTCATCTCAACTGATCTTGTAAACCAACACCATCCTAGACCTTCGATCTACATTTTTTCCAGTAGCGGAGGTCGCATTTTATCGCTATCAGATGTGGTTTTGGTGGTCGTTATGTCTCCGGTGAGTGGTTTTAATTCCTTATGTCCAATGTGTGTGTATAATAATTTTTTTGTAAAGTACTAAATAGATCTTTTGATATTAATTAACAAACCCATAGAATAATTATCAAAGTATGGCAAATGATCTTTCGTATGGTAGAGGATGATTGAACACATGCACATAAAAATAGATATAAATCATCGGACAAATACTCTTGTCGTGTGTGATTTTTTTTTTTTTTTTTTTTTTTTTTGGAGCAAGTATTTTGTGGCTATAAAAGATTTGATTAAGACATTAAAGATGGGTAGTTAATCTTTATATGAATACCTTTTTGTTTTTCCTTTCCAGATGACTTTTTTTCCTAATTGAAACTCATTAATTTATGAAAGATTTTTATTTTATTTCAATTCAGAAATGTAAATGACTAAAATCGTACAGTATATGTAGATGTAAAGGGATTTGAGGATAATGATTTGTTGAAGTATTATAGAGCACAAGCCACGTAGGTAACCATCATAACATCAGATTGATAGCTAGTTTGTGTAGTTAATATAAGTTGGTACTATCACAACATCAATTAATCATATATGATATAACAGTTGGTACTATTAGATTTATGTGATATTTCTATTATGTATGATTGATGAACATTGAATGGTGTGTTTCGAGCATATATGTTATCTATTTGTTATTCTTAATAAATTAGTTTTCGTAACTATGCTAATCATGTATGTTTCTCTGTGATATTTCTATTATGTATGATTGATGAACATTGAATGGTGTGTTTCGAGCATATATGTTATCTATTTGTTATTCTTAATAAATTAGTTTTCGTAACTATGCTAATCATGTATGTTTCTCTCGATATGCAGTTAAATCAAGACCAAGTGCTTTACAATAAATTTGCAGCGTGCACATATGTTTTCGGAAAGTGTGCACATATGTTTTTCAAAAGCGTACACAAATGTTCTAATAAATTTGACGAGAAATCGCAACGTGCACATATGTTCTTGGAAGGGTATTCATATGTTCTTACGGAATTGAAGAAAAAGTGAAGCATGCACATATGTTCCGGGAAGAGTGCACAAATGTTTTTTAATGACGTGCACATGTATATTTAACAAGATACATTAGTATTTTAATTGTATTTCATTGTATATCAAATTTTGTGTATACTATTTATGTTTTGGTTTGTTATAAATTTAGAGATTGTATGTATATGTTTATGTTTATGTTTTTGTTATAAATTTCAAAGATTATTTAACATACATAAGAAACATATGTGCAATTATTATTTTAAGCAAAATAAATTTGATGTTTACAATATTTAAAAAAGAAAGAATATTTATGCACCTACTTGAAAACATGCATGAAAAAAAAAAAAAACAAACTTAGAAATCGTTTTTTTGTATTAAAAAAAATAAATAGAAAATGAAAGTGTGTTTTACTATTATGCCCTTTTGAATTAAATAAAAAGTTTTGCAAATACTAAATTCTCATTGGTTCAAAGTGGTTCTGTAAAGTTCTATACAAAATAGTGGTTCTACATTGAACGTGCCCCTATATATATAAAAAATATTCTAGATAATATAAAAACCGATATCTCACGCGATAACCGCTATTTAAAATCTCGGTCCTTAAACGATATATGAAATTTGACCGAGATAACTACATAGGGCTCAACATCAATCTTTTACCACATCACAGGCCCACGTCGTCACCTCCTTCTTGCGCCGACCAAGACCTTCTCACTCGAGACAATATCATTATTTAACAAGAGAATGGAATGGCATTTTCATGATATAAAATCTTTCGACTTTGTATTCAGTTTCAAAAAGAAAAGGGTGTAATTGATTGGTTTATGTCCATGATTGTTATCACGAATCACAGTTGCTTTTAATTGTTTAAGAAAGCATAATAGGAATGAGGTTTCAGAGTCATGGTATTAGCCATCTGCATTCCTCCAAAATACAATCCCATATTCCACCACATAGTGAGTAGACCACTTAAGAACCCATACTGTTGTCTTTACACATTGTTACCTTCCATTGCTTACTAACCTCTTTCACATTCTCTGAATCTTTAACATGTAGACTGGTCAGCTTTAATCTAATACTGTTCATAATGGTGTTCAATAAATCTTGATGGCTTCTTTTTTCATCAGTGAAAATCCTCTTATTCCTTTCATTCCAGATATAGTAAACACTTGTAGCCACAACAATTCTTCTAAGAATGCTCATGATAGTTTGTTGCAAGGCAGCTTCACCATTTCCTCCAAACTTGTATTCCAATTATCTGGCATACTGTCCTGTTTTATCATTACTTTGAGCTCACCCCATGTTAGGTCACTAGTTTTACAAACACAAGTTATAAGAGAAGAGATGAAGGCGGATGAACAAGTTATAAGCACATACACACAAGATAATGTGACCCGGTTATGCAAAGAGAGTGAATGAGAGAATAACTTGAACAACCAACCCTCAAGTGAGGGTTATTACATTGTTTATATAGGCAAGGAGCTAGGCAACACTCTCTCCTTCCCTATTCCTTATCGGGCTTGAGCCTAAGCTTACGGGCCTTCTACATAAGCTTCGACCTTAAACAAACATAAAGGCCATAATAAAGCTACCTATTACATATGAAATATAAATACTTGAACATCGTTTAGGAGTGATTCCAACAATCTCCCTCAAGTATATATGAATGTAAGCGGTGAAAGCGTTGATGTAATAGTAATGGACGTCTTCGACATTCTTCTTTCTTGTGAGAGAATTGCCTTGATTGAACAATCTCCCAGATATAGAGATAGTTATCTTTGAACAAGGTTATGCTTCACGTCATCTTTAACTTTGTTCTTTGATCATTGTTCTTTGTGGTGAAAGTGATAGTATGTTGTTGTCGACATCGGCCCCGCCTCAGTGCGCTTTCACGCTCCAGTGTCTCCATGTCATTCTTCAACATGCTCACACGCCTATGAATTCAATAATTGATGAAGTTCTCTAAGTCTTTAATCTTTGTAGATTCTTTGGTTTGACAAGAATCATTCGACGGTTGTGTTACTTTTGAATAGAACTTCCATTAGTGATGATGTTGGGCGTGAGCATGAGAAGAATCAAGACGATCATCCCGGCCCGAGCTTCCATAAGAAGAAAACATTTCAAGCGGTTAGTAATAAGCGGTTAAAGACTTACAAGTTTGAACTTCGAGAGTGTTAACAAACATAGTGTGAAACACAACTCTAATTCTTACAAAGGCCGTTCTGAACTGGAGTCCCAAGTGAGATAACGCGATGCACCGGGCACATCTGATTCGAGATGGTCATTGGTACATCAAGCATCACCCACGACGTAGACCGTTTGAGACACACTCCACGTAATCCACGGCGAGTTACAGTGACTGCTTGTTAGGGTCGCTTGATGTTGACCTGGCGGGAGTTTCCATTCAATCACCGAGAATCACAGATGTGAACCTCTCATAAATGTTCTCGACAGTTGCTAAGATCTCGTGAAGGACTCGATATGAACCATCGATAATCTTATTTGTTGATCATCAAGTGATTAAATGTCAAGTGTTCCTAAGAGATCTTTTGATGAATCTCGTGGCTCTAGACTCAATAGTGCATTTTGGTTTTCCGAGCGGAGACAAGGGAGAGGGTCTCTTCTTCAATACCGTGATCTCTAAGAGAAAGCCAATAGTTTATGTAGGGTTCCTGTGAGAATGAAACAAACTTACGTTGAGAGAAACTTGAGTGGCTAAGAAGGTTTAGTGCATGCGTCATCGGGTCCATGACGACTTTAATCTTTCAATACGGTGTCACTAAGTGACAACCAAGAGTATATGAATTGAACCTTGTCCGCCCTAAGTTGAATAACTGGAGGGTTGTTTCTTTTCACCCTTTACTTTACATTTCTTTTTGATTCTTCAACTCCTTCTTTCTCCGATTCTCATTTTCTCCTTTTTACAATCATTCCTAAGGACTTCTAACACTAACTAATGGTAGTGTCCTTGGGTAGATTCTCCGACTCGGCGGATCATGGGACAGTTATTCCTAACCTTAGTCACCTTATAACCCATGACTAACCTATGTTTGCCATTAAACCATCAGATGTGAAAATATCTCTCAAAGGGTTTGTAAATGAAAAACATGTTTGAACCTTGTGAGAGATAAGGTTTGCATAAATCTCCCCTCCACATGTGCTTAAGAGTATTAATGGTTTAAATGCACAAAGGAGAGAGAGCGCACTTTTGAATTGATCCATCAAGATAGACAATCCCCATGAGACACAGTTCGTTGCATAGTTAAAGAGTTACATTGTCGCCTTTTAGGTGACAACTAGCTCTAATAACTACTTTGAAGGTGTAGACACACCTCGAAAGGTTGTCATACCCGTCGTAGTTCATGTCTATCAAGAGTTTCTAATGGTACTTTCTACTTGGACAAGTCCTTTGCGAGACACGTTTACATTACTAGCGAACTAGCTTGAAATTATTACCCGTCCAGACAAGTCTTTTCGAGTTACTAACAGTTTAGTACCGTCAATTCGTTGGTTAAGTCTCGAGGTACATGATTCATTTGCATATTGCACAACATATTTCTTATCACACAATTTTCTCCCCTCAAAAATGGCATATAAAATGTTATTTTTGAGCGGTTGAGAATAAATATGACCATTTCGAGTGTTCGGGAAGATGACCACTATGAACAATTTGTGAACAAAGTTTTAAATCAAATACCCCCTCAACTAGTGATATAAATGGTTGAGGTTTTGAAAATCATATGGGGAAGTACTTGTGTTTTGAGCAAAACCTTGAAAAATGAAAGGTTTGATAGGTTTTACTCAAAAATAAGAAGCTTTCGCTCCTTTTATAAGGATTGTGGCAATCGAGGCGCACTACGTGGTCCTTTCTTGACAACCACGGGTTGTACACCATTATGTGTGCACAAGCCATTGACATATATAATCACACATCCAAAATTATATGAAGGAAACAATTCAAGGGGTACCAGGAAGTGCAGTGATGTTTGATGAGTGTCTAAACACTCATCATTTTTGTACCATTTAAACTGCGAAAACATCTGAAAACACTCAGAAAAGCATCAAAATGATAAAAAAAATCACAAATAAGTGTTTTATGTGTTTTAAATGCAAAAATGTTTAAAATCAGATGAGAAATGAGCTAAGTTTGCATAATTGGCAGTTTCAGTCCCCCGACTTTCAGAAAATGGCAAAATCAGTCCCTAGGCATTTATTTTAAAAGAAAAGTCACCAAAGGTCCTTTTTAAATCATAACTTGTCAAAATTAGTCCTTTGGTGAAAAATATAAAAAGTTTGAGAAAATTACAAAATTGGTCCTTCAAGTTTGAAATTTGGCAAAAATGGCCCCTGGAAATTTGAAAATGGCAAGTTTGGTCCTTGTACTTTTTGAGATTGTCAATTTTAGCCCTTGGAGCAACTTTGATGAATTGGCAGAATTGGTCCTTGCATTTTTCAGAAATTACAAAAGAATCCTTGTCATTAATAAGCCTAAACCATTGGACCCTTGTCACAATCCAATTTGGACCCCCTGCCATATAAGCTTTGGACCCCCTATCATTAACAAATTTGACCCCTTCTAATATTTAACCCACGGCCAATCTGGTCAAACTGGTCAAAATCGGTCAAACAAACAACCCGCCCATCACCCCTTTCCCCCATTTCCTCCCCCATGCTCGCATACCATCCCAACCAGTGCAACCTACCAGCCTCCTTCTCACCTCTCCTTGTTCCCCCCACCTCCACCAAACTCCAAAAGCAATTAATGCATCTCTTACCCACCATCAACCCCAACTGGCTTATAAGCAGTTTTGGCGCCAAAATCCAATGAATGGCCAAGATGAATTCTTGCAATCCAATGGCCATGGAAACAAGTGGGAACTGCTCAAGATAGAGAGAGAAGATGTCTTGGGTATAAAAGAATCAAGAAGGAGCAAGAGAAAAGAGTCTACTAGTTTTTAAATTTCTATTAATGTCGTTTTTTATATAAAGTTCTAGTTAAGTTAAAAAACCTGTAATCTTTTGTTTGAATGTACTCATTATAAGTTATTGGATCATTATAAATCATTTTCAAGTGTTAATTCAAGTTGCACTATAAGTTTATGTTGTTGGGTTCATCGTTGAAATTTTCCATTTCAAACTTCCATTCCAAAGCTTCATCTGACTCATTTCTCGGTTTCAATAAGCTTATACAAGCTTTTAATAGCTTTCTATGCTTACATTTCGATTTTAAGCAAAAGTGGTTCTTGGTCAAAGAAAGTCAAACTGGGTAGAAATTGAAAGAAAATGGTCAATGGGTGAAGCGGTCTTTGGATGCGGGTTGATTCAGTCTAGTGGGTTGATATAAATAGGTTAGAGGTCCATTGGTTCATTGTTTCAAGCCATTGTGGCTAAGGACCCTTTGTAAGTAAATTTCAAGTTTCATTGCAAAACTCTTCATTGGTAGTTATAACGGTTCTAATCATTTAATAAATTTGTATTTAAGTTATATAAACTTAGTTTGATCATTACAATATGTTGGTTGATTGTTATCTCATTATAAATTGCAAAGCAGTCAATTAAGGTGTTTGGTTTCTTTAAACCGCATTTGAGGTTAGATCGATGGTTAATGCTTGTTGTGTCATGTTTGTTTAAATGTATTTGACTCATAGTCGCCTCAACTTTGTGCCCGCAAACCACTCAAGTCAACATGATCCATAAATCATTCCGTATGCTTAAGCGTGGAATTTTGTAAATCAAATCACTTATTTTGTGTTCAAGAATCATTAAGCTAGCTTGCGATGATCTTATAACATCATATAACATCAAAATCATCTCACAAATTGGAATCAAAGTTCATGAAAGTCAAACTTTCTCAACTGCTTAAAAGTCAATTTGGAAAATCATTTTGAGCCCAACGCAAAGATTTTCTTGGATTCATTTCTAAGCCAATTTCAATGAAACTTGTTACTTTAAAAGTTCAACTGGTCTCTTTTCTTATTAGCATTTTTGTAGAATTTTACCAATTTTTATAAGTTCCAAGCAGCTTGTCTTTTAGGTCCTTTTGCCTGTTCATAAGCTCGACTTTGTCGAGTTTTCTCGATTCTTTGCAAGCTTGAGCGAGCTCAAACCGCTTGTCTAAGTCTAGTTTTTGGTGTACTTGATCTCAACCAGGTCTTGTTTAGGGTCCATTGCTTGGTCTTTGATTTCTAGCTTATTTGAGTGCTTATTTTGTGGTGCAAAGTAGGTACCCGGCTGTTTTAGCTTATAAGCTCAAATCATCAAATCGATCAATCTTGTAATTCGGAGGATATGGCTTGTTGTTATTAGTTGCATTTCAGTACTTATAGCATATTAGGACTTCGTAATCGGTTGGTGGCTTGTTTTGATAATTTGGCTTATTCAGTGCTTATTTATAAGCCCTTGGCTTAGCAGCCCATATTCTTACACATAAGCACCTGTTTTTCCATTTTCCTAGATTCCAAATATAATTTTAGAGTTATCTTGAATTTTCAGATTTTTCCTGTCTTGTTTAGTATTTTCTTGATTTAATTCAGTTTTAGCACTTTTTAATTAGCATTTAATACAAAAATTTAGAAAAGTCTCAAAAAATAAGTTTTCATTTTTCTTAAGTTAAGATAAATATAAAAAGTCAAAAAATATTTTCTAGATTTTCTTAGTTAAATTTGTATTTTTAAATAATTTAATTAGTTTTAATAGTTTTAATTCCTAGAAAATACAAAATAATCGAAAAATATAAAAATAGTTTTGAAAATTCTATTTTGATATTTTAGATTTTCTAAGTCTTAATTTTATTTTTCTAGCTTTATTTCCTATTTTCTTGTATTTTAGGCTAAGATTAAATAGTTAAAAATAGTTTTTAATTAATAATAATTAGATAATTAGTTATAAAATTAATTTTCTTTTTCTAAATATTTTATTTTATCATTAGGTTTGTAAAGATATCATTTCATATTTTTAGGATTAATATTGCTTTAGTTTCACGTTTTAATTTATACGTTACGTAGTTTTTAATTAAGTTTTATAAAACCATAAAAGCAAAACATCATTTTGCAAATAGTGATAGCGTTTATTTAATATTTTTATCTATTTAATTTCCTTTAATTTGCATTTAAGCCGTTGTAATTTGTTGGCTTTTACGTAGTTATAATTAATTCGGATCTCTTTTCCATTCAAATTCCTCGATCACTATCGTTTGGTGATCCATCGCATAACCATTGGGACATAACGACCGGGAAATCCTATACTCTCGGATCTTCATTGCATCCGTGCTTAAAAATTGTTTTAAGTTTCTTCTGATTGGCCATTCATTCAAGTGATCGACTTGCGTGAGAAAACTGAGCGGTTTTGCACGATAAAATTTTAGGCGCCACTTGGGAGTGTCTTCGATTATCTATCGTTTAGCGATTAGTAGTTTGAATACTCACTCTTTGTTTATATCATCCATCTCATCTATCTATATATATCCATATTTTCTTATAAAAATCCAAAACCCATAAACATCCAAAAACGTATAAAACACAAAAATATTTTCCTTTTGTTTCTATATATGTATCAAATATAAAAAAAAAAAATACAAAAAGATTTGTCGTTTTTATAATAATAACAACTTAAAAGATTACCACATCAAACCAAGGCGTTACAGACTACCTAAGCTGAAGTGCGACCATAATAAGTTCGAACTAAAGATTTAAAACTTGCCTTTGTGTCCTTGTGATTGGTGTACCTTTTTCAAAGAAGCCATTCATATTGTGATTATTGGTTAAGCTCACTGTTGTTTTGCCTCGATTTTGTTGTGATATCTACATTTCAGAACCAGAAAACCCATAAAGATTCTTCTCACCCGATTTTTATAAAACGTCTTCATAATTCCCATTCTCATCTGAAAGATTTTCATAATTCCCATTCCTCTCCTTAAATCTGAGATTCCTTAGAGTTAACTCTAGCAGTGTCTTGACAATCGCTCCCAAACAGTCAAGCTAAATCACACAAACCGCCACTTGTGAATGGCAGACCGTAACAAGCTTAAAGCGCTCAGAAGCGAACTCAATGAAGATCCGAGGAGTATAGGGTCTCCCGGTCGTTATGTCCCAAATGAGCTATGCAATGACTTATCAAACGTAAAGTGATCGAGAAATTTGAGCGAAAAAGGAGATTGTGATATGATTATAACTACGTAAAAAGCCAACAAATTACAACGGCTTAAATGCAAATTAAAGGAAATTAAAAGATAAAAATATTAAATAAACGTTATCACTATTTTTAAAATGATGTTTTTGTTTTATGTTTTATAAAGCGAAATTAAAATCTACGTAACGCTGAAAATAAAAGCGTGAAACTAAAGCAATATTAACCCTAAAATATGAAAATGATATTTTACAATCCTAATGATAAAAGAAAATATTTAGAAAAGAAAATTATTTTACAACTATTTAATTAATTATTATTAATTAAAACTATTTTAACTATTTAATAATTACCTAAAATACAAGAAAATATGAAATAAAGCTAGAAAAATAAAATTATGAATTGGAAAAATCTAAAATATCAAAGAGAATTTTCAAAACTATTTTTATATTTTTTCGATTATTTTGTATTTTTATGAATTTTAAACTGTTAAAACTAATTAAATTACTAAAATTACAAAATAAACTATGAAAATCTGGAAAATTACTTTTTTGGCTTTTTGTATTTATCTAAACTTAAGAAAATTGAAAAATTATTTTTTTGAAACTTTTCTTAATTATTTGTATTAAATACTAATTAAAAATGCTTAAAAACTACTTTAAATTAAGAAAAATAGCAAATCAACTTAGAAAATCTGAAAATTTCAGGAAAACTCTAAAATGATGTACTGAATCTAGGAAAATTGGAAAAACAAGGGGTTGTTTGCAAGAAAATGAAACTGCTATAGCAAATGCTTATAAATAAGCACTTTGATAAGCCAAATAAACAAAACAAGCCACCCACTGATTACAGAAGTCTAAATATGCTATAAGAACTTAAATGCAACTAATATCAACAAGTCATATCCTCTGAATTACAAGTTTGATCAGATTAGATGATTTGAACTAATAAGCTAAAGCAGTTACATGAGCTACTTTGAGCTTAACAATGAGCACTCAAATAAGCTAGACACTAGAAACAAATTATGGGGACCTAAAGTAGACCTGGCTAACTATGTTTAAACCAAAAATCAGACCTTGCCAAGCTCTTATGAGCCCTGTGCACCTTGCACAAAATCTGAGAAAACTCAGTTTATAAAGACCAGTGGAGCAGGGCACTTATGACCTAAAAGAGGAGCAGATTTGAGACCTTTAACAAAATTGCAAAATTCCACAAAAATGCTTATAAGTAAAAAGACCAGATGAAGTTTCTAAAATGCCAAGGTTCACTGATATTGGCTCAAAGATGAGTCAAGGAAAAATCCTTGCAGTTGGGCTCAAAACAAGATTTTAGCAATTTTGACTTTTGATAATATTGATGAACTTTGACCAAAATGGATTTTGAATCCAATTTTATGAGTGATGTTGATGTAATAAGGTGTAATGAGTACAATGCAAGCAATGTTTAACACTTTTAAACACAAATCCAGAGATTGCAAATCCAAAACTCACAATTGAAGACGATAAAAGATGATTTAGAGACAATTTTGACTTTTGGAGTTGCTAGTGCGGTTTTTATGGTGATATGAACTCGGATGAGCTTAATAAGCATGAACTAACGAGGTTCTAACCTTGAATAAGCCTAAAAGATGATAGATTAGGAGATCCAAACACCCCTATATTTCACTGATTAACAAATTAAAACTAAGCTAACACTAGACAAGCACAGATTATGATCAAACTAAGCTAAGACAACCTAAATACTACTATTCCAACAGATTTTAACAGATTGTGACTACAAATACATTACATGCAAGAATTTGAGAAAATCACTTACAAAGGTCCAAAGCCACTATGGCTTGCAAACTGTGAACCCAAGACCACTAACCTATCAAATCCAACCCAAATAACTGTAAATCACCCCATTTCCATGTCTGCATCAATTTTTACCCTTTCTGCATCACTTTTGCTCCATCTTTGACTTATTTTGACCAAATTCTAAAGTTGCATGAAATTGAAGTTTAAGCTTACACAAAGCTTTAATAAGCTTCTATAAGCTTGTTTGATATTGAAACTAAGCTGTTAAAAGTTTAAACACAGGAGTTTGAAAATCAAAATCTCAACAGTGGACATAAAATGAGGAAACTGAACATTAACTTGAATTCAAACTTGAAATGAGTTGGAACACACTTAAATACTCTTGTCTGATACAATTAAGCTTGAAAATACAGATGAAAACTATTTAAGACAAGATAAGCTACAAAACGACATACATGGTGAAAAAATTAAACTAACTACTTATTGCTTCTCAGTCTTCCTTCTCTTTTATACCCAATTCCTCTTTCTCTCACCTTTCTGAATAGTTCCCACCAACAATATGGACCATAGGATGTGTAGAAGCAATCCTGGCCCTTCAAACAGATTTTGGCGCCAAAACTTATGTTTAACAGCTGGGTTGAGTGTTAGGTACAAAAGTGCATTAAATGCACTCTTGGAGTATTGTGTTTGGAGGGGGGGGGGTAGAGTAGGGGCATGATGGAGGAGATGGAGTGTTAGCAGGAGAGATGCAGGTTTGTGATGATGGTGGATTGGGTGCACCCGTGAGTTGGAGGGAAGGGATAGTCAAAGTGGTTTGGTGGTATTAATAAAGGGAGTCAAATGGCGGGGTCCAAAAAGCAAAATGGGTGGGTTCAAAAGCTTGGACAAGTGGTCTAAGGTGCAAAAGGTAAATATATCAAGGGTCTTGTTTGTAATTTCTGAAAATGGGAGGGCCACTTCTGCCAATTATGCAAAGATGTTTCAGGGGCTGAAATTGCCAAGTGTTAATATTACAAGGACCAAAGTTGACATTTTCACATTTTCCAGGGACCAAATTTGCCAATTTTCAAACTTAAAGGACCAAACTTGTAATTTTCTCAAACTTTTGATATTTTTCACCAAAGGACTAAATTTGACAAGTTATGATTTTAAAAGGACCTTTGGTGATTTTTCTTTGAAATTTTGACTCGTGGACTATTTTGACAATTTTTGAAACTTGGGGATGAACCGCCAATTATGCAAACTTTGCTCATTTTTCATCGATTTTGAACATTTTGCATCCGAAACATATAAAATGACATTTTGAGATATTTTTAGTATTTTGATGCATTTCGAGCATTTTTAGGCGTTTTTTAGTTCAGATTGACCCAAAATGATGAGTATTTACACACTCATCAATCCCCACACTAAACTATTGCTAGTCCCTAGCAATCTTTTGAGAAAAACTAATGGATTTGAATCTCTTTACCAAAAGCCATTACTCGGAGTAGCCAAATGTTTCAGTTCAAGTAAGAACCATGGTACACCGAAAACCATGTGATTTTGAGCAAACCACCGACTTCAACGGATTTGATTTGTCTTTACCGAAGCCGTTTGCTTCGGACTAGCCAACTCTTAGATAAATTATCAATATTATCTTTGGTGAGTCGATTACCAATTATGGTTTTTTCATCGCCTTTACCACAAGCCATAACCTTGCGGGCTAGCCAACTCTTCACTTTTTAGGATATGGTGGTGAATACCATACAATTTTGGGCAAATTGCAAGCCAAACGGATTTGAGATATCTTTACCAAGAGCCGTTTGCTCATGGATTAGCCAATCCTTTTGTCTTCTTAGACATGGCGGATCGATAACCAAATGAGTAAGTGTAGAACACTTACTCCAAAAAAAAAAATTTTGCCCAAAAACGGGAATTGGGCGGTATAATTACTTGATAAAATTCGTGAGAATTCCCCACACTTAGAAATGAATATTGCCCTCAATATTCAAAGTACCGATCGTTATGCCGAAACAAGGAACGTAAAGGGAAATCTCTCGCCATTATTTAGAAAGATTTTTTTTTTTTTTTTTTTTTTTTTTTTTGGAAACTTATATACAAAACATGTGGGCAACCCCCACACTAGGGTGGTAGAAAGTAGAAAGAAGAAGTCGAATCATCAAGTTTTGTCACACAAGCTAGCCACTTGTGAATGACTAACCGTAACAAACTTAAGATACCGTAAATATGGGTGACAACCCATATGGCATGCTATTGTTTTTGATTACCGAGTCGCTAGCTTGACTCGATCCCCGCATTCATTTGTTCATGGGAAAGTAACGTGGAAAACCAATCTCGATCGGACTTTCGCTCACAATGTTAATAAACATATGAACATCGAAAGTTCCACACCGATGAGATATAACCGCGGTATTGTTAATAGTAGAAACTATAAGGGATGATACGGGGTCAAAGATGGTGTCCTCATTCCCGAAAGAGAAAAGGAAAGAGCAACCACACCATCCGTGAAGAATGGAATAAAGACGTACATGAGAATGCATGTCCATTCCTCGAAGAGAGAAGCAAATCACCGGTTTGACATCTTTAAGCTTAAACTTGAAGCTTAGATGGTGATTGTCAAGAAGATGTCCGGAGGAGGGTGGGAAATGGTTCTTCAATCAACGAGACTTTCCGGAAAAGGATGTCTCCTCCGGATCAAAGTAAGTGTTATCAATTCCGCTGGAATTGACTCATCACTAAGAAATGCATCGACTTCATTCCAAAGTTGTCATCTTCCTCATCGAGTGAGAGAAGGGATGGAAGAGTCGGGATAAGACTAGAGGATGATGGATTCATTTTGAGCAATTCATCAATGGGAAGAATGTCTCCATTGGATCACAAACATCATCATCCAATTCGGATGAAACCGAAGAGAGTTTGGTTTCATCCACGAGTTAACAATCTCGATGCGACAAACCGATTCCGGAGGTGGGACAAGTGGTGTGCTCTTAGAGCTAGCAGCTTCCACCACTCGATGAAGTCTCCGATTCTAGATCGTCATCATCATCAAGAACACTCTTGACTTCCACGTACAACTTTCAAACCATTTGTTTGAACCAGGGGTAATTTTCAAAGCTTTGAGCTCAAGACGCTTTTGAAAACTCCTCTTAACCGTGAAGTTTGAGAGTGTTGCATTGAATCTTCGGATCTTTGATCAATTGTGGCAACACTGTTTGTACTGAGAGGTTTGGAGTTCGTTGATATTTAACGTGAGCTCTTCGTTGTCAACCCGTATGGTCAACTCTTCAAAGAAACACATCAATCGAGCACGACTGTTCTTAAGAAAGCTCTCCCAAGATGAGGGAACTCTAGGATCCGCATCAAGTCTACTACAACAAAGTCAAGAGGAAAGTGAAACTTTCCCACTTTCATCATGACATCCTCGGCTATCCCAAGTGGACGAGTTACGATGACGGTCCGCTAGCTAGAGTGTCATACGAGTGGATGAAAGTTTAGGAAGAGACAGCTTCTTCCATACCGAGAGTGGCATGAGGTTAATGCTAGCGCCAAGATCGCCAAGGCGGAGCATTGAAACATCCCCAAGAAATCACACGGATTAAAACCGCCGTGGTCTTCAAGCTTTCGGAAGCTTATTAAGAATGGTCACGAGCATTGCTCATTGAGAGGAGTTTTAGCCATCTCGATAGCTTATCTTTGTTGGTGAGTAAGCCTTTAAGCGTGGATGCAAATTTAGGCATTAGAACGAGAGCATCAACGGCTTATATCAAAGTGTAGCTCATTGAAGATTTGGAAAATTTTTCCATTTGCTCTTTGTTTCGTCTTTGAGCTTCTCATCATTCATTCTTGATGGGTAAGGAAGTCGACTAGACTTTGAGCCGGATGGAAGTGTTTTTCGCTCAAGATTTTTCTTCGAACTTCGGGTTCGGACTTGAAACTTGACTACCGAAGGTGGGACGTGCGTACTTGGGCTTGAATAATGCACCTTGTCCGTTGTCTCCTTGGTAACTTGACTCATTGCCACGTGAGGAGGGGCATAGGAGTCGAAGGTCCATTGTGCGCCTTACCACTACGAGTGGTGACGGCTTTCAACTCGGCATTGGGATTAGGAATTGTATTGCTTGGGAGTCCTCCGTAAGATGATGAAGCTTTGTTCATATTCATGTTCATGAAACCGCTCATCATATTCTTTAACTCATTTGTCTCGCCGAGACATTGTGGTATCAATTTCCTTTTAAGCTCAACTCTCATGTTATTGATCCGAGTTTGCATTGATCGTATGTTTGCCTCGACCATTTTCATGAAGTCATTTGGCATGGGAGCTTGAGGAGGTTGTTGATAACTTTGATGATTAGGAGCTTGATAAGGTTGGTTGAAATTGTTCCGTTTTGATTGAAATTTTGAGAGTTATTGAAATTTTGTCCTTGATTCGAACAAAGCGATTTTGATTGCCATGGTTTTGCACGGAGGAAAACCGGTGGTGTCATACCGCTAGGTGCACGGTAGTGAGGATCACCTGTGGTCGGTATTGATTGTGGTTTACCAAGCTACGGAGCTTGGTAAAAGGAAGCATCGGTTGCTTGACAATCATAATACGCATGTGGACCACTACAAGTTTCACACACCTTGTTTACGGCTTTGATTGGTTCAAAGCTTATGAATTTCGCTTTTGATTTCCTTAACATCCTTAATCATACAACGGATGGCATCCGTTAGAGCAATTATCGAGTCGCTAACTCGTAAGAGTCTTGGATGAAGAAGAAGGGGGTTAGGAGTATTGACTTTGTTTGAGAAATAGGAACTTTTGATTTTGCTCGCAAATCTCAATCACATCTTTAGGTCTACGATTCAAGATATTGCTACCGGCTGCATTCAAGGAATCTTGATCGTTACCGCTCAACCCATTATAAAAGATATTGACTTGTTCAAGCTCGTGAATTCATGATGGGGCATTTCGAGGAGATCTTTGAATCTCTCCCATACCTCTCCAAAGTTTTCTTCGAAATTTTGACGAAATCCAGAAATTTCATTTTAAGATTGGTCGCCTTTGATGGAGGAAAGAAATAATTCACAAACTTTTGAACAAGATCCTCCCAAGTTTCGATAGATCGAGGGGTTCTTTTCCACCAAACCGGCCGTCCCTCAAGAGAGAATGGGAAAAGCATCAACTTGATGACTTTTGTGGTACATCCTTGAAATTGATAGTTGAAGTCAACTTGTTAAACCAACGGATGTGCATACGGGTCTTCTCGATCAAACCCGTGGAATTGATTTGTAGACACATGTTGGATCAAATGTGTCTTCAATTCAAAGTGATCGAGTTGATTATTGGTAGAATGATGGCATCTCCATAACCCTCGGTGGGTGCTTGGAGCATTTCCGCCATAGCACGCTCGTCTCGCCATATTGTTGATTGAAATAGTACGAATCTCGGGTTCGACTATTTGGGCAAAGACGCGTCACGAGAACGTCTTCTAGGAATTTCGCTAGATCACGCAAAGGACTCAATGATCTAGAAGAACGAGAAAAGATGCACTAGAGTTAACTCTAAGGAATCTCGAGCTAAGGAGAGAAATGGAATTATGAAAATCTTTCGGATGAGAATGAGAATTATGAAGACGTTTTATAAAAATGGGGTGAGAAGAATCTTTATGGGTTTTCCGGTTCAAACGGAGATATCACAACAAAATCAATTAACACAAATTCGAGGCAAAACAAAAGTGAACTTAACCAATAATCACAATATGAATGGCTTCTTTGAAAAGGTACACCAATCACAAGGACACAAAGGCAAGTTTTAAATCTTTAGTTCGAACTTATTATGGTCGCACCCCAGCTAGGTAGTGCAATCGCCTTGGTTTGCGGTGGTAATCTTTTAAGTTGTTATTTATTAAAGAAAAGCATTTAATCTTTTGTATTTTTGATTTTTGATACATATATAGAAACAAAAGAAAATATTTTTGTGTTTTATACGCTTTTAATGTTTTTGTTTTGGGTTTTGGAGTTTTTATAAAATATGGATATATATAGATAGATAGATATGGATGATATAAACAAAGAGTGAGTATTCAAACAACTAATCGCTAGACGAAGACAATTAGCACAGACTCAAGTGGCGCTAAAATTTGATGCGCTCCCAAAAACAAGCTAATCACACAAGCCCGCCACTTGTGAATGGCGCACCGTAACAAGCTTTAAACCGCTCAGAACGAACTCAATGAAGATCCGAGGAGTATAGGGTCTCCCGGTCGTTATGTCCCAAATGAGCTATGCAATGAATTATCAAACGAAAGTGATCGAGAAATTTGAACGATAAAAGAGATTGTGATATGATTATAACTACAGAAAAAGCCAACAAATTACAACGGCTTAAATGCAAATTAAAGGAAATTAAAAAGATAAAAAATATTAAATAAACGCTATCACTATTTTTAAAATGATGTTTTTGTTTTTATGTTTTTATAAAACTGAAATTAAAATCTACGTAACGTACAAATAAAAACGTGAAACTAAAGCAATATTAACCCTAAAAATATGAAAATGATATTTTTACAATCCTAATGATAAAAGAAAATATTTAGAAAAAGAAAATTATTTTTACAACTATTTAATTAATTATTATTAATTAAAAACTATTTTAACTATTTAATAATTACCTAAAATACAAGAAAATATGAAATAAAGCTAGAAAAATAAAATTATGAATTGGAAAAATCTAAAATATCAAAAGAGAATTTTCAAAACTATTTTTATATTTTTTCGATTATTTTTCTATTTTTATGAATTTTAAACTATTAAAAACTAATTAAATTACTAAAATTACAAAATAAACTATGAAAAATCTGGAAAATTACTTTTTGGCTTTTTATATTTATCTAAACTTAAGAAAATTGAAAAATTATTTTTGAAACTTTTCTTAATTATTTGTATTAAATACTAATTAAAAATGCTTAAAAACTACTTTAAATTAAGAAAATAGCAAATCAACTTAGAGAAATCAAAATTTCAGGAAAACTCTAAAATGATGTAATGAATCTAGGAAAATTGGAAAACAAGGGGTTGTTTGCAAGAAAATGAAATCATATAGCAAATGCTTATAAATAAGCACTTTGATAAGCCAAATAAACAAAACAAGCCACCCACTGATTACAGAAGTCTAAATATGCTATAAGAACTGAAATGCAACTAATATCAACAAGTCATATCCTCTGAATTACAAGTTTGATCAGATTAGATGATTTGAACTAATAAGCTAAAACAGATTCTGTGAGCTACTTTGAGCTTAACAATGAGCACTCAAATAAGCTAGACACTAGAAACAAATTATGGGGACCTAAAGTAGACCTGGCTAACTATGTTTAAACCAAAAATCAGACCTTGCCAAGCTCTTATGAGCCCTGTGCACCTTGCACAAAATCTGAGAAAACTCAGTTTATAAAGACCAGTGGAGCAGGGCACTTATGACCTAAAAGAGGAGTAGATTTGAGACCTTTAACAAAATTGCAAAATTCCACAAAAATGCTTATAAGTAAAAAGACCAGGTGAAGTTTCTAAAATGCCAAGGTTCACTGATATTGGCTCAAAGATGAGTCAAGGAAAAATCCTTGCAGTTGGGCTCAAAACAAGATTTTAGCAATTTTGACTTTTGATAATATTGATGAACTTTGACCAAAATGGATTTTGAATCCAATTTTATGACTGATGTTGATGTAATAAGGTGTAATGAGTACAATGCAAGCAATGTTTAACACTTTTAAACACAAATCCAGAGATTGCAAATCCAAAACTCACAACAGTGAGACAGTAAGACAGATTTAGAGACAATTTTGACTTTTGGAGTTGCTAGTGCAGTTTTTATGACTGATATGAACTCAGATGAGCTTAATAAGCATGAACTAACAGGTTCTAACCACTGAATAAGCCTAAAAGACAGATAGATTAGGAGATCCAAACACCCCTATATTTCACTGATTAACAAATTAAAACTAAGCTAACACTAGACAAGCACAGATTATGATCAAACTAAGCTAAGACAACCTAAATACTACTATTCCAACAGATTTTAACAGATTGTGACTACAAATACATTACATGCAAGAATTTGAGAAAATCACTTACAAAGGTCCAAAGCCACTATGGCTTGCAAACTGTGAACCCAAGACCACTAACCTATCAAATCCAACCCAAATAATATAAATCACCCCATTTCCATGTCTCAGATCAATTTTTACCCTTTCTCGCATCACTTTTGCTCCATCTTTGACTTATTTTGACCAAATTCTAAAGTTGCATGAAATTGAAGTTTGCTTACACAAAGCTTTAATAAGCTTCTATAAGCTTGTTTGATATTGAAACTAAGTCGTTAAAAGTTTAAACACGTGAGTTTGAAAATCAAAATCTCAACAAAGGACATAAAATGAGGAACCGAACATTAACTTGAATTCAAACTTGAAATGAGTCGAACACACTTAAATACTCTTATTTGATACAATTAAGCTTGAAAATACAGATGAAAACTATTTAAGACAAGATAAGCTACAAATCGACATACATGGTGAAAAAATTAAACTAACTACTTATTGCTTCTCGCTTCTTCCTTCTCTTTTATACCAGTTCCTCTTCTCTCACCTTTCCGAATAGTTCCCACCAACAATATGGACCATAGGATGTGTAGAAGCAATCCCGCCCTTTAAATGATTTTGGCGCCAAACTTATGTTTAACAAACTAGGTTGAGTGTTAGGTACAAAAGTGCATTAAATGCACTCTTGGAGTATTGTGTTTGGAGGGTAGAGTAGGGCATGATGGAGGAGATGGAGTGTTAGCAGGAGAGATGCGTGTTTGTGATGATGGTGGATGGTGCACCGTGAGTTGGAGGGAAGGGATAGTCAAAGTGGTTTGACCGGTATTAATAAAAGGGAGTCCAAATGGCGGGGTCCAAAAGCAAAATGGCGGGGGTTCAAAAGGTAAATATATCATGGTCTTGTTTGTAATTTCAAAATGGGAGGCCATCGCCAATTATGCAAAGATGTTCAGGGGCTGAAATTGCCAAGTGTTAATATTACAAGGACCAAAGTTGACATTTTCACATTTTCCAGGGACCAATTTTGCCAATTTTCAAACTTAAAGGACCAAACTTGTAATTTTCTCAAACTTTTGATATTTTTCACCAAAGGACTAAATTTGACAAGTTATGATTTTAAAAGGACCTTTGGTGATTTTTCTTTTGAAATTTTGACTCGTGGACTATTTTGACAATTTTTGAAACTGGGGATGAAGCGCCAATTATGCAAACTTTGCTCATTTTTCATCCGATTTTGAACATTTTGCATCCGAAACATATAAAATGACATTTTGAGATATTTTCAAGATTTTGATGCATTCGAGCATTTTAGACGCTTTAGCTCAGATTGACCCAAAATGATGAGTATTTACACACTCATCATGCGACTCGCCTTCTAGATCCGTGAGCCCGTTTAGTGAGCTTGTCAAGATTCCAAGAAGGTGTGTCCATGACTTTCTGCTCCTTGATCGGATCGAGATCCGGACCGCCACACTACTTCCGCTATCATGGCGGAAGAACGCCTATGCGCGAAGCTTCTCCGTGCACCCATCGACGGGTATGGAGATGCTATCGCTGTACCAACCATTGTGGGTGAAAATTTTGAACTCAAAACCGGTTATCAATCTTGTAACCTCTAATCAATTCTACGGTTTTGAGCGGGATGATCCTCATGCTCATATTCGATGGTTTAACAAGATTGCATCTACCATCAAGTATAAGAATGTCCCCTATCGATGTTAAGCTTCTTCCGTCCCATTTTCTCTTGAGGACAAGCCGGATTTGGCTTGAAAAACAACCCCTCGGTCAATTGAGACATGGGAAGATCGGTGAAGAAATTTGTGAATGAATTCTATCCACCTTCCAAAACCACGAGTCTAAAAATGAAATCATCAAATTCACTCAAAAGTTTGATGAACCCTTGATGAATCGCGGATCGTTTCAAGGAATTGCTTCATAAATGTCCTCACCACGGTTTCTCCGAGTTGATGCAACTCGATACTTTCTACAATGGAGTGAGTCAATCGATCAAGATTCTCTCAATTCCTCCGCGGAGGAAATTTCCCAACAAAGCTGTCAAAGAAGCTTTAGCGATCATTGAAAACAAGTCCAAAGTCCGCCACCGCACGGAAGCAAGCCGATTGTTTCCCAAGTCGGTGTTGGACCTTCTTCTTCATCGCCCGTGAGCCGCCTAGCACCGATGCTAAGATTGACAAACTCACGGAAGCTATTCATGCTTTGGTTCTCTCCAATCAAAAGAAAGTCTCTTTTCCACAAACTTCACCTCCCTGAAGTTAAGAAAGTGGAAGTTCAGTGTTACCGTGGTGGCCCCATGCTTATTATAATCAGTATGGCCACCAATGGTAACCCTTTGAAACTAATCTTTGTGGGCGGGATTTCTAATCAAGGAGGCAATCAATATCGTGCTCCTATAGACCCGAACCACCGCCCTAACCACTACCTGGACCTCCGGTTTCAATCAAACCGAATCGTAATCAAAATAGACCAAACCAAGGTTTTCAAAACCAAGGTAATTTCGGTCAAACAACGGTTTTCCAAATCAAAATCAAAATTTCCAACATCAAGGAAATTTCAATAGAAACCTGTGTCGTGGAAATTTCAATCAAGGGTATTTTCATGGCAATAATCAAGGAAATTTTCAAAATTAAGGCCTAATCCTAACAATAGAGGCTGAATTTTCCTGTGCAAACTCAAGCCATTGTTCCAACTGGACCATCATCGATGATTTGTTGAAACAATTCATGAAATCCCAAGAGGAAATGAATCGGTTGTTGGTGTTGATTTCGACATCAAGAAGTCTTTAAATGATCGACCCTGCCTCGTGTACTCTACCTAGCAACACGATCGCTAATCCAGGGGCGATGCAAAGGCGATCACAACCGAAGTGGTGCTTTTATGATGGACCCGCTATTCCTACTACCTCTTCTTCTTCTCCCAAGGTAGTGGAAAGCGAACCCGAGGCGACAAAGGACAAGGAACTTCCTACTAATAACGGAGGTGCCAGCAATGTCCATCCTCGGGTTGTCCGAACCCAAGACCAATCTCGAGTTGTTTTGAACCTCCGGTTGGTAACCCTAAATCCAAAACTTCTATCCCTTACCCTCACGTTTACATGAGCAAAGCTCATGAAGCCGGTCATCGATGGAAAAATTCTTTCAAATTTTCCAAGAACTTCATTTTGACATAAGTCGCGGATGCTATCATGTTGATGCCTAAGTTTGCATCAACTCTCAAACACATGTTGAGCAACAAGGAAAATTCGTTTGAAATGGCTAAGACTCCTTTGAGCGAGAATTGCTCGCCAGGTCTTGTTAAAGAAGCTTCAGAAGTCGGGAGATCCCGGAAAATTTCTTCTTCCTTGTGTTTTTCCGGGATGATTGAATGCTTTGCCTCGCCGATCTTGGTGCAAGCATCAATCGATGTCAGATTCAAATGTGGAAGAAACTTTCTCTTGGAACTTATTCCACCGCATGACTCTTGAGCTTGCGATCGTTCTATATCGCGTCCTCTTGGCATCGCCGAGGATGTATTTGTGAAAGTAGGAAAGTTCCATTTCCCACCGCCTTTGTGGTTGTTGATTTGATGCCGATCATCGGGTTCCTCTCATTGTTGGTCGAGGATTCACGAGAACGGGCGTGCTCTTATCGATGTATTTGAGCAAGAGATCACTTTACGTGTGGGTAATGAAGTCATTACTTTTAACCTCGATCAAACTTCGAGGTACTCCTCAAATTACGATCTTGAATCGGTTAATCGAGTCGATTTAATTGATATTGCTTCGAGGAGTACTCTCAAGAGTTTCTTGGTTATCTTCATAATTCGTGGGTGGGGATTCCACCACATCTTCTCAACCTATCATTGCCGACTCTTCCCCTCTCTCACCCGTTTGAGGAGGTGACTTCTTTGGAAGAGATCGATGAATTTCTTTCTATCGATGAATCAATTCCGCACCGAATTGATGGTGTTTATGATTCGGAGGGATATTCTTTATCTTGAGCAATTGCTAAATGAAGATCCATTACCTTCACTCCTCAGAAAGAAATCACAATTGAGGAAATCAAATCAATGCAAACATCTCTTGATGAATTTCCGAGGTTGAACTTAAGGACCTACCTCCTCATCTCGAGTATGCATTCTTGGAGGTGATGATAAATTACCGTCATAATTGCTAAGGATTTAGCGAGGAGGAGAAGATCGCTCTCATAAAGGTCTTGAAGTCACACAAGCAAGCAATTGCTTGGAAACTCTCCGACATTAAGGGTATCAACCCGAGTTTTATACTCACAAAATCTTAATGGAGGATGACTTCAAACCAAGAATCCAACATCGAGAAGGTGAATCCTAAGATTCATGACGTTATCAAACAAGAGGTTCTCAAACTTCTTGATGCGGTTTAATTTACCCGATCTCGATAGTCCTGGGTTAGCCAGTTCATTGCGTTCCAAAAAGGGTGGCATAATCATTGTCACGAATGAAGAAAGCGAGTTAATTCCGACTCGATTGGTTACGGGATGGCGTGTGCATTGACTATCGCAAGTTAAACGAAGCCACCGTAAAGACCATTTTCCTCTACCCTTCATGGACCGGATGTCAGAGATTAGCGAGGGCGAATACTATTATTTCCTTGATGGTTTCTCGTGTTACTTCAGATCCCCATTGATCCATTTGGATCAAGAAAAGACCACATTCACCGCCCATACGGGACATTTGCCTACAGGCGTATGCCTTTTGGCTTATGTAATGCTCCCGCACGTTCAACGATGTATGATGGCAATTTTCCACGACATGATCGGAAACAATGGAGGTGTTTATGGATGACTCTCGGTCATTGGGGACTCATTTCAGACATGTCTCTCCCATTTAGACAAAATGCTAAAACGGTGTGAAGACACCAATCTATGTCTAAAGCGGGAGAAGAGCCACTTATGGTCAAAGAAGGCATAGTCCTTGGCCATAAGATTTCAAAGAATGGGATTGAGATAGATAGAGCAAAAGTTGATGTTATTGCTAAATTACCTCATCCCACTACCGTCAAAGGTATTAGGAGTTTTCTAGGTCATGCGGGTTTTATCGTAGATTCATTCAAGATTTTCTAAAATCGCTCGACCTATGACCCATCTTCTCGAAAAAGATGCTCCTTTTATCTTCTCTCCGAGTGCATCGAAGCTTTTGAAACATTAAAGAAAAAGCTACGGAAGCACCCATTCTAGTTGCCCCGATCGGGATTTACCCTTGAGCTCATGTGCGATGCAAGTGATTTTGCTATCGGTGCGGTCTTGGGGCAGCATAAAACCAAGCATTTTCACCGATCCACTACGCAAGCAAAACTATGATCAAGCTCGGACCCATTACACCACTACGTAAAAAAATTATTAGGCGTGGTGTATGCGTTTGAGAAATTTCGCCATACCTCATCTTGACCAAATGCGTAGTGTATACGGATCACTCGGCTCTCAAATATCTCTTTGCAAAACAAGATGCAAAGCCGAGATTGCTGTTGGGTTCTCCTCTTACAAAATTTTATATCACTATACGTGATAAAAAGGAGCCGAGAACCTAGTCACGATCATCTCGTCCCGTCTAGAAAACCCTCACCAAGATGTGTTCGAGAAAAGAAATTAATGAAACATTTCCTCTCGAAACAATCAATGTGGTTTCTTTTAAGTGAGACTCTTCTACCCCATGGTTTCTTGACTTTGCAAATTACCATGCGGGTAACTTTGTGGTGAAAGGGATGTCGTCCCAACAAAAACAAATTCTTTAAAGATGTGAAACATTATTTCGGGACGACCCTACTTGTTTAAAATTTGTGCGAGATCAAGTCATTCGGCGATGTGTATGGTGGGAAGCTATTGACATTCTCAAAGCTTGCCATTCGGACCCTCTGGGGACATCATAGCCCCAACTACACCGCCAAGAAGGTGTTTGATTCGATTCTATTGGCCCACAATTTATAAGGATGCCCATGAATTGTTAAACCTGTGACGCTTGTCAACGTCACGGAATATCTCACAAAGGAATGAAATGCCGCAAAACGCCATTCAAGTGTGTGAGATTTTGACATCCGGGCATTGACTTTATGGGGCCATTTCCTTCTTCTCGTGGTAACAAATACATACTCGTGGCGTTGACTACTTGTCAAAATGGGTTGAAGCAAAAGCTTTACCCACCAACGATGCCCGATTTGTTGTGAAATTCTTGAAATCTCTCTTTGCTAGGTTTGGAACCCACGAGCCATCATCGGTGATCGTGGTACGCATTTTGCAATGACCAATTTGAAAGAGTCATGCAAAGTATGGTGTAACTCACCGTCTCTCTATCGCTGTACCACCCACAAACAAGTGGGAAAGTGGAAGTTTCTAACCGGGATAAAGAATTCTTGAGAGGACGGTTGGTGAAAACCGTGCCTCTTGGTCGGATAAGTTAGATGCGCGACTGGGCCTTCCGTCAGACTTACAAAACACCCATTGGGTGCACTCCATACAAGCTTGTATACGGAAGGCATGTCATCTCCGGTTGAGCTCGAGCACAAGGCATACCGGGCCTTGAAGCATGCTAATTTCGATATTCAGATATTTGGTGATCACCGAAAGTTCAAATGAATGAATTAAATGAACTCCGTGATCAAGCTTACGAGAACTCTTTGATCTATAAACAAAAGACAAAGAAGATTCATGACTCAAAAATCAAAAACCGCGTTTTCAACGTCGGTGATCGAGTCCTTCTTTTCAATTCAAGATTGAAGATTTTCTCGGGAAAATTGAAATCCCACTGGTCTGGACCATTTACCATTGCTAAGGTTTATCCTTATGGTACCATTGAGTTATCTCAACCCGATGGTCCAAACTTTAAAGTGAATGGTCATCGAGTGAAGCATTACTTTGGAGAGGACATTCCATCCATGGTTGTCTCGGATTTACAAACTTTCCCCATGAACCAATGAATGCGGGGATTGAGTCAAGCTAGCGACTCGGGAATAAAAAATGAGATGCCATATGGGTTGTCACCCATATTTCGAAATTGTCACGAAGTTTGTTACGGTTAGCCATTCACAAGTGGCTAGCTTTGTGACAAAACTTGAGTTTAGCTTCTTCTTTCTACTTTCTACCACCCTAGTGGGGGGGTTGCCCATGTTTTGTATATAAGTCTTCTAAAAAAAAAAAAAAATCTTCTTTCTAAATAATGGCGTAGTATTTCCCTTTCACGTTCTTTGTTTCGGCATAACACACGGTACTTTGAATATTGAGGGCAATATTCATTTCTAAGTGGGGGAATTCTCACGAATTTTATCATGTAAATATACCGCCTAATTCCCCGTTTTTGGCCAAAATTTTTGGAGTAAGTGTTTCACATCGACTCATCTTATGGTTATCATCCGCCATGTCTAATAAACTAAAGGATTGACTAATCCAGAGCAAACGGCTCTTGGTAAAGATATCTCAAACCGTTGACGGCTTGCAATTTGCCCAAAATTGTATGGTATTATTTCACCATATCTTTAATAAGTGAAGAGTTGGCTAGCCCGCAAGTTTATGGCTTGTGGTAAAGGCGATGGAAAAACCATAATTGGTAATCGACTCACCAAAGATAATATTGATAATTTATCTAAGAGTTGGCTAGTCCGAAGCAAACGACTTACGGTAAAGACAAATCAAATCCGTTGAAGTCGGTGGTTTGCTCAAAATCACATGGTTATTTGCACCGTGGTTCTTACTTGAACTAAAACATTTGGCTACTCCGTAAGTAATGGCTTTTGGTAAAGAGATGAAATCCATTAATTTTCTCAAAACATTGCTAGGGACTAGCAATATCTTAGTGTGGGGATTGATGAGTGTCTAAACACTCATCATTTTTGTACCATTTAAAGCTGAAAACATCCGAAAACACTCGTAAAAGCATCAAAATGATAAAATATCACAAATAAGTGTTTTATGTGTTTAAATGCAAAATGTTTAAAATCGGATGAGAAATGAGCTAAGTTTGCATAATTGGCGATTTCAGTCCCCGACTTTCGTAAAATGGCAAAATGGGTCCCTAGGCATTTATTTTAAAGAAAAGTCACCAAAGGTCCTTTTAAATCATAACTTGTCAAAATTAGTCCTTTGGTGAAAATATAAAAGTTTGAGAAAATTACAAAATTGGTCCTTCAAGTTTGAAATTTGGCAAAATGGCCCCTGAAATTTGAAATGGCAAGTTTGGTCCTTGTACTTTTGAGATTGTCAATTTTAGCCCTTGGAGCAACTTTGATGAATTAGCGTAACTGGTCCTTGCATTTTGTAAATTACAAAAGAATCCTTGTCATTAATAAGCCTAAACCATTGGACCCTTGTCACAATCCAATTTGGACCCCCGCCATATAAGCTTTGGACCCCTGTCATTAACAAATTTGACCCCTTCTAATATTTAACCCACGGTCAATCGGTCAAACCGGTCAAAATCGATCAAACAAACAACCCGCCATCACCCCTTTCCCCATTTCCTCCCCGCATGCGCATACCATCCCAACCGGTGCAACCTACTGACCTCCTTCTCACCTCTCCTTGTTCCCCCCACCTCCACCAAACTCCAAAAGCAATTAATGCATCTCTTACCCACCATCAACCCCAACTCGCTTATAAGCAGTTTGCCAAAATCCAATGAATGACCAAGATGAATTCTTGCAATCCAATGGCCATGGAAACAAGTGGGAACTGCTCAAGATAGAGAGAGAAGATGTCTTGGGTATAAAAGAATCAAGAAGGAGCAAGAGAAAAGAGTCTACTAGTTTTTAAATTTCTATTAATGTCGTTTTTTATATAAAGTTCTAGTTAAGTTAAAAAAACCTGTAATCTTTTGTTTGAATGTACTCATTATAAGTTATTGGATCATTATAAATCATTTTCAAGTGTTAATTCAAGTTGCACTATAAGTTTATGTTGTTGGGTTCACTGTTGAAATTTTCCATTTCAAACTTCCATTCCAAAGCTTCATACAGCTCATTTCTCAGTTTCAATAAGCTTATACAAGCTTTTAATAGCTTTCTATAAGCTTACATTTCAGTTTTAAGCAAAAGTGGTTCTTGGTCAAAGAAAGTCAAACTGGGTAGAAATTGAAAAGAAAATGGTCAATGGGTGAAGCAGTGCTGGATGTGGGTTGATTCAGGTCTAGTGGGTTGATATAAATAGGTTAGAGGTCCATTGGTTCATTGTTTCAAGCCATTGTGGCTAAGGACCCTTTGTAAGTAAATTTCAAGTTTCATTGCAAAACTCTTCATTGGTAGTTATAACTGGTTCTAATCTGTTTAATAGGCTGTATTTAAGTTATATAAACTTAGTTTGATCATTACAATATGTTGCTTCAGTTGTTATCTCATTATAAATTGCAAAACAGTCAATTAAGGAGTGTTTGGTTTTGCTGCTTAAACTGCATTTGAGGTTAGATCAGTGGTTAATGCTTGTTGTGTCATGTTTGTTTAGCTATATTTGACTCATAGTTGTCTTGTTAGGAATTAGAAATTCCGGTATTAAAGAGTCGGTCACCTCAAGTATATGTAATCGTTAGAAAGCTCGTAGTCGTAGTTCATTTAAGTTAAGTAGTATTTAGTTAAGTAACACCGTGGAGGACGGACGGTCTTTACCCATCGTATGCCCGATCCACACCCAAAGTGTGGCGAGTTATGTAAGACTATAAATACTCTACCTTCCAAGGTAGAGAGTTGGAGCTCATAATAATATCTTTCACTTTCTCTCACTAAGTTCCCTAAACCTCTAACTTTCTCTCTAGAATTCCATCTATATGCTACTTTGTGTTATGGTTTGATGTGTATGTGAAAAGTTATATCTTACAATTGGTATCAAGAGCCATGGTTAGATCATATCTTGCACATCTTTGGATTTATAGTGGTTTTAGGTGGTTTTGAGTTTGAAAAGTTTAGTGGTTTTTGCATCATTTGGTTGATTTCTTGTGTTAAAGTTTGAATTTTGTTGGTACTTTTATGTTTAGAATCATCACAAGTGTTTAGGTTTTCATTTGGTAAGCTTGAATCATCTTGGTTGGGTTGTTTTGGATTGAAAAGTGATGTTTATATGGTTTTTCAAGCTAGCGACTTAGCTCACGGTTTATTTTTCTTCATAGCGACTTGCTTCACAAAATTGTAGCGAGTTACGCTTTAAACCTAGCGAGTTAGATCTAGCGAGTTAAAGTACAAGTAGTGGACTCTCCACCACGAGTAGCGACTTGGTGGTAGCGACTTGGTCTCAGAGCGAGTTGCTCTTTAGCGACTTGTATCTCTAGCGACTTGTGTAGCTAATCATCGCCAAAATTTTGCTAGCGACTTGAGGGTTAGCGAGTTACTACTTAGCGACTTGCTTTTGTCTAGCGACTTGGGACTCTAGCGACTTAGTGGTGTAGCGAATTAGTTGTTAGCGACTTGGTTCAAGAATTCGAGCGACTTGGTTGATTTTTCCCACAAAACTTCAAACGGCCATAACTTTTGAACCAGAACTCCGCTTTCGCGTTTCTACCCATCAAAACGACCGTGAGAACGAGGAGAATGGCACCGAATGAACTAAAGGGTCAATCTTCGAGGTCTAAACCGCCCGAATGAAGTTATTGAGGTTTTAAGTTTTAGACCTAAATTTCTCGTGAAAACGGCATAAACCAATCCGAATCACAACCAAACAACATCTCTCGCTAATCCTACGAACAATCTAAAGTCCTATCACACAATCGTCCTTCATTGTATCGATCCATCACCATCTTAACACATCATGTCTTACTCTACCGACCCAAAGGATCTCGTAGTGCTTAAATTGTATGATGATGTGGATAATAATGATAATGGATGCTACATCGAACGATTAAAGATGTTTGAATTAAACAATGAGGATGTGAGATCTTCATGTTCGAGTACAATGAGAATGCCACGCAAATGGAATGCAAGATTGAGCCATATCAACTACTTCATCCGCACCTCATACAATCATATCCATAGTGGGATCGAACATGTAGTGCTCTTTTCCGCCAGACTTACCTACATTGACAAGAAGCTTGTCGTTGAACTTAGAACATTTAAAGTCGCAACTTACTAATGAAGAGGTTCAAAAGGATGGTTCCAAAGCACTCTTCAAGTAATCTACAAACAATTTCAACCATTCATCGCTGGGGAATATTCATAGACATAATCAACACTTGACCGAATTTCCTTCAAAAACATACGGAATGGAAATTGTGAATTCATTGAGACATTTATCCAACTCATGGATAATATGAAAAGTTCATTGAAGAATCTGCACAAAAGAATGAAGACGTGAAGGAGTGTCGTGCGCTTGAAAGATTGTTGTGATAAGTTGGGTAATGTATCCGTGAAGAATCGGTGGTGCCGAATGCGTAATGTTAGAGAAAACAAATAATGATGAGTCGGACAATGCTAAAATAGAATCTTCATGCTCATGTCCACAGAGAGAGAGGTGCACCACCACAACCCGCAAGCTAATGCAAAGGAACGCTACATGGAAGCTTCGGATGTACCTAAGATAGAGATGCACCGCCACAACCTCGTGCACGTTAATGCAGAGGAAACTTGCATGAAAGTTTCGCAGCACCTAGGTATGCATCTTCTTCTCAAAATGATGATTATGGATTGCATGAGTACACTACATTTGTGCTCGATGATTCCTTGACCACCGAACTCAATACCTATAAGGATCAAGTTGCCATATACGAACAACGTGCTAAGTTTGAACTTACCACTCGTGAGCGTGAGATGGATATCCAAATGCGCATAATTATTAGAAAAGTAATTTTAGAGAAGAAGTATTAAAACAAGAGTTAAACTCCTTACAAGAAAAGCTTTCCAAAACCGCTAAGCAAAACACGAACTTCAAGAAAATGTTAAAATGCTTAAGCAAGAATTCAAGGCTAAGGAATCAAAACTTTTGAATGATTTTTCCAATCTAAAACTTTGAAAACAAGCTTGAAAATAAGTTGTACGCACAAGGAATACCATTCAAACCGCTCACATGATCACTAAGCATCGAGTCTTAAGCGATAAGCATAGCATTCCCTTGTTGAGGAACCAAATCCAGAGGTAATTAAAAGGCTAGAAATGCTCATAAGGTGCTTTATGATGGTAATGAAATCCTTAAGCCTAGGCGTAAACCTAGTTGCGTTGAGTGCACCGAGGAAGATAAGAAATGATGAAGTCACTAGGAGAAAATGAATAAGAAGTTAGAAGATCCCGAGTGTAAAAAGAATAACATAACGATCAAACCCCATAATTACACTAAAGAAAATTGGATCTCCTTGAACAAGTTTAAGCCTCGACTCTATTAACCCCCGAACAAGTGTTCGAAAAGGATATGGAAATGCAAAAGTCGAAAATCTTGTTGAAAAGAATCCCTTGTAGGAAATCGCCTAAATCAACTGTGTATCCTCCTAATACACCAATGCACTTAGTTCCTAGATCTCTTGCCACTAAAAGCAAGACCTTAATCGATGAATATGTTATCTTTCAACTATTTGTTGATTTTGAGAAAACTTGTAAGAAAAGGATCACACCCACCGTATAATCAAGGGAAAGGGTTTTGAGCAAACTAAAGAATGCTATTTAACCGAGGTCATGCCTTTCTTTAAACAACTAAAAGATCAATTTGAGAGTCTTAAAAGGGACGATTCGATATTAAAGAAATGGAAAAGGTATTTGATGCAATGATTGTTGAGGTTAGTGACTATGAGAGAGAATTAAAATATAGTGAGATTGAAAGGAAGAACTTGCATACACCGAATGAGAATCGATTTCGAATGTATTGCTCAAGATGTGTTTTTCATCGCTACAAATTGTTCCATTAATGCTTCTCAATTTCATGAATTATCTGTTGCTCGAAAGTCTCCCATGATCGTGTCATTGAGCTTGAAACAACAAATTCAAAATTGCATGAGAAAATAGAACAGATGATCATGATAACTTGGTCAAACATTATTCTAAATTAGAAGTTGAACATCTTGCTTTGCAATTAAAACATCAACATCTCAAAGAAAATGTTAAAACCTCAAATATCAAGACATCCTCCGATGCTCCCGAGTTTGATGCGCTTTTGAAATTAGCAAACGTGATGAACAAATTCGAGCTCATTATAACACGATCAAAAGATTGAAAGCCCAAATTTCACAACCGAAAGGTGAAAAGAAGGATGTGATGGTTCCCATATGCCTCCACCTTTAGATTCTCGAATTTCCAACTTCAAAACATAATTGATAACTTGCAAAAGGAAAATGATTGTTTTAAAGTCGAAATTTCAAAGGTTAATGATCAAAACAAAGAGTTATGTGATTCATTTAAAGTTAATCATGATAAACAAATTGAAAAGATAACTTTACTTAACGATATTGAGAATCAAGCGTGAGGTGAAAGGAAAGTTGCCAATCCCAAATTGCAAATACTGCTCCTAAGGTTTCGCCAGGATAAATATGCTATCGATATGTTATATATTCCCCGCCCATTAGGAATAATGAACTTGCACATAAAGCATATCTCTCATACCTTAAGGAAAGTTTGAAGGGTCTCCGTGAGATTGTTGAAGATGAAAGATTAGAAAACCTTTGATAGTACTATAGCCTATGCCCGCATGGATGCCAAACGATCTCGTGAACTCTTAGAGTATGTAATTGTCACAAGTCCGAAATCTAGCAATAGGCTAGATAGAATAGTTGTGCCTTGTTCTATGCCTAAAGCCAAGCATGTGACCCTTGATATGCCTTGTTCCATGTCAAAATTCAAGCAAGCAACCTTGATGTGCCTCCTAGAACTCGATCCCAAGACTTCTAGACCGTAAATGCGTAAAGTAGTGAAGCCATGTAATGTTCCCATCGTTATTTCTACAGATGTTAAGATTGACACTAAAGTTAGCGGGTCAAAACCTAGAAGCAATGCAAAGAAGGATAGGATTACGCAAACTAAAAGTGTTCATGATAAGGAAGTGAAAGAACACCATAGGGACAAGAAGTTTGATTTGAACAAAAGAATCGTGTTAGTTCTAGTATTAGCTCTAAGCTTATCAAATTAATTCGAGGCCTCATGTCGTCTCGCAAAACATGTAAAAATGTTTATTTTCCGTAATCATGATAAATGTGATGTGTTATTTCGAGGTCTAAGATTCATAACCCGCTTAAGAAAGTTTGGAGAGCTAAACATTAAGCAATCTTGGAAACCCACAGGAATGTGTTTACAAATGTAGGATTTCAGTGGAAGCCCACAGTCGAATATTAACGAATGGCAAACCTTACCCTTAGCTAGATCCACTATGCCTAGAATAGTGCTCGTTAAGGTTTGGAAGCCAACCGTAGAATAATCCCATTAAGCACAAAATGTCATTTGACTAAGTCCGATGCTTCTACTAGTTCACTCCTAGGGATAATGCCATTGCATCTAGGGTTTCACGATTCAAAGACCTGTTTGTGCTAACCAAAAGGAACCCATCAAGACGTGGGGATCCAATGTTTCCAATTCTCTGTCTTCGTCTGTTGTCCAAAGTGTGTCGCATAAATCGTCCCTTGGTATTTGGATTCGGGCTCTAAACATATGACAGGCTCTTAACAATGACGCCTGCTCAAATCGCCAGCCTCGACTTCATCATTATGGCGTCTCGCAGATAACACTTCAGCCCTGCTCCTCAAAGAAAAGAAAGGTGTACGCTTCAAGGCGCTTTATCTTCTTAAGAAGAGAAATCTTCATGTTTATGACCATTCTCATCGACATTCTTCATCAACATGCTTCATGCTTTTTCCATGCGCTCACCATCAAGTGAACCGGACTACCGATAATTACTCTTATTCCTCTTGCTCAATATAATGAAGATGGCGACATCATGTGCTAATTTTATGGGGAGAAGTGTGAATATAATACATTTGGATGATAATCACTTGGTTAATCAAGAATGGCATCTCTCGTATGCAATTCTTGAGGGGAGAAGAAGTGTGAATTTTTGCATGGTTGATCGATATTTGAGAATATATGGTCAAACGGCTCCTAACCCATGTAAGAACCGAGATTCTTCTTATCGGATCATCTTCACATGTAGTTTCTTCTAAGAGCCGTTGGTTGACATCTTCACACGGGCCGATATGATTAAATGACAAAGTGCTTCTAGTTGTCGGGTTGATTTCTTTGATGAACATCTTTCGTTCTTGTTTGATTGGGAGGATTTTAATTAAGGGATTTGCTATTTACAAGTTAACGGAATGCCTTTGGTGTGAAGAAGATGTTAACTGCTATTTCCCATTCGGATAATCTTGAAGAAGGTCGAGTCTACGCCTAATCTACATTTGAAAGCTACATGATTAGAAGACTAAAGACTAATTGCATTTGATGATCTAAAGACTTCTTCTTAATCCGGCCGAGAAGAACACTTGAAAATCTTCGTCGCTTAGGGAGAGCACTAATTGGGGAGATTGAAAAGCCAAAATTTAATCCCCAATTAGACTTGTTTCGATTCTTTAGCAATGATTCATTGCTTGATTTTGATGACACCTCCAACGCCTAATGCTTCAATTACTAAGGATAATTGGGATTCATTGTTTGGGATTCATTGTTTTCAAAGATATGTTTGATGAGTACTTCCAACCTCTAACGAATGTTGATCATCCACTCAAGCTCATGCTCGGTTTCTATTGACTCAACCGGTTCACCATCTAAGAAGTACTTTCGAATTCTCAAGAAACCTTATCTCCGTTATTTCACAAGGCGTTGTTAATGACTATCATTGCAGCTTGCACTCATGAATAGTGATCCGCTTTGGTATTCCTTTGCCAAATCTTCACGGATCATTGTTTCATTGGTTTCTTTTCTTCCAAATCATGCACTTATAAATCAACCACATGAACATTAAGGAAAATGACTTCCTCATCCGCTTAAAAACATTATTGGTAAATCTTCCGGATCGCTTCTACATGTATACCTTAAGGAAGAATGCATTGATGTTGAGGAATCATTTGCTCCGGTTCATTCCAAGGTCAATGTACATCCGATTGTATGTTTATTCACGTGTTGGACATTTGACACAAGTTGATTACTCAAGTTACTCATTTATAACTTATTTGAGGTTGAAGTTGATGTTCACAAAGGCGTGTTCTTATTTGATAACTTGCTCGGGCTTAAGTATTTGAGTTGAAGACTTGGGTTATCTAGTTACCAGCAATGAGGTGGATGATTGAAGACCCGTTAACTATCACTATTAGGAGTTACTTTGTTTTACTCAAGGTCACACGATATGACGGTGTGGATAATCGCAAGAGGTGTTAATGTCTCATACTTTGTTTGAGTAGTGAGTACTTAGAGATTTGCTTGAAGCATAGATTCTCGACATCGTTCTTCCATCTTTAAGTGCAAGCTTAAGACACAAATGCGGGAATTCGACTTCGCTTCAAGTTTGGTATATCGGTTTTTCTTCAACAAATGGTCACTTCAAATTGTCTACATATGGGTTGATAAAGATAGTCGAGAGAGTTTATGTAGCGCTTGATTCTCACAGATTCACTTGGGCTATTTGAGTTCTTCTCACAAGATTTCAAGTTTATGGATATATTATGTTTTGTCGATTCCGAGGTATCAAAACTATTTGGGGAAGGATATATTATTCCAACTATTTGGGGAAGTGGTCTCGAGACCTTTGGTTTTTGTTACTTCAAAGTTGTTCATTGGAAGAAATGTGAGAAGAATATTTGAACGTGAGATGATACCGCCTATCGACATCTTATATACGGTTTATGATAAAGTGCTCCGGTTATATGCACAACATGTTCACTTGATCGAGCTAATTCGCTTATTTCGAGTTGACATCCACAGAGATGATTAGTGACTCAACATGTTACATGGATGTCATCGCTCTACTCTTGTTGGGTACATGTGTACATTATGTGCCGATTGGTTATATGTTATATAACCGAATGCACTTGGTAAAATGAAGATGTTGATATATTGTTCCCTAACTAGACAACCGGTCAATCTCGAAGAGTAAGGTGTACATCGGGATGCACAACAGTTCATGTGATCGGTCGTAATCGCTAATCCGGATTTGATAACCACCGAGACGATCAATGTTTCAACTTGTTACTTCGGTGTTCTCGTGTTCTTCGTGGTGCCGAGCTTCAATCAATGAGACCGCTTTGTATTCAACTCTACTTTTAGGAAATGGTCTTTATTCGATGTTTGTCGGTTTGGGGAAGCTACCAAAGATTCAAATTGAGAAGGCTCATGTTCGACGATTTTCTTAGAAGCCTCGGATGCTTTGGTGGCGAAAGTTTAAGAGATGTTGATTCCTTTCTTCTACAACGCGTCGAACGATATCTTTATCTCGGTACTCATTTCATCATTCTCTTAAACTAATTTATCTCTTGTAAATATTTATTCGAAAAACAAAATACAAAATTATAAAACCTTCAAAATCAAATAGAAAAATATAAAACTTTCAAAATCCATAAAAATTTGAAAAATTCAAAAATCTTCAAAAATATTGTCATTTTGTCATGTTTTTCTCGATTCGATAATATCTACGGTTTGATGTTGTCATTCAAAGAATGACACGGACTTTAGATGTTGTTCGAATTAAAAAAAAAAAAAAAAAAAAAAAAAAAAAAATTCAAAAATCAAAAAATATTTTGGGAGAAAGAGAAAAATGGTTTATTGTCATTTTCGTGCAATAACCCGGTTTTAAAGAAAGAACAGAGCCATGTTTTACCATGTTTTCAAATTCCATGCTCGATTCTATAAACATTTATCTCGCGAAAACCAAATGCTTTGAAAAATAACTCGATCTCTATTTTTGATAATCATCGGACTTATTTGTCAAAATCTCTATCTCTCAATCAACAACCTATGTCATTGATTGAGGGGAGAATGATTTCAATTAAATTAAAAAGTTATTTGGCATTAAATTGTTTTCAAAAGATATACATGCATGTTTTATCAATGGAGTTTAAAGTCTTAAAATCCGATCCTTATCGCTCAAACGCTTTCACAATCAAGTCACAATTCTCCTTAAAGCTTTCAAAATCAATTTAATTATACGAGATCACAAATCTCAAATGATTTGATAATTGTGATCGGGGAGAATGTGTGATTTAAATTGGATTTAAACCGATAATTAGGTAAATGGTTTTATAAGAATGTACATGCTATCCTTCCCACATGTGACAAACGATTTCAAATTTTCCATGCACATGTTGAGGGGAGCATCTATCTTAAACCTTTGATTTGAAACGTGATCATTTATCCCATGTGCAGTTCCTCTAGTATGTGCAAAACTCTTTTCAAACCTCGAGGCACATATTGAGGGGAGCAAATTTATGGAAACCTCATCCTTCCCCTAAATGCTATATCTACTTGATTTGATGAGGAAGTGATGTTGATATCTTTAGAAAATGGTAATCAAAGAAGTTAATTCTTTCTCTTGCCTCCGTGTGCAAAACATTTTCAAATACTTGATGCACATGTTGAGGGGAGTTCTCGTTTAAAATATCAAAACAATTCAGTACAAAATGCTTTGATAATATATCACAAGTATCCGAATTGATTTTCAAATGGTTTTCAATTGGATCCAATGGCGTATGAACAATACCAAATAGACCGACCAACTTTACTTTATGTACGGTGATATAAGGATGATAAGGTTAGGTATTGGTTCCCATGATCCGCCGTAACCGGAGGGATCTACCCAGGACAATCCACTAGTTAGTGTAGAAGTCCTTAGGTATGATGATAAAAGGAGAAAATGAGATATGGGAAGAGTGCGGACTAAGACCGAGCTAGTATCGAATAAACCCAACAAGGTTCTAGCTATGAAGTCTCGTAAGCAATCAAGGGGTTGAAGAATTAAAAGAATTGAATGAGAAAGGGTGAAAACAAATAGCCCTCCATTTATTCAACCTTAGGGCGTAAACCGGTTCAATTCATATGCTACCGATGGTAACATCGGTATTGAAGACAAGACGTCATGGACCCAAAGGACGACCGCACTTCAACTTTCCAAACCACTCAAGTTCCTCTTAAAAGGGCTTGTTTCATTCTCACGGGAACCGACATTATCTATCGACTTCTCTTAGAGATGGTTGATATTGAAGAAGGAGACCTCTCCCTAGTCTCCGTTATAGGATCCAAATATGCACAAATTGAGTCTAGAGCCACGAGATCATCAATAAATCTCATTAGGACACTTTCAATGAAGACTCTCTGCTTCACACAATGTGGAAAGAGAGATTATATCTTGAGTCCCACGATTATCCTTGTGGTATTGCCGTAACATCCGAGTGATGTGTTTACATATTCACAATGAAGATGGAAAGCCTTCGAGCCAACATCAAACAAGCTCTCGGTAGGTGGCATGTGAGATCTATTATATAGATCAACCATGTGACAACCGAATGAAACAATGGGCGATTCAATCTCTTGAATCAATCCTCGGTTCAGTTATGGATTGACGGATACCTTTGAAAACCGGTCTTTGTGCTTAAAAACTCTTTTCTTTAGCACATCGACCTGTACTCATTTTTCAAACCAAAAGGTATTTTTATGATTGATAATTGATTTTCAATAAAACCTTCGTTGTATTGCAAAACAATTTCTATTGAGCAATACACGATTGTTTTTCAAATCTCTTTTCATCAATCGCTGGACTTAAAATTACCGTTCACTCACTCCGTGTTGTCTTCTTTGAGATGTTCCGGTTTGAGAACAACTAGAACAACCGCGAAACCCCGTCAAGGAGATTCTTAGGAATCCTACACCGATCACAGCAAGATTTGTATCGATCAACGGGAACCCGGGTCGTGTACTCAATTCAACGAAGTGATCAAAGACACTTTCGTGCGATTTATTGCTAATCTGTATGTATGTGTACACCCGACGCTTGCAAAATGATCGTAATGAAGCGGTCAATCCATAGCCGCATGCTCACTTAACACATTCATCTCAAAAGAAATCATGATTAGTGCATCAATGACTCGATATTTTCACTCCATGCTTCGCTACGCCGCCAATATCATGATTCAACAAAAGCTTCCGCTACTCGATGAGAAGATATCATGATCCGTAATGTGAGCATGTCGGTCCCAAAGTCACAACATCACATAATACCAACACCACAAAGGATGTGTCGAGATTGTTGATAGTCGATGATCTCAAAAGATGGCTCAAAATTATTATCACGTGGATCAAGAAAAGACCTCCACTTGGAATAACCAAACATGCAATGTGAAGAATCAATGACTACGAGCTTAGAGCAAAGGACTACATCAAGAATGCAAGATCAATTGTTAATGTAATATCTATTTGTATTCAATGTAATTTTGGTACATGATTGAGGTGACCTCCTTGGGGAGATTGTTAGGAATTAGAAATTCCTGTATTAAAGAGTCGGTCACCTCAAGTATATGTAATCGTTAGAAAGCTCGTAGTCGTAGTTCATTTAAGTTAAGTAGTATTTAGTTAAGTAACACCGTGGAGGACGGACGGTCTTTACCCATCAGATGCCCGATCCATGCCCCAAAGTGTGGCGATTTATGTAAGACTATAAATACTCTACCTTCCAAGGTAGAGAGTTGGAGCTCATAATAATATCTTTCACTTTCTCTCACTAAGTTCCCTAAACCTCTAACTTTCTCTCTAGAATTCCATCTATATGCTACTTTGTGTTATGGTTTGATGTGTATGTGAAAAGTTATATCTTACAATAATCGTAAAAATATAAAAATAGTTTTGAAAATTCTATTTTGATATTTTAGATTTTCTAAGTCTTAATTTTATTTTTCTAGCTTTATTTCCTATTTTTTTGTATTTTAGGCTAAGATTAAATAGTTAAAAATAGTTTTTAATTAATAATAATTAGATAATTAGTTATAAAATTAATTTTCTTTTTCTAAATATTTTATTTTATCATTAGGTTTGTAAAGATATCATTTTCATATTTTTAGGATTAATATTGCTTTAGTTTCACGTTTTAATTTGTACGTTACGTAGTTTTTAATTAAGTTTTATAAAACCATAAAAGCAAAAACATCATTTTGCAAATAGTGATAGCGTTTATTTAATATTTTTTATCTATTTAATTTCCTTTAATTTGCATTTAAGCCGTTGTAATTTGTTGACTTTTTCTGTAGTTATAATTAATTCAGATCTCTTTTCCATTCAAATTCCTCGATCACTATATCGTTTGGTGATCCATTGCATAACTCATTTGGGACATAACGACTGGGAAATCCTATACTCCTCGGATCTTCATTGCATCCGTGCTTAAGCTCGTTTTAAGTTTCTTCTGATTGGCCATTCACAGTGGTCACCTGCGTGAGAAAACTTGACGGCTTTGCACGCATCAATGTTCCCAAGAGTACTAAGCAGGCGTTGATAGCCGGTGATGTTGATCCTGGTCGACCACCAACAAAACTTTCCAACGCTCGAATCGATCCCTTCGAACAACCGCTCATCAATCATGGTGATGATCCTTCTCACATCCCTTCTTTCCCGAGAATTCCGGCGCTTAGAAGACCCAATTTTCGTGTATATCCTTCAACTCAGACGCCAATCCATCCCTAACTCGCTTCAAGGTATGATCCCAATTTCAAGTTCACTACATGCCATTAAGCGGTTTCTTTGAAGTTCACCGTGGTAAACAACTCGAATGGTTTTTGATGGCGTATATTGAGTTAGGCGATTGATGTCGGAAGATCAAGCGTTGGAGGAGTGAGGTTGACACGCTTCGATATGATTCAACGGCAAGTCAAGATCTTCAACACGTTCTTTGATGACTATCGTCGATGAAGATGAGCAAATGACTTGATGAATTCACGTTGTACTTCAGCTTGAAATTGTCTCATGCGACCTTGAACTTTGGCAAGATACATGTCTTCAATATCGTTGATGTTCAAATTCTCAAAGTCGACCGAGAGAAAGAATAGTCCTTTCGTCTTGTCTTTTGACCACAATCTTCTTGAGAAAAGTGTAGTCCCATTTAGATGATAGACCAACATGTTGGATGGCCACGATACTTTTAGTAATCGAACACCGCATGTTGAGACTTACGACCAAGCAGCCTTTTGTAGTAGATTCTTCGCTGCCCGCCAATGGTGAATCCCATACATTGCATCTTGGTCATACGCCACCACTTTGTCGGAGAACATGTGGGTAGCACGTTCCTCGATGGCTATACAATCGAGTATATTGCGCAGGAATGGAAGTGTCGAGATGTAGCGATTTCCTTGAACCATCGCCACCGTGTTGAAGAAAATCTAAGTCTTTATTGAAGAAGTGTAAGAAAGGAATCCTAGGCTTATCGTTGGCCAATGGTAGGTAGAGGTCGAGACCAGTCGATGTAATATGGAGGATTGTCCCGCTTTGTGAAGTCGATGTTTGCTTCAGGTTGAGCCAATCCATGTTATTAGACATGGCGCGAGCAATGTTTTCAAGGTGATATTCAACCCCGATTGCACTTTCCGAAATGCCTTCAAAAGTAGGAATGCTTCATTCTTGATGCGCTTCAATTCATATTTCGTCATCTTCTTCACACGGAATCTTTCTTGCAAAATCATTGCATGCTCCAAGGTACTACCGCTCACCAATTCTTGACCTTCTTCGGTAGGGAGTGTTGTTAACAAGTGTAGCAAACCAATCAAATTCTTCGCTTTATCGTCATCTAGCCATGATATGACGCGGTATGAAGCGTCTTCTTCTTCTTTTCAAGGCTTAGATGATTATGTTGGTTTCGTCCTTGTTTGGGAGAGGTGGGTTGTTGTTGGGGCTCGAGGACCTCTTCATCGTCACCACCGTATACTCAAAGTAATCACCTGTTTGTTGAGTCGGGGGTGGTAACTCGGAATCGTCCCGAGGTTTATCAAGAAGACCAAGGAGGAGACTTGCTGAGAAGAAGTCCGTTGTAGAGGGGTGGCATCGAAGAAGATTCACCGCATTGCTTCGACATTTAGATGCGAGTCCTTGTCCTTATCATCGCCATCTCTTGGCCGTTTGGGTTGATCGGCCGACTTCTTGCATGATGATCCGAGTTGAAAATCAAGTAGATTTTCAAAAATTTAGCTTCATCCAAGTAAACGTTCCGCATCGCTTTGACATTTGCATCAATAGTTTAGCGATTAACCCGTATTCGGAGAGATCGACTTCTTTGGCCATTGTATGTTTAACCAATGCGACGATGTTGGGGTGAGTTTTCGAAAATACTTCTCTAGTCACACCGGGACAAGGTCGAGAAGAAACTTGTGGTATAATCTCTTCTTGCCTTCTCCGGTTCCTTTTGGACTTTAGGAACGATATCCGAAGGTACTTGTTAGTGTAACCTTCGATCATTTCGCTCAGTTCCTCTTTACGATGACTCTTCATGAACTTGAACAAATTCCTTTCTTTCGCATCTTGTCTTTCTCATCATTTAAGTATTGTATTTGGTCAAGAAACCAATTCGGTTTTCTGTAAAGTATGTCCTTCTTCTCGACTTGTTGGATGACTTTCACAATTCTTTCATGAGTCCGAGAAATCCAAGATTTAGGTGGTTTCTTCACGGATTTGGATGATGATTTTGTTGACATCTTAGATGGTGGTGGTGATGAATGAGATGAAGAATCCGATGATGATGAGATGTGAGGAGATTCCGGGTCCTTTGGTAGTTCGAAGTTTCCTCTCGTGCGTGCCAAGGACTATCCAAGCACATCGTCGAAGCGAGATCTTTATCTTTCTCGCTTCGGTTCTCAAAATCATATACAATAGTATCCTCTCTGTGCTTTTGTTGTTGCACACGTGGTGGCACGGATCCCTTATCGGGTCGATTAACCGCATCAGATCTGGAGAGAGTGGCAAGCACCACTTGATCCTCCGGGCCACCCATTTGATCTTTAGCAAATTCTTGACCTTTTGAAGGTGTCGACGATTGTAAACTTCTTCCGTATGATTTATCCGTTGCTCTTCTTCTTCTTCGTAGCTCTCATTATAGGGAACAATTCTTTGAGTCTTCCTTTTCCTTGACAAATTGGAGGACTTGGAGGTTTTACTCATCGAGGCAAGTGCTTCCGTTGCGGTTTGAGTAATGAACCTCTTCATCTCAGACAAGACCTTCAGAGCTCTCGCCCACAAGCTTTCTTTGTGGTTCAAGTGGGAATAGTTTCGCTTCTTAACAGAACAATCCTTTTGAAGGAGGATTCCTTTAGGAAACTTCCTTTGACTCACATTACTTGTTGCGCTTTCTCGCACTTCCTCTTCTCGGTTCTCCTTATAGGTGTTCCGAAGATTTTTCGTCGAGATGACCAACTATTCCTTGTCTAACTCGCTTCTAGATACCTTTTGTACGCTTCGAGTTTTCTCGACATCTTCGGTTAGAAGGAAATCGCAACACAAAGACCTTGTTTCTTTGTAGATGATTCCTTGATTCGACAGATAGAATAGGTTCCGTCAACATATCATGATTGTCGGGGTCATTGAGCCTCTTGGGAATATCGTGATGAAGTCCAAGTGCTCTCGGATCAATAGTTTAGTATATCCGATGTAGGGAATCTTTGAGCCAAGCTTGTTGAGAAATGACATCATGTCATCCCAAATCGAGCTTCGATAGCGATGTGTTTCAAGTTGACCAATGCCCAAAATATTTGCGCTCCATGAGCTTAGGATGCTCATAGCCACCGTCACGACCGTAAAATGACTTGGTGATGATCATGTAGAGAGTTCTCCATGGTTGAGGAATACTCTTAAGCTCTACGTGAGAATGCTTGGTGATTACTCCGTAGCCTCGCCATAACCGATATCGATTAAGAATTGAGAGTGAGCTCTTCAACAGTGTGGCATATAGTTTGGTTGGATCGACTTCAGAATTAGGAGAACAACCCTTAAGTCTCGCAGTGTAATGGTGACTTGTTTGTGATTCGAGTCACCGTCACAAAGCATCCGTCCTTTGACCCTTTCCATAGTGTTCCGTAATCATGGATATAGATCTCGTGAACAGCTTGCAGAGCGAGTGAGCATGTTCGATACGGATGAGTCCTCGTAATATCAATAGCAATTAGACACGAAGATTCCGAGCAAGTGAGGGTGTCAAAGTCAACACGGAGATTATTCTTTCCTATCTTCATTGGATAGCCATAAGGATAGATATCAAGAATGGAGAGAACTTCGATGCATCCACATTCATTTGTTCACCATGTCGTGATCTCGAAATAACATTAGCCAAAAGAACCAACATATCGAAGACATAATGTTAGTCAATGTAAGGTCTTATTGTCTAGTTATTGAATGTACAAATGATAATGATTGTTACGAGTCCTAAGTCACTTGTCCGTCCAATAGTCTAATGATGTCGTGAAATGTTTCATGTGAGTTAGTTAACTTTAAGTTTTAAAGTTTATGTTATCACTTATTGTTCACAACATATCAAACGATTAAGTTTATTAGTGACATTATTGGATTCGTGATGATATGATAAGTTTATTAACAAGTTTGTACACGTAACAATTCATAATGAAGGTCCATCCGTGCTTATGCGTAGCAATGACAAAGTTATGCGTAAGCAAGTGTTTTATACGTAGTTATAAGCTTACGCCAGGATCCTATCTTACGCGTAGAAAAAGTTACGCAGAGGAAAAGGGACCCACGCTGAGATCTTACGCCAGAGGCGATAAAAACCTTACGCGTAAGGTTTACCGTAAGAGTAGACCTTATGCGTAGAGAGATCGCCACGCATATCCTTCACAGGATACGCCAGAGTCCCATCAGAGAACCTTACGTAGGGCATAACCGATCACGCGTAGGGTAATCCTTATGCGTAGAAATGCAAATGACCTTTGTTCTCAATTTTAAGCGTAACAAACTCAAATAAGTTCATCAAATCATTAACATTATCACGTAAAATCATTTTAACAACAATTTATGGCAAGAACACATGTCAAACAAGTTATGCGAGAAATCCTTACTCATAGTCTAAAACCCTAAATCTACGCTGTATGAATTTTAGCCATAGAATTTGCACCAAAGTTTTTCTCGTATATCTTAGATGTTGTGAGAGCATATTGACCAAGTCATAACACTTAGTTTGCAGTGAATCAAAAAAATACCCAAACTCAAGAACCTTAAACCCTAATTTCTAATTCGACACAATTAGTGTTTCGGGTGGTTATAGAGCATGGAAATCATCAATTTATCATCATATAAGCATTACACAACAACCTTTTTGACCAAAACACTTCACATTCAAAAATACCCAATTCGACTCATAAACCCTAATATTCAAAAATCATCAATTCGTGTTACTGGGTTTGTTTTGAGCTTAGAAATGATATCATAGATGTTGTTAAAACATTTTGACACATTCTTTTTAACCATAAACACCCATTCTTGATTGGGTGTTCATACGTTTACGCATAGACCACTAAATCAAGATTACACGATGTTTTAACTGTTGGATTCGTGTAAAATTTAAAACCATTGTTTAGAATCTTGTTAGGAACATGAAATCACTTACAAATTGACGATCTTAAACACGGTTTTGACGAATGATTCTTAGGCGAGGATGTATTAGTGTTTTGAGTAATAAATGAGAAGTGAAATGTTAGGTGGAGGATATTTTTATTCAAAATATCTTTAAGGTTTTGACAGTTTTTGGTCCCTCCACCTTTTCCTTTTTCAAACAAAGCCTTTTAACTTCCATTTTGGTTACCAAACAAAGATTTTTAGGAAAGAAACATGACGACACTCCCCCTCGACTTGAGAAAATAGTGAAAGGTTATTAATTTAAGTCCGAGGAGTGTTTTTGAACCGTAAAATGTACCACCATTTGTAAAAGATTCAACCGAGATATGATAACATGCAAGTACATGATGTTTTGAAGCGCTTAAGAGATTATTTTCTCCCTCAACACTTGATCGGAAAAATACCGAATTTTGAAAGATTAAAGTGTTGACGGAAGAAATGTACTTGCCATGTTGAAAGAAAGATAGATTAGGAGAATATTTTTGTTGTTTTATCGGATTTTATATTTTTGTATTTTGTTTTTGAAAAATATTTACAAAGGATGTTTTGGTGTTTGATGTGTTTTAAGACTGCTTTTAAGAGGTCATCCAATTCCTCTTGAGTCAAACACCTCATACCAATCCGTGGACCAACTCATTAAACCTAGCGGGAGGCAAGGCTTTGGTGAGAAGATCCGCCAATTGGTATTCTGCACCCACAAAGTATAATTCAACTGCACTGCTCCACGTGGTCCTTGATGAAATGATAGCGTAGATCGATGTGCTTTGATTTCGAGTGTCGAATCGAGTTGCACGAGATCGCAATGGCACCGATTGTCGCAAAGACATCGGATTCTCACAACACGTAACCATAGTCTTTGAGTTGTGTTCGCATCCGATGACTTGAGCACAACACGCGACATGGCTACATATTTCGCTTCGTTGATGACAATGATGTACAATCCTCGCTTTGATTGCCAAGACACCGCTTATCACCGAGAAATTGTAGTGCTCTCAAGTACTTTTCCTCGAGTCTAAGCATCCCGCGTGATCGTGCCTCAAAAGCGATTAGTTCAAAACCGTAATCCTTCGGATACCGATCCCCAAGTTAATGGTTCCCTTGATGTATCGGAGGATTCTTTTAGCCTCGTAGAGGTGGGTTTCAGCTTGGTCGCGATCGATAACGGGAGCATAGATAAACGGCAAAGACAATATCAGTCTCGCTAGTCGTTAGATACATGAGGGACCCAATAATACTTGGTATTTGGTGGGGTCAACTAATTTCCCATGTAAATCAAAGATCTAGCTTCTTGGTATGAGTCATTGGTGTGGCATAAGTATCACGTGTTTTCATTCCAAATTTGTTTAACAATTCAAGGGCATATTTGATCGACTCAAGAAAATACCACGGGTGATTGATGAACTTGCGCCCTAGAAAGAACGTAAGTTCACCCATCATGGACATTTCAAAATTTTTCTTCATTAGTTTTGCAAAAGCGATTGAAAACTTTTTATGTGTAGACCCAAAATGATGTCATCCACGAATTTGAACAATTAAGATGTGTGCCCCGTGATATTGTATAAAAGAGTTGGGTCAACCGAGCCTTTGGTGAAATTATTGGCAATGAGGAAAGATGATAGCTTATCGCACCATGCCCGAGGGGCTTGTTTGAGACCATAAAGAGCTTTGTTCGCTTTGTAGACATGGTTCGGGAACTCGTGATCAACGAATCCATCCGTTGGTCGACATAGACCGCTTTTAAGTTGTCCATTGAGAAACGCCGCTTTGACATCCATCCGATAGACCGTCATATTCATATGAGCAATGAACGCGAGAAATATCCGAACAAACCTCAAGACGAGCAAACCGAGCAAAAGATTCTTCAAAGTCTATTCCTCTTCCCGACGATAACCCTTAGCAACTAGACGTGACTTGTTTCGATGACGCCCTTCAAAGATCCAATTTGTTTTTCCAAATCCATTTTAGACCAATGACGTAGACCCCGCTGGTCTTTCAACCAGCTCCCATACTTCAAGACGCTTGAATTGGTTGAGTTCTTCCCGCATGGATTCAATCCATTGTCTTTGTCATTGCATCTTTAATGTTTTTAGGCTCGATAGGCATGTATGTGAGTGCATAAATGCAATGTTCACCATCTCGTGCGAAGACGTTGTCTCGTAACGATCGGTTGATTCGGGTTGCCAATAATGTTAGCCGAGGATGGTCTTTTGTCCATCTATGTGTAGAGGGTTGATGTTGGTATACATTGTGCGATTCGAGGGTTCAAATGGTTTGTTGAAGATTCCGCGACATCCGTGTAGCGCCTCATTGGCAAACGGGTCAAGAACGACGGATCAAAATCGCAGTGGGGTACTTCATTCGTAATATCATCACCGGTTCATCATTGGTGGAAGCGGTGTGTTCAATCGTTGTGTTGAGTCAATCGTGTAGGTGCATCTTCAAAGAGTTGTTGTAGCAGTGTATCGTATAGGAATATTATCGTTGTGCAATGAAACAATGGATATACCGAGCACGTTCATCAATTTCGCCACGTAACGTAGGAGCAAATAACCTTCCATTTGTTGACGAAAGTTAATGAGGGCTTTGTTCACCGATGATGGGGTTGAGGAAGTTTAAACGGTTGTGACCGGTTCTAAGTCGTTATACTCGTAAGCCATTTCCGTGAGTTCATCAAATGAGCATGAATCGCTTCCATTACCTCCTTAGTTCGACGATTCCATTCGAAACCTTTAGAATTGTCACAAGATCCAATAAAGACTCCAATATCGCTTTGGCTTTGAGCTTCCAAAATCATCACGATCATTATTCGGATAGCAAAGGGATCCAAATACATGAAAGTGTTTGAGGTTCGGTTTATAGTTATGGACAAGCTCGAAAGGTGTTTTGTTGTGGCGCTTTGTGATCATAGAACGGTTTTGAGTATAGCATGCGAGATACGCCTTCACCCATAAGTAACTGGAAGTTTAGCATTGATTAACATTGTTCTGCAGCCCACTAACGCTCGGTTTCGCCTTTCAACAACTCCGCTTTGTTCGTGTGTACGTGCAATAGATGTTTGATGTCAATTCCACTTTCTCATAGAATTCTCGAAGGGTTTTGTTAACAAATTCGCCTTTGTCCGTTCGATTATCCCGACGGTGTTGCGGAGTCGAACTCAGATTTTGTGAGAAAGGTGATGATCATTTGTGGAGCTTGGTCTTTGCTTCAAGAAAGTAGACCCAAGTCCATCGTGAGTAGTCATCAACAATTACTAAGATGTAGCGTTTGCCATTGATCGCTTGCACGCCAAGATCGGGCCACACAAATCCATGTGAAGAAGATGAAGCACATGTCGAGAGTCGTGTTCCACCTTTGAAGGAAAATGAGCACGAGTGCTTTTCCCTTGTTCACAGTCGAGCAAAGGTGATCTTTTGAATACCGGAATCGCGGGAGTCCTTCAACTAGTTTGTGTCGAGCAAGGTTGGTGATGGTTTGAAAGTTTAGATGTGAGAGACGACGGTGCCATAGCCGTGGATTTTGTAGATGTTGCCTTTGAAAGTAAGTGTATGGGAGAGGAAGCAACCATGTCTTGCATAGAGATAGTGTAGAGACTAGAATTACGCGAGCCGCATATAAGGTCATTTCCTTGTAGATCACGAATGAAACAAGTTTTCTCCCGAAAGCAACCTCCAAATCTCCATCACAAAATTGACCCATCGAAACAGATTGTGACCGAGGCCTTCCACATAGTAAACCCCGCCGATTTCGATGTTCCCATTGACATAATCTCCGAGCCCATGATAGTCGCAAGTGATCGCTCCCGAACCCGACAAAGGCCAATGAACTTTGCAATAAAGTTTGATAACAGCTTAAGGTTGCTCGTCATGTGTCGGGAACATCCGCTATCAACAATCCAGAGAATGATCAGATCACCGTGATTACACATGCATTGACACGATGGAATAGAAGTAGATGTGGAACCCAAATGTTAGAGGGTTCAAGGTGTATGTTAGACATACACACATTGATAATTTTAGGCATCCATTTAAATCCTAGTGTGTTATATATCCATTTCGCCATCTATAACTACTCTTTGCTTTAGTCTTAGTGAAAACACTAGGTGGTACTACATTCTTAGGATGTGAAACCTGAGCTACAAAGGACAAAAATGGTTAGCTTAGAATCTAAAGAAGGCGGTCTACCAAGCACATACTTAGAATGATTAGTGGGCCTAGAGGTATCCCGATTCTTAGGATTTCGTAATCGAGAGATTATAGCTTTAGCAACACATTTGTCATGACAATCGAATTCATACTCTTCCCAAGAATAACACAAGGTGCATCGATCAATATCAAAAGTACTTAACGGTTTAGCATTCGTTACATCACTATTTGTATTACATTTGCCGACGCAACATCTATAGTGGAAGCAACATGAGGTTTATTCGAGTCCTAGGGTGTTCTTCTACTTTAGCATTCCTTATTGATCTTTTCTTAGGTCGCAACTTCCTATTCGTCGATTGAGTGCCCTAGGTCGTGAAGTGCGGACGCTTGGAAAAGATGCACCTATTCTGCTTCAAGAGAGGGAAACACATTAGCAACTTGTGATTTGGCAAAGGGAATTCTAGGTTCACGATTACTAAGTGTGACTGGTGCTAATCTCTTAATCACAAGAGGCGGAAGTTGTTCATACTTTCCTAACATTTCCGTAACTTAGAGATAGTGTGAATCGATCTTGATTTTTAATCTAATATTTCCAAAGAAAATTCATGACATCTCTAGTGTGAGCAAGATAGTGATCAAGTTCGTTTGATGCTTCATGACGAGTCTTATTGAGCAAATCAAATATGACACCATATTCTGCTTAACTTTTGAAAGTTCTTGTTCATATTTTGAGATTTGACTTTTCAAAGACACGCTTTGATCATCCAATTGCTCAATTTTAGGATCAAGATTTTGCACTCAACCGAGCGATTTTCTTTTGAAAACTAAGTTGATGATTGTGAATATCTTTTCACACCAATGAAGACGACGCTTTGCATTGTAAATTTCATTGAGTAATCGCTTATTTTCGCCTTTTAAAGACTCGATCCAAGCACATTATCGGTGTTCTCAACAGCTATAACATTTTCAACAATATCGCAGAGATATAATCGATGCATATGGCAAAGAATAGAATAACACAACATTATGGATATCAAGACATATAACATCTTCCAAGAGTCGATCAACATCTTTTCTCAAGAGTTTCTTTTACGCTTAGTATTAGAAATAGATGTTTCGCTTTCTCGAAAACGCTTTTCATTACCCCAAGTTCCTTATGAAAATCCTTTTCCCAGCAATTGCACAACTTTTCAAGTTTTTAACATTAGGTAAAAGATTTTTCCGAAAAATGTCTCTTTGTTCTCGCGCCAGAGGCGATTGAAAATGTTCAACTTTGATTTCAGAGCGATATTCTATCTCATGTTGTAAAATTTTGAGGTCACCATGAAAATGTCAAAATATCAAGAATTTTTCGATTTTCGTGTTTTGAGTTTACTTCACTAATGGAAGGTAAAGGACCATAAGTTTGTGCAAAACTGCTTTGGGATTAACATTAGAAGACTCGTGTGTTTTGATGATAACCCTTGGTGTGTTAGAAGAATCCAGGTGTGACGAAAGTGACCGCTTTTATAATTAAAAGGTTTGTTGTAAACAACATTTTTAATTTTGATCGACTCGCCTTCTCGCATCTAATTCCTCTTGACGATGATATTCAACAACACTCATGACAAGATTATCAATTTTGTATTCTGACCGAAACTTCGTGGAGTTGGTTTGAATGTTTTTAGTGAAAGCTTTGGTTTGTAATCGCCTAGATTTTTTCCATATCCTTTTGGATTGGGTTTTAAGGTAAACTTTTCAATAGTCATATCGATTCACCATGTTTGTAAACAATGCTTTAAACTCTTTAAGTTTGTTTTGCAAGTCGATAATTTCTTCAAGAAGGTCATCTACCCGATTCTGAATGCTTTTTGTATGCGGAGAACTGCTTTTGACAATTTAACAACTCAAACTTTAGCTTTTTGATTTTCCAAGGTGAGAGCGTTAATTTGCTTTTTATGTTCGTGTTTCGCTTGTTCTAATTCGCATAACAAAGCATTCTTCGAGGCGGCTAGATCACGATCCGTCTCTAAATATTTTTCGCTTTGATGAGATTTTGCAAAGCGGCTTCAAAACCTTTTTCACGGTTTTCTTGAGTTTTGAAAAGTTGAGTTGCATTTGTAAGCATTCAAAATCCTTGGTTAATAAAGGCATTTTACTTTTTAAGGACCGATTTAATGCAACACATTCAAGAATTTGGGATTGTTGGTCTTAAGTAATGTAACAAGATCCGGATGAGGCAAAGGTTCATCGTGTTCATCGCGAGTCACAACATGATCATTATTTAGATCCTCAAGTATAACCACGGAGTCAATTTGATTATCAAGGAAACCATAAGGTCATCCGGATCGCCAAATGTAACTACGGGTTTATTTGAAAATCGCCGAATGAGATGTAGATGACTCATTTTGAACATTCCGAGCCGCTTGATTCAGATATTGATGGAGATATTAGTTCGTATATGATGATGGTTTGTTCGGCACCGAGACAAGCCATCGTTGTCATACATCGGGCCTGTTTCACTCATGTGTAACTCTTGCATATTAGCCATCAACATAACAAATGCATTGGCCCGCAAGTCCTCCATATCATCATCCGAGTCTCAGATCCGCCATAAAGCTCGTTTTGTCCGTGAGAGATCCACCACTTCATCCTTAAGAGCCAAAAGTAAAGCCTCTTTGAAATAAGCACCGCCCTAGTCCTTGGCTTTGGGCATGCATTAGCTGTGTGTCCTTCTCATTGCGCTTGTAGCATCTAAGACCATTTAACCGATTCTCGAGCATTTCTGCTCCACCACTTGAGCTCGTTGTTATTCCTACCCACAAGATTGAACCCTTGACCACCGCCCATCCGACGACCATAATCACGATTTCGAACTTCAACACATCCATTGTTCACAACAGCTTGATTCCGTGTGTTAGAGGAGGAACGAATACGATTGTTGGATTTGTTGGTGTAACGCCAAAAGCATTAGCAATCATCACAAATCCTTGTTGCAATGCTTCAATGGATCGATTTCGCCGCTTCAATCGACATATGCTTGAGCATTGTTGCCGTATGGAACCAATTGATTTTGTTGAGGTTGTTGCCGTGAAGGTGTGTTTGAAGCGCTTGGTTGAGTTGTTGGTCGAGAGGATAATTCGCTGAGCATACAAGGCAAGTTGTTGATTATCCGGATGCGATGCTTAGCAATTTGAGCACGGAGAATCCTTTCCGATCAACTTCCTTTTCATGAGGCTTCAAGTAATCGTACAACAATCCATAAGTAGAATGATGCATATTCTTCGCTTGACGGAGAAAGATGACATACTTCTCCCATTCAGACCAAGACTACTCAGAACTTAGTATTCACCGCAATTCTTGGCATGATGATGTTGTGTTTATCCAAATCATTGATGATGTCTCGAAAATCGATGATGATAGGACTAGTGTCTCTCCGTGTTCAATCATGAAGTGTTCATAAGCCAAGTAAATTTTGGATTCCAAATCCTCCCGATTGAGTACGTGATCCTTCCATAAGAAGACTAATATGATCCCACATTTTTGTGCGCCTTTTGAGCATCAACACTACGAAGAATTGGGTTTGGTAATCCTAAGAGGATGTATTCCATTGCAAGTTCATCGCCTTCATAGTGTAGAAGTTCAGAGCATTTAGATCCGCAACAAGAGCAATGTTGGTTTGTTCATCTCGTGGAACAAACAGCTGATCTCCTGCACAATGACAAGAGGCATCTCAAATGGACCTTCCAAGATAACCTTCTTTAAGAACTTTCCATGTGGCTTCTTTAGATCACAAAATCTAAAGAACCTTATCACCCATTGATCGTAGTTTCGGAGTGAGCATTGAGGTCTATCAAGTGATCCAACTTCATGAATTGATTGTTGGTCGCTTAAAGCTTCACACATCTTTGCAAACCAAGTGGGTTCCTTCATAGTGTTCCTTGATGGATGTTGATTGAAATCGTTTGTGTAGGGTTGAACTTGAAGACTTGGAGGTGTTTGAACCATTTGTGGTGGTGGAATTGCACCAATTTGTGGAGTATGTTGTCGGTTAAATTGTTGTTGATAAATTGCTTGTTGTTGATTCCATTGTTGATGTTGTGGAGTTAATTGTTGTTGTTGTTGATGATTATAAGTGTGAGGAAATAGTTAGAGTATGGTGGTTGAGACATGTTGATGAACTTGTGTAGTAAAATGGATCTTTGTAGTCGAATGAACCTTTGTTGATGAAGTGTCCTTAGGCGAGAAAATACAAGAAACCAAGTAGCACTTATGCGTAAAACACCAAAAGTTACGCAGAATAATAAGGAGTTACGCGAGGTTTTAGCTTACGCTGTAAGTAGGAAAACACTAAAGTTATGCGAGACAAAAGTTAGGCGAGAAAGGTAGGCGAGGATTACCTTATATGAGACCTAAGTTTACGCAGTAAAGTGAATCTTATGCGAGGATTTCACGCCGTAAGTTTATGCTTATGCGTAAGTTTAGGGTTTTGTTCAAATGATCTTTTACACTATCACAAAGGCAAAAGATATCCAAAGTCGACGTATTTTCAGACTTATCCAAGTAAGAAAACACGGAATAAACCAGAAAATGAAGATCAAACCAAGGAAAATCTTACACGTAATTTTAGGGTTTCAAGACGTAGGATTACTCGTATTTTTGATTTTGCCCAAAGATGTTTCTAAACCGCTTTTGTGTGATGAAATAGCTTCAATAACACCAAAATAACACAAAAGTGTGAAACTTGATGATCCAAAGCTCTCAAAACAGTTATGCGTAGAAAGACACCCACTAATAAAAACTAGTTCAAAACAATGATCCACGATAAAGTTTGAAACTTTTGCCAAAACAAGTATTTTAACACCTTAAAACGTTGAAAGTACAAGAATCTTGATTAAAAAGTGTAAAAACAAGTTTTTAATAGAGCAAAAGAATGCGTTATCTTTACGCAGAAGACCCAAAACCAAAAACTTCAAAACAAACGAGTACACCCAACTATTTGGCGATTGATACCATCGTTAGGTCACTAGTTTTACAAACACAAGTTATAAGAGAAGAGATGAAGGCGGATGAACAAGTTATAAGCACACAAACACAAGATAATATGACCGGTTATGCAAAGAGAGTGAATGAGAGAATAACTTGAACAACCAACCCTCAAGTGAGGGTTATTACATTGTTTATATAGGCAAGGAGCTAGGGCAACACTCCCTCTCCTTCCCTATTCCTTATTAGGCTTGGGCCTAAGCTTATGGGCCTTCTACATAAGCTTGACCTTAAACAAACATAAAGGCCATAATAAAGCTACCTATTACATATGAAATATAAATACTTGAAATACTGTTTAGAAGTGATTCCAACACCCCATATTTTCTTTGAGTATGGACACTAAAAGAACAAGTGATTATGTGAGTCAAGGCACATATTACAAAAAAGACAAGATACTTGTTTACCAGGGTACCACTTAGCCAACCTATCCTGTGTTGTTAGCCTTCCCAAAAAAGCTAACCACAGAATAAAGGAGTGTTTCGGAATGCCATGAGAAAACAATACTACTTTGTGCCATTGGACTTTTTCACCATTTTGACTCCAATATTTCTATGATCTCCTTATAGAGTACTTTTCAAGCTTATCTTCGTTAGGTCACCATGTTTGTAACACAAGCATCAATATGAAGAAATGAGATGAAGAAAGGATCTGATGAACACAAACACAAGTATACGAATGACTTGTGAAATGATAAGCTTAGGATATATGTGAAAGTGAACAACCAACTCCCAAATGGTAGTTTACAAGATTATTTATAGGAAGGAACTAGGGCAACATGCAAGTTCCCTTCCATTCCTTATTGGGCTTTTGGATAGGCTCATGGGCTTTCTACATGAGCCTAACCTTGATTACTAACTTAAAAGCCTTAACTAAGCTAACTATTACATATTGATTACAAGCACTTGAAATATGATTTAGGAGTGATTCCAACAATCTCCCCCTAAGTGTTGGTAATTGATGATATGAGTGAAAAACGATGTAGGTGCTGATGTAATAGTTGCTTTGACGTCTTCTGACATTCTTCTTTCTTGTGAGAAGAATTGTCTTGATTCGAACAATCTCCCCAGTGTAGGGATCTTGTTACTTTTGATGTATTCTCGCTTTGACGCCTTCATTTTCTTTGTTCTTTGATCTTTGTTCTTTGTGGTGGTAGTGATAGTATGTTGTGGTTATCTCAGATCGTCCGTCTTTGTTGCTCCAAAGGTTCCACGCCTTTCTCCAACATGCTCACACACTCTTTATCGTTGGATTTCAAGATTGATGTAGTTCTCTTAGTCTTTAAAGTTTGTAGATTCTTTGACTTTGATGAAGAATCATTTCGACTTTGTGTTGCCTTTGAGAGAACTTAAATTAGTGTTGTTGTTGGTATGAGCATGTGAAGAATATGCACGATCTTTTCCACCCGTGAGCATCCATAAGAAGAAAACATAAAACATGGGTTAGAAATAATCCAAGACTTATAAGTTTGAACTTCGAGAGTGTTAACAAAGATTGTGTGAAAACACGACTCTAATTCTCACAAAGGTCGTTCTCGAATCGAATTCCCATAAGTGAGATAACACGATGTATCAAGTACACCTACAGTTCGTGTGAGTCGTTGAGGTACATCAAGCATCACCCCATGATCAGAGAACATTTGAGACACACTAAGCGTAACCCACAAAGAGTTACCAAGTGACCGCTGTGGTTGTTTGATGTTGACCGGCAGAGTTTCCATTCAATCACCGAGGATCACATGTGTGAACCTCTCATAAATGTTCTCGATGATTGCTAAGATCCGTAGGACTCGATAATGAATCACTTGTGTTCTTATTGTTGAACAACAAGCGATGAATTGTCAAGTGCACCTAAGAGATCTTTTGATGAATCTCGTGGCTCGAGACTCATTAGTGCGCTTTGGTTTTCCGAAGTGAAGACTAGGAGAGGGTCTCCTTCTTCAATACCAAAGAATCTCTAAAAGAAAGCCGATAATTTACATAGGGTTCCTTGTGAGAATGAAACAAGCTTCCGCTGAGAGAAACTTGAGTGGCTAAGAAGGTTTAGTGCATGCGCCATCGGGTCCATGACGACTTTGATCTTCAATACGGTGTCATCAAGTGACAACCAAGAGCATATGAATTGAACCCTGTGTCGCCCTAAGTTGAATAATTTGAGGGCTATTTATTTTCACCCTATTCTTTACATTTCTTTTAATTCTTCAACTCCTTCTTTCTCCGATTCTCATTTTCTCCTTTTTATAATCATACCTAAGGACTTCTAAATTCTAACTATTGGTGGTGTCCTTGGGTAGATCCTCCGCTCGGCATGGATCATAGGACGGTTATTCCTAACCTTAGTCACCTTATAACCCATGACTAACCTATGTTGTCACAAAACCATTTTCTTGAAAATCTCTCAAAGTGGTTATGAGTAAAACATTTTGTACCACCGAAAGAGTTTTACATTTTGCATAAATACTCCCCTCCACACGTGCTTAAGTGTTTAGACAAATTTGCGGTGTGAGAGAAGAGCGCACTTTGAATTGATCAACTCAAGATAGACAATCCCCGCGAGACACGGTTACATTACAGGTTAGGTTACATTGAAGTTGTAAACAGCTCCTTAGCTGAGGAGGTTTCAAACCCACAAGGTTCATATCTACCAAGAGTTTCTCGAATGGTACATTCTACTAGGACAAGTCCTTTATGAGACACGCTTACATTACTAGCGAACTAGCTTGAAATTATTACCCGTCCCGACAAGTCTTTTCGAGTTACTAACATTTAAGATCTCACAATTCATTGGTTAAGTCTTTATCACGAAGATTCAATAGCAATTCACAACATATTTCTTATCACATAATTTTTCTCCCCTAAAAATGGCATATAAATGTTATTTTTGACGAAATTTTGATATCAAGTATGACCATTTCGAGTTTTGTGGGAAGATTACCACGAAGAACAATTTGTGAACAAAGTTTTAAGCAAATACCCCTCAACAAGTGATATGAACTTTGAGGTTTTAAAATCATAAGGGAAGTACTTGTTATTTTGAGCAAAACTTTGAAAAGTGAAAGTTTTGATAAGTTTTACTCAAAAGTAAGAAGCTTTCGCCCTTTTATAAGGATTGTGGCAATCAAGCGCACTACGTGGTCCTTTCATGACAAGTACGGGTTGTACATCGTTATGTGTGCACAAGCCATTGTCGATATAAATCACACATCCAAAAATGATAAGGAAACAAATCAAGGGTACCTGTGGAGTCTCGTGTATTCCATCAATAACTCGTGAATGCGCTCGGACGCTGGTAGCCCGTGAGAGATATGCTTGACGAACACCTACGAAACTCTCCAAAGTTCGATTTGATCCCTTCGAACAACCTTTCATCAATCCGCGTGATGATCTTCTTTACATCCATTTTATCCTCGAATTTCATCTCTTCGTGACCCTATGCCGTCATGTATCTCCTTTAACCGATAAGCTAAACCATCCCGACTTCTTCAATGTGTGATCCCCAAACTTGTGAAGCTCTTTGCACGCCATGAAGAAATTATGGTGTAGTTCATCAGAGACTACCCCAAATGGTTTCTTGATAAGGGTGTACCGAGCAAGTTGGTTTATGTCGGGAAGGTCTAATGAGGTTTTGTGAGGTTTACACGCTTCGATAAGATTCCACGGCAAGTTGAATGTATTCTACACGCTCTGGATCACGATGCTTCTAATGAAGATTAACAATGACTTGATGTACTCGTTGGATAGTTGTAGAGAATTGTCGATTCGTCCTTGTACCTTTGCAAGATACATATCTTCAATGTCGCTTAGAGACAATCTCGAAAATCCGCTTCACAAAAGTCATATTCCTCTTCGCCTTGTCGCTTGACCACTATTTTCTTGAGGAATGTGTAGTCCCACTTTGATGACAAGGAAACATGTCAATAGCAATGATCCGCTTATCATCGAACACTTCCTTTTGGACTTAAGAACCTAGCAGCTTTTGTAGTAGATTCTTCTGCTCGTGCCAATGATGAATCCCATACAATGCATCGAGGTCATACTTTTCCACTTTGTCAAAAAACATGTGGGTGGCGTCTTCCTCGATGGCTATGTTGTTGGAGTATATTGCTGCTGAGAAAGGAAGTGTGAGTGATGTAGCATATTTCTTGGAAACATCGCTACCGTGTAGAAGAAACTCTAGGTCGTTGTTGAAGAAATAGCGGAATGGAATCTTGGGTTGATCCGGTTGGCCAATTGTAGGTAGAGGTTTAGTCCAGTTAGTGTAGTATGGAGCTTTGTCAGGTCTAGTGAAGTCAATGTTTGATTCAGGATTGAGCCAATCAATGTTGTTAGACATGGCTCGAGCAATGTTATCAAGATGATATTCGACTTCAATTGCACTTTCTGAGCTGTCTTTAAGTAGTTGAAATGCATCATTCTTGATTCGCCTCAACTCGCTTTTAGTCATCTTCTTCACGCTGAACTTTTCCGTATAAGCTTCACATGCTCCATTGTACGGCCATCTACCATTTCTTGACCTTCGTAATGAAGGGTTAGCATCAACAAGTCTAGAAAACCACCATATTCTTTGGTAGTATCTTCATCTAGCCATGAGACAACAACGGTCTTTGTTTTCTTTTCTTTGGCTTTGATGATGATTCGGTTTCTTTGTTGTGGTAGAAGAGGTGGGTTGTTGTTGGGGCTCAGGGATCTCTTCATCGTCACCACCAGTGTATTCAAAATGATCACCGGTTGTCTCTGTTTGGGGTGGTAACTCAGAGTCCTGAGGTTTCTCAGTAGCAGTAGAACGTGGAGGAGATCTTCTTTCGGTGGAGGTCCTTTGGGGTGGTGGAGGCATAGAGGAGTCATCAGATTTCTTCTTGCATTTCGACTCTTTATCCTTATCCTGATCATCATCGTCTCTTGGACGCTTAGCCTTTTCAGCTGCCGCTTTGCATGAGGTTTTGAGTTGAAATTCCAGCAAAGCCTCAAAAAGTTTAGCTTCGTCAGAAGTAAATGTTGCAGAATGTTTTGATATTTGTAGCACAAGCCTGGAGATCAACTCTACATCAGAGACAACCTTAGGCTCAATTGGATTGATTTGCATTGCTACCGAGTAGATCTTATTGTTTGCTTGACCAATTGCATGAGATTTGGATAAAGTTGTCCGTGAACATCTTTCTAGTTATGCTGTGGACCGTGTCGAGAAGAAACTTGTGAGAGTATTCTCTAATCGTCTTGTTCATTTCACCTTGTATATCTCGATCGAGAAACTTCGATCTGCTCCCGTTCTCCCAACATCTCGCTTATCACTTTTTGAAGAAGATTGACTCACAGCGAGTTGATTCCGCTTTCTTGTTGGTCACGCCTTTCTTCCCGACTTGCCTTACGCCTTTGACAATCTTTGTCTTGGCTCGTGATATCCAATTGTCGGTTGGTTTCTTTACCGATTTGAATGCGGATCCGTGGTGCCTTTGGATGGTGGTGGTGATGAGTGAGAAGATGAGTCCGATGATGATGAGACATGAGGAGACTCTGTGGTCCTTTGGTGGCTCGTAAGTTTGTTCTTTGCTACGTATGAGACTATCTAGAAGATAATCTTTGGCTTCCTTTTCGCTTAAGCCTTTTCTTCCATTTGAACCCTAGCTTCTTCATCTGCTTGAGCTTGAGCTTCTTTTTTTGCTTTTTCTTTAGCCGCAGCCTCAACATCTTCATCAGTAATCTTTTCATTCTTCTATATTTCCGGTTCCTCAAAGTCATAGATGATAGAATCCTCTAGTTGCTTTTGTTGTTATTCGGGTGGTGGTACCAGCCCCTTATCGGGTTGATTAACCGATCGGAAACCGTGTAGTTAGTGCACCACCACTTGACCTCCGGCCACGAGTTTGTTGCGATTGAAATCTTTAGCAACATGTTGGAGTCTCGAGGTTCTTAAGCTTCTTTCCGTAGTCTCGCCTTCATCCATTGGCTCTTCATCAAGCTCTTTTCTTCCCGCTCTTGCACCGAGTTTTCCCTTTATCGACTTGGGACCGAGAGGTTTTGCAACCGTAGCATATCATCTATTGCGCTTCGAGTAGGTAACCTCTTCATCTGTTTAGATCCTCCGAGTCCTCGCCCATCCGCTTTTGGGTTCCGGTTAGGGATAGGATTAGGAATAGCATGACCTCTTGATACTTTGGTAGATCTACTTGTCCTTGTCTTGGCGACATACACGGAAGTCTTCTCATCGATAAATCCTACTTTGCCCGCTTCAACCGCTACCGATATCTTTGTACGATTGAAGTCCTTTGATAACATCTGAAGAAGATAACCGCAACACTACACCTGCTTTCTTCAAGTTGATTCTTTGAATCTTACCATGTTGAGTGTGGGTTCAAGTAGCATGAAGTGATGGTTGGGGTCTTCAAGTCTTTGGGAATATCCGGATTGGTTTCTAGAATCCTTTTGATCAATATTTTGTGTATCCGATATAAGGGATCTTGGTGCCGTGTCTTTTCGTAAGTCATCATGTCGTCCCGCATCACGATGGAAATTGATGTGTTTCATGTTAACCATGCCCCAAAGATTTGAAGTTCCATGAGCTTCGGATGCTCATATCCACTATCACTTCCTGAAACGGATTTAGCAATCATAATGTACATGTTCTCCATGGTTGAGGAATATTTTGAGATCTATAGAGGAATGTTTTGTGATAACCCCAAGAAATTTCATCATAGCCGATGTTGACCATGAATTGGAGAACGACCTCTTCCGTAGGAGTAGCAGAGAAATCAAGAGGCTCGATGGTAGGTAGAAGAAGAACATCCCTTAAATCTGCAGGAGTGATGGTGACTTGTTTGTTGTTCAAAGCCACCGCCACAACACTTTGACCTTTGACCTTTGACCTTTGTATCGTGTGCCGTAATTGGTGAACATAGATCTCCCAAGACAAAGAGCGTAATTTGTGAGCATGTTCGTATGGGTGAGTCTTCGTAATATCCACAAGAATCGACAAGACGACTCGTAACACGTGAAGTTGTCAAAATCAACTCGAGGTTGTTCTTCCCAATCTTCATAGAGTAACTGCTGGGGAAGATGTCTTCCATAGAGAGAACATTTGGTGCATAAATGTTTTCCATTTGAACGTCCATATCGTGATCTGAAAGATATTTAGCCAAAAGAACCAACATATCGAAAGACATTATGTTAGTTAACAGTTGATTTTATCGTCCAATTACCGAATATGTTATGTTGATGAATGTTACGAGTCCAATGTCACTTGTTTTGTCCAATAGTTCAAAGTAGTCGTGATAAGTTTCGTGAATTTATTAATTTTGAGTTTTAAAGTCCAAATTTTCACTTATTTTCACAACATATTAACCATTCAAGCTTATTAATGACATTTTGGTTTCGTGACGTTATGATTTATTTATTTACATGTATGCACGTAACAATTCATAATTTTGGTTAAAATTAGGCTTAGCGTAGGATTTGCAAACTTATGCGTAAACAAAGAAACCATACACGAGGCATAAGCTTATGCATAGGATCTTGACTTACGCTTAAGAAATGTTACACGAGAAAAGAGAGCCTTAGACATAGAGCTTACAGAAGCGATATGGGAGTAAGGCTTACTTGTAAGAGTGAACCTTATGCGTAAGACTCATCGTTTACGATATCCTTCACAGGATACGCCGTAGTCCCTTTGTAGAACCTTACAGAAGGTTACGCGAAGATTTCTCTTACACGATAACATTCTACGCGTAAGGTGATCCTTATGCGTAGAGCACAATTAACCTTGATTTCGAATTTTCACGCGTAATAACCTGAAACAAATTCATCATAACTCATTCATTAACATATTATCCAATTCCTTTCAGTCTTTTATAAAATCACAATAATCCATAGTTACGCGTAAGTTTTTCTTACGCGTAGAACTAAAACCCTAAGTTTCAATTCCTACGAGTAAGTGATTTAGCCATAGAATGTGCACCAAATGTTTTCTGGGATTTCTTAGAGGGCTAGTGAGTTGTCTTAAACAAGTTTTAACATCAAAACCTTCATGAATCAAAAATACCCAATTCCTACGAGTATAAACCCTAATTCACAATTACTTAAGATTTATTGTTTCTGGGTATGATTCAAGCATGGTTTTGGTCAATTAAACATGTAACAAACATAACACAACCATCCAATCGTCCAGAAACACTCCCAAATAAAAAAGCCCAAATCATGCGTATGAACCCTAATTCATGAAACACTAATAAAACGTTTTCGGGTGGATTTTGAAGTTGGAAATGTTTATAACACTTGTTTTAAGCATTTTGACACAATAATTTTCATTATAAACACCCTTTGATGATTTTGTGTTCATACGCATACGCAGATAACACAAAATTACTCTTTAACTTAAAATCTAGCCGTTGGATGTTTGTGAGATTAAAAACCAATGTTTATATTAACACAAAGATCATAAAAACACTTACATATTAGGAGTTTAAAGCACAGATTTGCAGAACAAATTATAGGCGTAGGATTGGTTGGATGAAAGTAATAAATGTGTTATAAAAGTTAGGTGAAGAGATTTTATGTAGGATCGTAAATATTATTGTGTTGATGATTCGGGTGGTCTTGGATGATGGAAATACATGTTAGCCATTTGAGAGAGAAAGAGATGAGAGGGTGTTTCTTGGTAGAGACTTGGTTTACAAATATGAAAGATTAGATTGAAAGAAGCACCACCCCTTCCAAGGATGGAAGGGGTATTTATACTTACAACTTATACGTCCTCCTGTCGGACTGTGGATCAGGCATACAGTGGGTAAAGACCCGTCCTTCCTCCACGGTGTTACTCTAAACTAGTCTACGCTACAAACTAACTAATTAACTACTAAATAACGTAAATAACTACAAGTCTACGAGCTAACATATGCTAGACCATAATTGGGGTGACCGACACTTTAACATGGAATTTTCTAATTCCTAACAATCTTCCCCTAAAGGAGGTCACCCCATGTTTTACATTTCGAATCCTAGCATTCTATTCTTGACTTTGTTCTTGAGCTCGTAGACTTCAATTCTTCAATTCCGCAATCTTTGTGCTTTAGTAGCTATTCTTTAAAGTCCGCATTGATTTGTACTTTTAGTGGAGGCCTTTAACTGATCCACATCTTTGATGATCTTCGAGCTTACTTTGAGATCATCAGCCACAACAAATATCTCTGGATCATCCATAGTTGTGTTGCCTTTATGTGATGTTGTGACTTTCGGACCGACATGCTCACACTTTCTGGATCATGACATCTCTTTATCAGAGTAGTGAAGCTTTATCGGTTCATGATATTTGCAAAGAAGATGGCGGAAGCATAGTATAAAATATCGAGCCGTGTTATGTAGATATGCACTTGTCATGATGTTCTTCGATTAAGTGTGGATGCTTGTGAGCATGCGGCTTTGATTGACTTCTCAATTTCGATCACCGCAATCATTCAAATGTACCGTAAACAACAGCTAGTAATAAAACACACGAAAGTATCTTTGATCACTTTCGTTGAATTGAGGTACACGCCCACTTGTTCCCCATTGACCAAGACAAGTATCGCTCGCGATAAGGTATAATTCAAGAATCTCCTTGATGTGGTTTCGCAATGTTTCTAGCCGCTCTCAAACCGAACGCCTCAAAGAAGACAACACGGAGTGAGTGAACCAAATAATTGAGATCCACCGATTGATGAAAATTGATTTGAAAACAATCGCGCATTGCTTAGAAGAAAGAGTTTTGCAATACGACGAAGGTTTTATGAGAAAGATCAACTTTCAATCAAAATACTTTTGTATTTGAAAGAGTACACATTCGATGTGCTAGAGAAAGAAGAAATTTGCACATCGAACGGTTTTTCCAAAAGTATTTTTTCAATCGTAGATAATTTTGAGTTTGAAATCATGAATACACATTCGATGTGCTAGAGAGAAAGAAGGTTTGCACATCGAACGGTCTTTCCAAAAGTATTCGCCAATTCCATTTCTCGGACCAAGGTTGATTCAAGAGTGAATCGCCCCATCATTTCTATCCGCTTGTCACAAGCTTGATCTCACGAGAAGATCTCACATGTTACCCACCAAGAGCTTGTTTGATGTTGGCTCTAGAAGGATTTCCATCTTCATCGTGAATATTTTACATATCACTTGATGTTCCGCAATACCACAAGGATAATGCGAGGACTCTTAATATATTCTTACTTTCCACATTGTGTGAAACAAAGAAGTCTTCATTAATTTAGTGTCCTAATGAGATATTGTGGATGATCTCTTGGCTCTAGACTCAATTGTGTACATTTGGTTCCTATGCGGAGACTAGGGAGAGGTCTCTTCTTCAATATCAACAATCTCTAAGAGAAAGTCGATAGATAATGTCGGTCCCTCGAAGAATGAAACAAGCCCTTTAAGAGGAACTTGAGTAGTTTGGGAAGTTAGGTGCAAGGCCACCGGGTCCATGACGCCTTGTCTTCAATACCGTGTTACCTTAGTAGACACCAAGAGTATATGTAGTGAACCCGGTTTCGCCCTAAGGTTGAATTAATGGAGGCTATTTCTTTTCACCCTTTTCACATTCACTTCTTTTTCATTCTTCAACCCTTCAAGGCTTACCGAGACTTCATTACTAGAACCTTGTTGGGTTTATTCCAGCCCACTGCCTCACCGACACTCTTCCCATATTCTCATTTTTCTCATTTTTTCAATATACCTAAGGACTCTACACTATCTAGTGGATTGTCCATGGGTAGATCCCTCCGGCTCTGGCGGGATCGTGGGAACGCATACCTAACCTAACCATCCTTATAACACCATGCATAAAGTAAATTGGTCTGTCTTTTGGTATTGTTCAATCTTCCTTGAAACCAATTGAAAAACCATTTGAAAAATCAATCAAGGTACTTGTGATATAAAATCAAAAGTTTTGTACCTTAATTGTTTTTGATCTTTTAAAATGTTCCCTCAACATGTGCATAAAATTTTGAAATTGTTTAGCACATGGAGGCAAGAGTTCTTTGAAATGATTTCTTGATCACAATTTCCTTAGAAAAAGCCATTTGAATTTCTTTGGTAAATTCTCCCCTTAATATGTGCATAAGATATTTGAAATCATTTTATCACATAGAGGAAAAAGTTCATTTGAAGTACATCCACGATCACAAAGACCATTAAGAAACCATTTAGAAAATCAATCAAGGTACATTATGTTGAAACATAGAAATCTTTGTACCTTGAAAGTTTATTTTCTTTTGAAATGCTCCCCTCAATATATTCTTCGAGATTTGAAAGCATTTAGCACATATGGGAGAGCAGATGCACACTTGAATCAAAACGATCACCTTTATCAAATTTCATTATTAAATCACAAATTCTCCCCGATCAAAATATCAAACCCTTTGAGATTTTGGATCCCAAATGATTTAATATGGTTTAGAAAACATGGGAAAATGTGCTCGATTTTAAAACTCATCTTGTTTTTGGATAAATGCCCCTCAACATGTGCATTATGTATTACCAAATCGTTTGGCACATGGAGGCAGGAGTGCCTTTGAAGGACTAAAACCAATTCCATTTAACAGAGTTGAGATTTAAATCACGATCTATCCCCGATCAAAATTTCAAACCATTTGAGATTTGTGATCCCAAAAGATTTAAATTATTTAGAAAATTTTGGGGAAAGACGCAAGATTTGATTTTGAAAATGATGATAAGGACCATTTTAAGACATTAAAGATTGTTAGTGTCGTATGATTGTTTTAAGAGATCTTTAAGTAAAATAAAACAATTTCACAATCAAACAAGAACATAAAAGATTTCATTTTGTGTGATCTTGATTTTAAAGAAAATCATACCATGACATAACATTAAATCTTTAGATCACCACATTATTTCGTATAAACGGACTTTTATGAAGAAATATTGTTTGAAAATATTTAAGTTTGAAATCACTCTCCCTCGATCAATGACCGTAGTCGATGATTGAGTGACTTATGTTTAAAATGAAGTCCGTTGATTTCCAAAATTTGAGTTCAGTTAATTTTCAAAACCAATATTTTTCCATTTTTTCAAAACAATATTATTTAAAAATTGTTTTTAAAAAAATGGTATCATCACAATTATCCTGCACAAAGATACGTTAGGTGGTTGAGCTGCCTTTTTGTTGTTGCTGGAGGTTTGGAAGAAAACCATCTGCAGATGCAGTGAGACTTCTTTTGTTGCATATTTTCATGCCAACTATCCATAGAGGTCAAATTAAGCTTCGTTTCTTCATTTGATGATAAAGAAAACCATCTGCTGATTCAGTGAGACCTTTTACATTGCAATTTTTCATGCCAACTCTTCATAGAAGTCAAATTAAGCTCCGTTTCTTCAAATGTCAACCCAAGATATAGTTACCCTTTCCTTTCGGCATCCAATCATCTTCTATTGTGGGATCCAGATCGGGAACATTCTTATAACCATCTTATCTGCATACGTTAGTGAACACAGATAGACATATATGGTGGTCGACAACACCCAAACAACAATCGACTAATAAAAGTCAATTCAACATATCAACCAGTTCATATAAAGCATGGGAATAATGTGTTTATCAAACTCTAATCATCTAATCCTAACAATCATATCCTAGGCACCTAGTCCTTCAACGTAGGTTAACATGTTTTACATTTAAGTATATAGGATAATTAAGAAAGCCCGTTAGATGATATAGATTTGAAAACATTCTCCCCTCAATCAATCACTTATTGTATCAAAAGTTTAAAAGCGATGAAGTCATTGATTGAGTTTTCAATTATTTCAAAACTCTAAACCGATTGATTTTCAAGCAACTCATTTACCACCATTTTTGAAAACAACAAATATTTTCTCAAGAATTTTAGACGAAAAACATTTGTGTAGGAACAAAAGTCCTTCGACATACTTTCCTCATAATGTTTTAGGATAAGTGCACGAAATATTTGAAAATTGGTTTTATGCAAAGACTTTCTTTTCTTGAAGAACGGGTTGCTATCGGAAATAATAGCAAACAATGGTTTGCTGGTTACAATCAAATAATCGCAAGCCATATTTTGAGACATGTTTTGGAAAAGAATATTTACACCTCCCCCTCGAACTTCATCTATGGTCCCGTGCCATTATTGAATGACATTTCTAAGACCGTAGATGTTATCGATACCGTAAGACATGTCTTTAGAAACATATTTTGGTATTTTTCAAAATTTTTCGATTTTTATGGATTTTTTGGTTTTATATTTTTCTATTTTCTTTTGTTGGTTTTATATTTTGTATTTGGTTTTTGATAAATATTTACAGATAGAATAGATGATATAGTTTAAAAGATGATGAATACGAGTACCGAGATAAGGATATCCAAAGACCCGTTGTAGAAGATAGAATTCATCGTCTTTTAAACATTCACCACCAAAGCTTCCAAGGCTCTTGAATCAAAGAGAAAATGAGCCATTAGAAAGTGAGACTTTGGTAGTTTCCTCAAACCGAAAATCCATTAGATGAGCATATTCAAAGCTCGCTTTCAAGCTTACCTTAGCTGTGTGCATGAGAAGCACACCATTTAACATAAATCCCGATGCTCCTTTTAAGAACGATAATCGAGATTCTCCGTTCGGGGTTATATCATCAACAAGAACAACAACGTATCATCCGACTTCTTTAAATTTCTTCTCATATTTCATTACCACTGAAGTCTGAAGCGATGCATCCCCAAAAGGTTGTCAAGAGACCACTTCCCCAAGTAGATGAAATGATGCAGTCAGTCTCTTAGACTAGAGCTCACGAACCCGAATACACATATACCCGAAGACAGAGAAACTTATACCATATAAGTAGCAGATTAAGTCTAATAGCCAAAGAATAACCCCGATGTATACTTTTCTCTCCCCTAAAGAAAGTGTATGAAGCCCAAGAACCCGAAGTACCCGAATGCCCAAAGAGAGAATAACCGATAATATTGAAGAAGCATGCCGAATCACCGATTATCTGCGGATGAATATCTCTGCGGACGTCAACTCCGGAATAAGTGATTATATCTCTGAATCACTGATTAAGCTCTCAAGTGAAACAGCTGAGCGCCCCCAATGTACACAATTCTCTCACCCTTGATGATTGCGATAACATCGAAATCATCACACACTTGTGTACCTCTTTTTATCTTCAGAAACTTTCTTTTACATCACTTCCCCCACGTCGTTGGAATAATAACAATAAAAGCCTTGATGAGTAAAACCTTGAGTTTCTCTGCGGTCATGACATTTGTCTTCCCGGGATATCTTCAATCACTTAGAAGAATTAAGTTCATCAAGTTTACTCGCTTGTGTTTAGATGTGTCTCCTTCCCCTTGCCGGTTTTGACACTTCGTAATCAAGAACATATTTTAATCCCAAATACTTGAAATCTTTTGAGAAGAACATCATTAGCTCAGATGTATCTGTGAGAATCAACTTGCTGAAAAATGTGAGGAAGTCTAATTGGGGATTAACATTGGCTTTTAACTCTCCCCCAATTAGTGCTCTCCCCTAAACCGAAAATCTTTATGATGAATGCTTGAATTAAGAAGAAGTCTTTAGATCGTTAAATGCAATTCGTCTTTAGTCTTCTAACATGTAGCATAAAATGTAGAACCGATCAGACTCGACCTTCTTCAAGATTGTCCAGTTGGGATTAGATAGTTAACATCTTCATCTCACCAAATGTGTTCCAATTACCTTATATGTAGCAAATCTCCTTAACTAAAATCCTCCCAATCAAACAAGAACATAAAGATGTTCATCAAAGAAATCACCCAAGAACTAGAAGCACTTTGTCATTTAATCATATCAGCCCATATGAAGATGTCAACCAACGGCTCTTAGAAGAAACTACATGTGAAGATGATCCGATAAGAAGAAGCTCGGTTCTTACATGAGTTAGAGCCGTTTGACCATATATTCTCAAATATCAATCAACCATGCGTAAAATTCACACTTCTTCTCCCTCAAGAATTGCATACGGAGATCCCATTCTTGATTAAACAAGTGATTATCATCCAAATGTATTCTATTCACACTTCTCCCCATAAAATTAGCACATGATGTTGCCATCTTCATTATATTGAGCAAGTGGAATAAGAGTAAATATCGAGTCCGTTCACTTGATGACCAAGCGCATGGAAAAAGCATGAAGCATGTTGATGAGAATGGTCATAATAAGAAGATTTCTTCTTCCAAAGATAATGCGCAAATCAAGCGCACACTTTTCTTTTCTTTTCGAGAGAACGAGGCTTGAACTCATGTGTACAAACGCCATAATCTCTCTCTTTTCGCCTCCCTTGTCAAAACATGTAATCAACCCCATTATCATTCAAGAGGCTCTTTGAAGTGACAATTGATGGAGAAAACCCAATATGATGAATTTGACCTCAAGTAAACTAACCGAACTCGTGACTTAAACTTGCACATATGTAACAAAGAGCGTGCCGAGACTTCATCCTCCATTGAATCTCTAAGTACTCTATACTCTTCATCCAACCAACCATCAAGTATAAGACGACATCACCTCTTGAAAATCCACAATTGAATGTGACATCGAGCACTACAACATAACTCCTTAAAATGATAGTTATTTTGTGGTGGTAAGAGCCTGATTCCCCCATGTGGTAAAAGAAAAGGTAAAAGACACCCAACAATAACTAGATTTCCAAGTCTTCGTTTTTGATAATAAGCTCGAACAAGGATCTTGAAGAATCTTCATCCAACCATCCCCGATACCTTCAGATACTAAGTACACTCGCCCGTGATATTTCACTTCAACCTCAAATAAATAATACTGAATTAACGCCGTTGTCACATCTTGTAGTTAAAAGCTTAGATCTAGCCTCCTTTGACGTTTTAAGTGAACTATGATAATGGTTTCATCCCGACCATGGTTAAAATGAGTATAACCCCGTCAAACCTTGTAATAGCCAAACTGCCATGAGGACAATCCAAACAAATACCCAATTCATGAAGTACACCCTTTTATCCCTTCTTCAAGCGAAACCGTAGCACCAAAGATCAAGTAAGATCCGTAATTACACTTTCTTCTCCAAGATGGTTCCATCATTACGGATTTTACAACTCTATGGTTTAAACCGAGAAATAGTTTTTTCATGGATTTGACAAAACCAAGAATGATTTGTTCTTATAATGTAGGCTTAGGGGTATGTGTATGGATAAAACCTCAATATCGATATAAAAATAATCACGAAGATAGATTCAAAATTCCTTTAGGAAAAGAATATTAAATCAAACCGTGTGTGATCGTTGATACTGATTAGTCAACCCGAATCGCTTCCCAACGAGGCTCGAATCGCCAACGCCGTTATTGGTTTGGAATTTAATGCTCGATGTTTTGATTTGTGATTTGATTTTATTAAACTACGGAATAGGGAAAGTAATTAAGGAAATCTAATCTACGGAAATCCTAAGTGCAAAATTAACTAAAACGTAATTAACGAAACGTAAATAAAATGCAACTACGCCTAAATTATATCCTAAAAATGCCTAAAATTACTTTTACTCTAGAAATGCAATGTGAAAACTAATTATGAATTAAAACTATTTTTTAAGATTTTTCTGGATTTTATTAAAATTAAAAACTAATTTTTAACTTTTAAAACTAATTTAAAATACTAAAAATTATGAAAATTAAGGGGAAAAATATGAAACTATTTTTATAAAATCTAAAATATCCTAAGAGAATTTTCTAAACTATTTTTTTATTTTTCTGATTATTTTTTCTATTTTCTACGAATTTAAAACTATTTAAATCTAATTAATTAGCTAAAATTACAAATAAGCTTAGGAAAATCTAGAAAAATTATTTTTGCTTTTGTATTTATCTTAATCTATGAAAATTGAAAATTATTTTTGGAACTTTTCTTAATTAATTGCAATAAAAGCTATTTAAAATGACTAAAAACTGCTTTTAAATAGAGAAAATAGCAAACAAAGGACTAAAAATTATGAAAAACTCAGAAAATTCTAAAATATTATTCTAAATTTATAAAAATATAAAACACTATGCTTATGTGGGGAAATGAGGGTCAGAGTGTAACCGACTAGCAATAAGTTTACTTGAAAATAAGCTAAACAAAGAAAATAAGCCACCACATCGTTACGTAAGATGATTTAAGCTAAAACTAACTATCGCCAGCCTAATTACTTCTAATCCTAACCTCTAATAAGCAGACTACCAAGATTTGATACTAATCGATTATTCTATCCAATGATGATTTAGGTCCTATGTTTGAGCTTATCCACAAAGCTAATCGAGAGAAGCTTATGTGAAAACAGATATGTGGTCCTCAAGACCACCAAGAAAACTACAATGGACCAAATTTGAGCTTCTAATAAGCTATATAGAACCTTGTGCAAAGGTCGCAAGGTTTGAAGAAAACTGGTTTTGACATTGTTTTTGACTTTTGAAAACAGTAATGAAGTTTGACTTATTTGAGATTTAGAGGCAAATTTTGGACTGATTAAGCTGAAGTGAGATGTAATAACACTAAAACAAGCTAAACCAACTGTTTCTAATCTTATCTAGAGTTTATTTGCTAATTTTACTCTAACAGTTATTGAGCTAAGCTGATTATTAAGTGATTTTGACTATTAATGAAAACAGGCACAAAACTATGATCAAAGATGACTGAGTTATGACTAAATAAGGCTAAAGCAATCCATATCTACCACTGAGAAGCACTAAAACTCAACTTAAAGCCTAATCCAAACACCCCTTAAAGACACCTAATAAGCAATTTTATCAGTCTAATCTCATATCTATGTAAGCAGAAGGTTAAATAAGCATTAAACTAAGATCCTAAGGTTGTAACAAGATCAGATTAAGCATTCAATACCATATAATATGACTGCATACATTACAGTTTTGAAATGGAATGGGTCATAACTTACTTGGAGTCCTGCCAAGATTTGGGCATTATAACAGTACCAAATCGATCAAATACAACACCAAACACTGAATCAAAACCAACTCAGCCTTAAGATCAACCCATCTCCATATCAAGACTAATTTGAACCATAGTTGACTTTTATTGACCAAGTATTTTTGTGAATGTGAATGAATGAAATGCAGTATATTAAACACAAAATAAGCTCATAACAGCTATGAAGAGCTTGTATGAGCTTATTCAACCATTGAAAACACTTTATTCAGTACTCAAATAGTAAAATGCAAGATCAAAGTAAAACTTGGAAACTTTTATTAAAACTGAAATGAGATTACAAAAGACTGAGATTACATAAAAAGCTTTAAGAAAACATTAATAAGCTACTGAAAAGCTGAAATACAAGAAACATAAAGCTGATTTAAAACTAAGGAAATGCACGAATACAAATGATGCTAAGGGGTCCTATTTATAGCCTGAATTCAGTCTTGGATTCTTGATTGGAAGAGCGTAGAACCCTTACCCTTATCCTTAGCCCTCTGAATCATCATCTCCAATCAAAATGCTCCAATTCATCTTATGAGGTGTTGCGTCCAATAAGATTGCTTGAAAGGGCCACGTGGGCGATCTTATCTGCCATGTCAGAGATATCTAGAAGCTCCTTGGGAAAGATGCTTAGTACGAGTTTGGGATGGGTAAATGGTGGGTAAATGTGAATGAGTGGATAGGTAAAAGGCGTGTTTGGATTGGGGAAGAAGGGTACTATTGGGCGCGTTTGGATTTGTTTATTATTATTTGAGTGTGTTTGACCGGGTAAGTGGGTTGGGTTGACCAGGGATCCAAGTGAGTATACGGGTTAGATATTAAATGTGGCCGGGTTTTGTAGTTTTAATGGACCGGGTATGGGTAGTGGATTGGGCCGAGGATATTGGATTTGGATTTTGGACTAGAATAATGATCCAAGGTGTATTTTAAGGACCAAACTTGTATATGCTGAAATTTAAGGGACCAATCTTGAAAATCTGAAAATGTCTTCCAAGGGCCATTGTTGTCATTCATAAATAATCCAAGGGTGAAATTTGCAACTTCAAACTTGAGGGATCACTTTTGCCAAATGCTCAAAGATGAGGGACCGATCTTGAAATTTCTTCAAACTTGATTAAAACTTCCAAAATCATCCTCGAGAATAAAATCTTCAAAAATGCACAATCTCGACCTTCTCGCTCAGCTTAAGCTCTCTTAATCTCTCGTGCTCGGATTTACGTTTGATTTGGCTTCTTTTTGTGTGTTTTGACATATCCGTACCTGCACATGTATAAACTCAAGAAACCATCAAATATTAGCAATAAACGGCTTTTCTTGGTTATTTTGGGTCTTTTTAGATAAAGAAATGATATGTGTTTTAGCACATATCAAAGAATAAACCGTAAGATAGATCTGGAAACGCACTTTACAATTACTGTGATGTTTCCATTGTCACGGATTTCACAAGTCTATGATTTAAACCGAGAAATAGATTCTTCATGGATTTTACAAAATCAAGACAAAACCGTAAACAATATTAGCTTGATGTGTTATGACAACTTTGGTTTCGGTGAATAACTGTTTTAGGGGAACATGCAGCGGTTCATTAGCGGTTTATTATCCAACATCAACAATATCATCAACCATCCAATAAACACTTTGTTAAACACATCATTCATGCATTCTGTCGGCTATTGCGGTGACAACATGGAGAAGTGAACTCGATATGCCAAGCTTGATTATGAAGTAAAATTCCCCAGATTTGTTACTTAAACTTGTACTAATCCTTGTGAAGAAGAAACGGTGTACCCAATGTACAAAACCTCTTGATGTATCCTCAACTGCGTGAGACACCATTGTGGGTTAAGCGAGAAAGAATCACAACCGTAACTAAATAGCCAAGTCTTTATCACACTCAGAAATGCCCAAACAAGTCATCTTCGGGAAGGGTAGAAAGAAGAAGAAATAAGTAAACTACTCGCCTGGAAAACCTTACTTCAAATCCAAATAAGAAATATCGCATCAACAACCCCAGTAGTCACCATGTTCCAAAGAATAATGCTACCCGACATAATTTTATCCGTGAAAATGTATGTACCAAAGCATCAAACCAAAAAGCATAACACATTTCATCATCAACTCGTATCAAGTCTCATTATCACGCATCTCATTGTAAAATCTCATTGTCATAAAAAATCATTCGATCTAAATCCATAAAGTTCGGTTCAATCCATTCATTAAAATTCAGATCCATTCAATAAAAAATCCATCATATGATCCAAGAAAAATCACATCTGGTCCAACATATGGTCACAATAATCCGGATCCATTCCAATCTCACATGAATATTAAATGCAATAATCTTACACATCTTCGCAAATCTTGCCAAGTCAACTCCAAATTAAGTGACCAACATGAAAATCAATTTAAGTTCATTCAAATAATGAGGCCCATTCATACCCGTTCAAACTCAAATACCAAATTTAGTACCAATATTAGTACCAATTTTAGCACAAATGAGATTCAATTAAAATACCGATTGATCATAGCCCATGAAAATTCGGTAATAAATTTGTATAGCCCATCATGTGATCCAATTCAAATCCAACTCCTTCTACATGAATTCGCCCAATCAATCATCCATGTTCGGTTCACCCTAAGTTATACTTAACCAATTAGACACACGGCCCAAATAACTGATAATATCATTCGATCCATTATCACTCTTTACCCTAATTTATACGGTATATAACACCACCCAATACACACTTAACCCTAATCCTCATTTTGTAGCCCTAATCTTTCTCTCCTCAAAATTCATCCGCCCCCTCCATCACACGCAGCTCCCAAAAAAACATTTCACAAAGAAAAATCCATCATCAGAATGTATACGAATTAATCTTATCTTATATCCTCTTAACACATCTTATACAAATCAAGCACAAGACTCATCATCCATATCAAAGAACCTTCGTTCTTTTGATCTAGCCACAGGGATGGCATGGGCTTGATATCACAGCCACAAGGATGGTACGTGACAAGGTTTGAGTCCGACTACGAGATCAAAACATCATCAAGGTAGGTATTAATTTCAGTTAACCACGAATCAAAGAAAAGAGATAGCATATTTGTTATTATCTTTTCTTTAATTTCGGATAGCAATAAAGAGTGATTTGGGTCCATGAAGCAATTAGTCTTTTGTGAATAGATCTATAAGTATCTATGAGTTTGATTAACCTAACACAAAAGACAAGGCTGGGATCTAATTAGCTTAACAAATATTTTCGATATTATGATTTTAAAGAATGAATCTGTGATGAAAAGGTTTCGTGTGATAGACCCTTGGTGGTCTTGATTTGGCTTCGAGTAAGCATGAGACACATCTGAGATGACTTCAAATAAGTGTACTTTTCTTTATTTGAGCAAAATTGTTAGCACATCTGAGATTGAGGGGTTTAGATTACTGTTGGAAACGGTTTTGATTGAATATGGTAGCGGTGTAGTCACGTTTTGATCTTTTCTGTTTTGTTTTGGATGAATGATGTTGAAACAGAAGTTTAAGTTGAGTTGGTATATGGTATTTTGTATTGTGGTCATGGTCTTAATAGTCATATCTTCATCTACATTTCTGACAAGTCGCTACTTCAATGGTCATGAGTCTAGTCGCTAGCGAGTCAAGTCGCTAGCAGAGTCAAGTCGCTAACACTAATGACAAGTCGCTATGATTTTTTTGTGCACAACTCGCTTCCGACTTGTAAATTTGACAACTCGCTACCCCAAGTCGCTATAAATAAGGTATAATGAATCTAGACACTTAGACAAGTGGCTATGAAGAAACATATGACCACTTTATCCGACCAAGTTGCAAAACCCAGAAAAAGACTTAAAAGGAGATACATATTACCCATTTTGACCCATATGACCATGTACAAAGATAAACCCAGAAAAAGAAAAATAACTCTTCTTTTTGACCCAGTTTGACTTCACAAATCTGACGGTTTGACCACATGATATAACACATATTTGGTAACAAAATTCATGTATTTTACTGCTATTTGGACCACCAAAAATGGACACCAAAACAGATATTAAGCTTTGAATAACCCAAAATACTTTTAGTATTAGACCAAAGAAAGATACATCAAAACTGTTAAAAAAACTGTTTATGACCAAAATAATAGACGGAAAAATTCCGACCAACAAAATCGTGCCAAAAAAACAGTTACAAACACGATTCAAACCGCAATAAATCATCAAAACACAATAACCATGGCTCTGATACCATTTGTAGGATCGTAAATATTATTGTGTTGATGATTCGGGTGGTATTGGATGATGGAAATACATATTAGCCATTTGAGAGAGAAAGAGATGAGAGGTGTTTTTGGTAGAGACTTGGTTTACAAATATGAAAGATTAGATTGAAAGAAGCACCACCCCTTCCAAGGATAGAAGGGTATTTATACTACAACTTATACGCCCTCCCGCTTCGGACCGTGGATCGTGCATATGATGGTAAAGACCCGTCCTTCCTCCACGGTGTTACTCTAAACTAGTCTACGCTACAAACTAACTAATTAACTACTAAATAATGTAAATAACTACAAGTCTACGAGCCAACATATGCTAGACCATAATTGGGGTGTGACCGACACTTTAACATGAAATTTTCTAATTCCTAACAATTTATTAAAATGAGTTTAAACTTTTGACAACTTTGGTCCCTCCACCTCAAACATTTTAATCCAACGCCCATAACTTCTATTTTGGTTACGTAAAAAATGATATTTGGAAAGAAACATGACGATGCTCCCCCTCGACTTAAGAAATAAAGAAATTTTATAAATTTGAGTCTGGGGAGTGTCAATAAACCAGAAATGTGACCACCATGATCAAAGAAATAACCGGGATGAGGTAACATGGAAGTACAAGGTTTTATGAAACAGAAAAATATTTACTTTCTCCCCCTCAACACTTGACTGAGAAAAATGTGAAAAGTTTGATAGAACAAAGTGTTCACAGAAGTTTTGTACTTGCCATGTTTGAAAGAAATTAGAGAGGAGAGTATTTTTGGATTTTATCAGATTTTATATTTTTTTATTTTGTTTTTGAAAAAATATTTACAAAAGAGGTTTTGGTGTTTGACTGGTTTTAAGATTGTTTTAAAAGTTCATCCAGTTCCTCTAGAGTCAAACACCGTGATACCAACTGTGGACCAAATCAAGAAACCTAGCAGGAGCTAAGGCTTTGGTGAGAAGATCCGCGATTGGTATTTAGTACCCACAAAGTATAATTCAACGGTACCCTTTCCACATGCTCCTTGATGAAATGATATCAAGATCGATGTGCTTGGACTTGAATGTTGAACGTAATTGCATGATATTGCAATAGCACTTCGATTGTCGCAAAGACATCGGATTCATCAAACACGTAACCATAGTCTTTGAGTTGTGTTCTCATCCGATGACTTGAGCACAACACGCGGACATGGCTACATATTCGCTTCATTGAGGACGATGATGTACAATCCGCTTCTTCGATTGCCATGATACCAGTTTATCACCAAGAAATACGAGAATCTAAGCAAGCTGCGTGATCAGCGTCTGAAAAAGCTATTAGTTCAAAACTAGAATCCTTCAGATACCAGAGTCCCAAATTAATTGTTCCCTTGATGTATCGGAGGATTCTTTTAGCCTCAGAGAGGTGAGTTTCAGTTAGTCTTGACTGATAACGGGAGCAAAGATATACATCAAATACAATGTCATGCCGACTGGCTGTTAGATACATGAGAGATCCAATAATACTTTGGTATTTGGTAGGTCAACCAATTTCCCATGCAAATCAAGATCCAATTTCTTGGTATGTGCTATTGGTGTGGCATAGGTATCACATGTTTGCATTCCATGTTTGTTTAAAATTTCAAGGGCATATTTGACCGACTCAAGAAAATACCATCGGTGATTGATGAACTTGCAATCCAAGAAAGAATGTAAGTTCACCCATCATGGACATTTCAAAATGTTTTTCATAAGTTTTGAAAAGCGTTTGAGTATTTTAGATGTGTTGACCAAAAATGATGTCATCCACATAAATTTGAATGATTAAAATATGTTCCCGTGATATTGTATGAAAAGTGTTGGGTCGATCAAACTTTAATGAAATTATTGGCAATGAGAAAGGATGATAACTTATCATACCACGCCCGAGGAGCTTGTTTGAGACCGTAGAGAGCCTTGTTCGGTTTGTAGACGTGATTAGGGAAATCGGATCAACAAATCCTTCAGGTCGACTAACATAGACCGCTTCCTTCGCTTTACCATTCGTAAAAGCGGTTTTAACATCCATCCGAAGACCGTGATGTTCATGTGAGCCGCAAATGCCGTAAAATCCGTCTGACCTCAAGTCGAAAGCAACCGAGCAAATGATTCCTCAAATCAATCCCTCTTCTTGTTTAAAACCCTTAGCCACCGTGACGTGACTTATTTCTCGATAACCGTACCATCAACATCTATTTTTTTCCAAATCCATTTCGCACCAATAACATTGACCCTCGTTGGTTTTTGAACCAATTCCCATACTTCAAGACATTTAAACCGATTAAGTTCTCCTTGCATGGATTCAATCCAGTTGTCATAAGTCATTGCTTCTTTAATGTTTTGGGTTGGATTGCAAACGGTAAGTGCATAAATGCAGTGTTCACCGTCATCAAGGCGTTGTCTAGTTCTGTTGGTTGATTCGGGTTTCCAATGATGTTCACAAGAGGATGGTCTTTAGTCCAACGATATGTGGAGGGTCGATCTTGATATACATTCGCAGACAGGAGGATTCAAATGACCGGTAGATGATTCCGCATATGAGTAGCGAAGCATTTGCAAAAGGGTTGAAGAACGATTTGGATCATAATCTGCGGTGGGGTACTTCATTGTTCGGAAGATCATCACCGGTTCAACATCATTGGATGCGGTTTATTCATCGTTGTTGTAGAATAATTGGTGGTGCTTCCTCAACGATAGTTGTTGTAGCAGTGTATCGTGATTGGATTAGTATCAGTTGAGCAAATGAAATATTTGATACATCCGAGCACGCTCATCAATATCATCACTAAACAGAGGAGAAAATAGATGTTCCATTTGTTGACGAGTAAGCTGAATGTTTGGTTCAGCTGATGATGGGGTTTGGGGGAAGTTTAGACGATTGTCCGGGTTCTAAGCTGTTAGGCTCAGAAGCCATTTCCGTAAGTTCATCGAAATTTGCATGAATCGTTTCCATAATCTCCCTTGTACGACGATTCCATATCTGGTAACCTTTAGAATTTTCACAGTATTCAACAAAGACTCCAATGTCAGCTTTAGCCTTGAGCTTTCCAAAGTCTTCACGATCATTATTTTGGTAGCAAAGGGATCCAAATACATGAAAGTGTTTGAGATTCGGTTTACGGTTGTGGATAAGCTCAAAAGGTGTTTTATTGTGGCGTTTAGTAATCATTGAACGATTCTGAGTGTAGCATGCAGTTGACACGGCTTCAGCCCACAAGTAATCTGGAAGTTTTGCATTTATCAACGTTGTTCTTGCAGCTTCCACTAACGCACGGTTTTGTCTTTCAACAAATTCGTTTTGTTCTGGTGTACGTGCAATGGATGTTTGATGTTCAATTCCCACTTTCTCATAATATGCACGAAGAGTTTGATTCACAAATTCAGTTCCTTTCTCGGTTTTGATTTGTCTGACCGTGTTCCGGAGTCGAACTTGAATTTTGTGAGAAAGGTGATGATCATCTCGTGGAGCTTGATCTTTACTTCAAGAAAATAAACCCAAGTCCATCTTGAGTAGTCATCTACAATTACCAATATGTAGCGTTTGCCATTAATCGTCTGCATGCGCATTGGGCCACACAATCCATGTGAAAAAGATGAAGCACATGCTGAGAGCTGTGTTCCACCTTTGAAGAAAAATGAGCACGAGTGCTTTTTCCTTGTTTACAAGCTGAGCATAGATGATCTTTAGAGTACCAAAATCATAGGAGACCTTCAACAAGTTTGTATCGGGCAAGATTGGTTATGGTTTGAAAGTTTAGATGTGAGAGACGACGGTGCCATAGCCAGGATTTTGTAGATGTTGCGTTCGAAAGTAGACAGATGGGAGATGAAGCAATCATGTCTTGCATGGAGATTGTGTAAAGACTTGATGTGCGTTGGCCAGACATAAGATCGTTTCCTTGTAGATCACGAATGAAACAAGTTTTCTCCCTAAAAGCAACTTCCAAATCTCCATCACAAAATTGACCGACTGAAAAGAGATTGTGACCGAGACCTTCCACATAATAAACTCGCTAATTTTGATGTTCCCATTGATGTAATCTCCAAGCCCATGATAGACGTGAAGTGATCATTCCGAATCGACAAAGCAATGAACTTTGAAACAAAGTTTGATAACAGCTTGAGATTGCCTGTCATGTATCGTGAACATCCGTTATCAACAACCCGTAGGATGATCTCAGACACCGCATTATACATGACGACAATCGATGGAATAGAAGTAGATGTGGAACCCAAAGAGTTAGAGGGTTTCGAAGTAGTTATAGTTGAAACACACATGTTTATGATTTTAGGTATCCATTGAAATCCTAGTGTATTATGTATCCATTTCTGTCATCTCCAACTAGTCTTAGCTTTGGTCTTAGTGAATGCACTAGGTGATAAGTTCTTCCTAGGAGGTGAAGTGGGTGCTACAGGTACATCAATGATGTTTGCAGAAACACTAGAAGGCGGTTTACCTAGCACAGACTAAGAAGCATTAGTGGGCCTAGAGGTATTTCATTTTCTAGTATTCCGCTATTACGAGATAAGATAGCTTTAGCAACACATTTGTCATGACAACCGAAAACATACTTTTACGACAACCAACACAAGAAGCTTCAAACTTAACATTTAAAGTACTTAAAGATTCAAAGATTCGTTACTACAATTTTTCCATTACATTTGTCGACGCAAATTCTAAAGTGGGTGCAACTTGAGTCTTATTCAAAGTCCTAAGGTGTTCTTCTACTTCAAAGATTCTTTATTGTTATTTTCTTACATTGCAACTTCCTATTCTTCCTTTGGTGCTCTTAAGTCGTGAAGTGCAAGCGTTGGGAAAAGAGGCAACTATTCTGTTTCAAAGAGAGGAAGCACATTAGATTCTTGTGATGTTTTATTTGGCGCCTAAGAATTCCGGTGCAATAACTTTTGTGTTACTATCCCTATCTTGTTTAAGTTTCACTAACTCGCTTTTAAATCATGGATAGTGTGTAACAAATCTTGATTTTCGAGCTTAACGCTTCCACTAAAATGTAAAAGATCTTTTTGTATGTAAGATAATTATCAAGTTCGTTTGATGCTTTTTCACGAGTCTGTTTGAGCAGATCAAATATGACACCATATTCTTTTTTGACTCTGACAATTTCTTGTTCATATTTTGAAATTTGACACTTTAAAGACACGTTTTCATCATCCAATTGTTCAATTTTTGGTTCAAAAGATTTTGAACGCAACTGGTTGATTTTGTTTTGTAAAGAAAGTTCACGATTTTGAAAATCTTGTTGACACCATTGAAGACGACGTTTTGCATTTGAAAGCTCGTTTAACAATCGCTCATTTTCAACTTATAAAGACTCGATTTGTGACATAGTATCGAGATTCTCAACATTTTCAATGTAATCAACAGAGATATAATCAAATGCATACGCAATGTAATGTAATAGCACAACATTATGGATATCAACACGTATAACATCTTCTAAGAGTCGATCAACATCTTTCGTAACATGTTCTTTTACGCTTTGTATTTGAAATCGATGTTTCGCTTGTTCGAAAACTCTTTCATAAGTCCAAGCTCCTTGTGAAAATCCCTTTCCCAATATATTGCACAATTTTTCAAATTTTGGACATGATGTAAAGTCTTTTCTCAAGAATATCTCTTTGTTCTCAAGAAGAGGCGATTGAAAATGTTCAACTTTTATTTCGTAATGAAATTCAATTTCACATTCCAAAAGTTTGATGTCCAAATGAATGTTTCAAAATATTTTAAAACTTTACATTGTTCATTAATGGCTTTATTTCATTTAATGAAGGTAAAGGACCATTGACTTATGCAAGATTGGAAAGAGGACCTCATTAGAAGACTCGTAAGTAGGTGTGAGAACCCAAGTGTGTTAGAATGATCTTGTTGTGTGATGAAAGTAACGCTTTTGAATAGTTAAATGGTTTATTATAAACAACATTTTCCATTTTTGACTGACTCTCGTCATCTGCATCAATTTCCTCCATGCGATGATATTCAACAACACTCATAATGAAATCATCAATTCTATGTTCTGCACTGTAAACTTGAGGATTTGGTTTGAATGCTCTGTTAGAAAACTTAGGTTTGTAATCAGCAAGATTCGGTCCATATCCATTTGGATTTGGTTTAAAAGTAAACTTTTGAATAGTTGTGATTGACTCACCATGTTTATAAACGACATTTCAAAATTATTTGATTTTGTTTTGTAAGTTGACAATTTCTTCAAGATAGTCATCTATTCGTTTCTTTGAATGCTTTTTGTACTCACAGAAATGTTTTTGACAAGTTAATAACTCAGACTTGGCTTTTGAGTTTCCGGTGAGAGCGTTAAGTTGTTGTTTATGATCATATTTCGATTGTTCTATTTGAGACAACACAAGATTCTTAGATGCGACTAGATCACGATATGTTGTTCCAATGATTTTCATTTTGGTGAGATTTAGCAAAAGCGACTTCAAAACCTTTTTCACGTTTTTCTTGAGTTTGAAAAATGTTGAGTTGAAATTTTAAGCATTCATTATCCTTAGTCAACAGTGCATTTTTGTCCTTTAGTTGCTTATTGATGTTTTTGCACAATTCCAATCGAGATTCTTGGTCTTTAAGTAAGGTCATGAGCTCAAGATCTAGATTAGATGAAAGTTCAGCTTGTTCAACATGAGTCTCAACATGGTCATTGTTCAGATCCTCAAGTATAACCACGGAGTTAACTTGATTATCAATAGTAACCATAAGGTCATCTTGATCGTCAAAGATAACTACGGATCTATTTGATTATCATCGAATGAGATGTAGATGGCTCATGTTGAACACTCTGAGCCTTGTTTGATGCGTATGTTGGCGGAGATATCGATCAAGAATGAATATAGTTTAATCCGTAGTCGAGACAAGCCTTCAGTGTCATACACTGGGCCTGTGTCACTCATGTAGAGTTCTTGCATGTTTGCCAATAACATCACAGCTACATTTGCCTGCAAGTCCTCCATATCATCATTTGAATCTGCATTAGCCATGAAGCTCTGTTCCTTGTTGGTTAGAGTTCCACCAGCTTCATCCTTAAGAGCCAAGAGTAAAGCCTCTTTGTGATAAGCGCTGCCTCTTGTCCTCGACTTAGGGCATGCATTAGCCAGATGACTCTTCTCATTACAGTTATAACAACGAAGACTATTAACCCCATTCTGAGCATTTCCCTGTTCAACCACTTGAGCCCTTTGTTGTTGTGGAGCACCCATGTTATTCCTCCCAATAGCATTAAACCCTTGACCACCGCCCATCTGACGAACATTACCACGATTCTGAACTTCAATACTTCCATTGTTAACAACAGCCTGATTCCTTGCAATGCATCAAAAGCTTCTGTATCCTCAGTAGATTCACTATAAAGTGCTTGATCATTGTTGTTGTTGTATGGAACCAATTGAGTTTCTTGAGATTGGTGTTGTGACGGATCATATGAGGTAATTGTAGCAGTTGGTTGTGGAGGGTTTGTGAAGAAAGTTTGTAAAGTTGGAAATTGAGGATAACATGCTTGAATCCACAATGCAAGAGTTGGATTATCCGGGAGTGAAGGTGAAACATGAGCACCACGGATGACTCTTTCTCTGTCAACTTCCTTTTGGTGGGGTTTTAAGTAGTCATACAATAATCCGTATGTAGCATGATGAAGGTTCTTTGCTTGACGGATGAAAATGACATACTTTTCCCATTCAGGACCAAGACTACTCAGGAACTTAGTGTTGACTGCAATTCTTGGCATGATTATGTTATGTTTGTCCAAGTCATTGACGATGTCTGAGAATCGATGATGATATGACTCTAATGTCTCCCCGGTTCAATCATGAAGTGTTCATAAGCCAAGTAGATTTTGGATTCCATGTCTTCTTGATTGAGTTATGTGCCTTCCATGAGAAGATGAATATGCTCCAACATTGCTTTAGCGCCTTTTGAGCATCAACACTCAAGTATCGGATTAGGTAATCCCAAAAGGATATATTGCATTGCCGCCCATCGGCTTCAAAGTGTAGAAGTTGATCGTGAGAAGTTCATTAAGACCAACAACGTTGGTGAGATCATCTCTGGTGGATTAGCATTGGATCTTTGGGTACAGTGATAGTAGGCATCTGAAATGGACCTTCCAGGATGACCTTCTTCAAGAACTTTCCATGTGGCTTCTTTAGATCACATAACCTAAAGAACCTTATCATCCATTGATCATATTTTCTGGGAGTGAGCATTGGAGGTCTCTCAAGTGATCCAACTTCATGTATGGATTGTTGGCTACTTAAAGCTTCACACATCTTTGCAAACCAAGACGGTTCCTTCATAGTATTCCTGGATGGATGTTGATTGTGAAAGTTAGTGTAGGGTTGTACTTGAAGACTAGGGGGTGGTTGAATCATTTGTGGTTGAATTGCTCCTTGAGGAAATTGTTGTTGAAATTGTTGTTGTTGTAGTTGTTGATAAAATTGTTGTTGTTGATGGAGTTTTTGTTGTTGTTGTTGAGGATACATATGAGGAAAGTAGCTAGAGTATGGTGGTTGAGACATCTTGAAACTTGTTTTGATGATGGAACTTTGTAGTTGAATGAAACTATGTTGATGAAGTATCCTTAGGCGTAGAAAAGAGCTTAAGCGTAGAGGAAACCTTATGCGTAAAAACACCAACTTACGCGTAAGAAGAGAGCTTACGCGTAGGATTAGCTTACGCGTAGGGTTGGTTAAACCTTAGTTTATGCGTAAACTAAAGACTTAGTAGTAAGAAACTTATGCGTAATATTTCCTTAGGCGTAAGACGCTTATGCGTAGGAAGTGCTTAGCGTAAGATTTTTACTCTTAAGCTTTGATGCTTAGGCGTAAAACTATGGTTTTATCCCAAAATCCTTTACACTTATCCAATGTAGAGGATATTCAAAGTCAAGTGTTTTCAGGCTTATCCAAGCAAGAAAAACATTGAGTAAACCAAGAACACTGAAGATCAAACCTTATGGAGCTTACGCGTAAGATTTCTTATGCTTAAGATAAATCAAATGTTGCCCAAACTGAGATTTTTGCCCAAAAGTGTTTCTAAACCTGATTTTTGTGATGAAACAGCTTCAATATCACCAAAATAACACAAAAGTGTGAAACTTGATGATCCAAAACTTTTATACACCTTATGCGTTAAACAGACCACACGTATTAAACCAAGCTTAAAAACAAAGAAATACACATAAAGTTTCAAACTTTTTACCAAAAACTTCAACTTTATCACCAAATAACCTTTAAAGTACAAGAATCCTGAGTTTTAAAGTTTAAAAATCAAAGTTTTGAAGCGTTTGAAGGTTTTAATACCGAAACTTTACGCGTAGGAAAGAAAACCTCAAAAACAAAATCGTTTACCCAACTATTTGGCGATTGATACCACTGTTAGGTCACCATGTTTGTAACACAAGCATCAATATGAAGAAATGAGGTAAAGAAGGATTGGATGAACACAAACACAAGTATACGAATGACTATGTGAAATGATAAGCTTAGGATATATGTGTAAGTGAACAACCAACCCCCAAATGGGAGTTTACAAGATTATTTATAGGAAGGAACTAGGGCAACATGCAAGTTCCCTTCCATTCCTTATTGGGCTTTTGGATAGGCTCATGGGCTTTCTACATGAGCCTATCTTTGATTACTAACTTAAAAGCCTTAACTAAGCTAACTATTACATATTGATTACAAGCACTTCAAATATGATTTAGGAGTGATTCCAACATCTTCATTAGAGTACCACATAGCACTATCCTGGCATCCTTCTCTCAATTGTGGAACAATTACTTTTTGTAAACTGGGATAATCACTGTTCCATTCATTTGGCCATTTCCAAGCACCATTCACTATCATATCACAGACATTTTCATTCCCCTCCATATTAACATTAATAATTTCATCCCTTGGGACCATGTTGCTTAATAATCCATCCTTCCACCATTTATCATGCCAAAATAGATGGACTTTCCATCACCTACTTCCCACATAACATAATCTTTCATCTTGTCCCTTGCTTAGAATTTACTTCCACCCACGCCTAGCATTCATATCACACTTTACATTCCAAATGTGTTACCTTTCAACCTATATTCATTTATCACACCACAACAAATTAGTTCTAGAATATAGATAAGAGACACTTTGTCCAACTATTTAAAGTCGATCTTAAGTATCTCTCGTCATTGGTTTGTCAACATAAAGCTAATGGCCTTCACGATACTCATATTCTTATGTAATCTACTTAAATTGCTCAATTGTCTTGAGGGCGCTATATGTTTTTACAAAGTTGTTGTTCATCTTTTGCTCTAATTATCACTCTCTTTTGCTCCTATCAAAATATTGTATTTTAAAATGCAATTATATGTCTTATGCAATTTCGACTCATATTTATATGAGTAGGTCGAATTAGGCCGCATTTTAATCTTCAATAGTTGGAGACACATAAAATTTTATACTACATCTTAATAGCATATATGTGCTCAAAATTTTATATTATTTTCAAAGGTATTTCGAATTTTCACTCTAATATGTTTTTAAATTCTTAACAGATTTATAAAACTAACTCGAACTAGTAGCTAAATCAAAATTAAGTGAGGATCAAAATCAACATGAGTGATGCAATTCCTAAGATTTTGAACACATAGACGCCATTTCTTGGCCACGACCTCCATGAACCTCCAAATTTGTTGTGTTTCAAAATCATTGATGGTTGTGGTCCCGATAGAGTGAATTGTTGGTTTTTAGGCTCAACATTGCTAGCTTTGTTGCATAGATAATGCTAGCCTCGTGGTTGTGAAAAGCAAATTATGTGCGTGTTCGTAACTCGCATAATTAAAATTACATTAATAACTTGCGCATACATGTAGTGATCAATTCATAAGCACAAACATGTCCCATTAAATCAAGACACGCTTTGTTGTATGATGTATTTCATTTTCTTTCAATTTTTTCTAAAACTATTTAAAGTTTCTTTAAAACAATGTTGATGCGGTTGCAATTTTGAAGTTTCAAATTGGAAAATAAAATGTGGAAAACTAGAAGAGGGGGTTGAATAGTTTTACCGATTCTAATTTAGATTTCAAAAGTTTAGATTCAATCTTATGAGAAATCTTGTGGATGAATAGATAGTACCAAACAATAAATAAAGTAAGTAAAGAAAGCAAGTTTAGTAAAGGATAGAAAGTAGCGATACAAGTGATTTATAGTGGTTCGCTACAAGGACACCTTCCTTGCCTTAATCCACCCCCGAGTACCCAACTCGAGAGTTCAAGAACTATGTCAAAAGGTCCTTCAAATCAACGGAGAAGCCTCACAACGCCGCTTACACTTTTTCGGTACAAAGCTAACATCGAGTTATTCCACGAGGTAGAACCAAACCTTTACACAACTATTACACAACAAATATGTGAAATAAGAAATACAAGATATGCTATCGAAATCTTATGGATGGACAAATAAATCAAGAACCCTTTGCTTGGATGATTTGTATGAGTATCGTGATCTCGCCTTCGTGAAGGACCCTAAAGAGAATTACACAAAGAGAGAAGAGCTACAAGAATGATCAAGTGATCCGAGGTTAGAAGAGTGAGAAAATATATGAGAGAGTTTGTAAGAAGGGTGAGAAAAAATGGAGACATGGCTCACTATTTATAGACATTCGTCTCTGGTAGGCGGTTCATGGATCCTCACCCAAGGGATCCGACCAGTGTAAATTGAGGGATCCGACCTCTGGGTCAGTTAAGTTCTGATTTTGGATACCAAACCGGGTTATGGGTTATGGATCATGGGTCATGGACTTTGGATCATGGATACGCAACAAGATACATTGTACCTAGTCAATAGGTCATGGGTCTTGGGTCATGGTCATGGAATTTGGGTCATGGATCATGAATAATACCAAACATGATTTCATGCAATGGGTCATGGGTTATTGATTTAGCTCCATGGGTATGGGTCATGGTTATTACCCAACCTATCACATGTTTTATTACAACACATTTTTATTACAACATATATGTAAATAACCAAATATATATATTTTGCCAAACAACATGTATTCTTAGAATTATACTTATGATAACTTTATATTTGTTATCAACAAAACTTAACGAGATCGTTAAATAAAAACAAACTTTTTTACGGTTTATTTGTATTAACAATCTCCTCCTTTTTGTTGATGACAAAACATAAAGTTATAGTGAGTAAAACTTAAGATTAGATGTAGGTTTTGAAAGTAAGTTTTACTCCCTTCTCCCCTTTTTTGTCAAACAAAAAGTAAATTTAGAGAAAAAATGGTGGAGAAATCAAATGTTCCACAAAGCACTAACTCCCCTTGACGGTAGCTCCCTAGAATAAGGCATCAAGTGAGACATTAAAAGATACCTCTGAGAAAAAAAATGTTAGTGATAACATATAATATAACCATGTAGGAGACGAGAGACAAGAGAGAAGACCAATGTACGTAAACAAGTCCTAGTAATAAAACATCAACATGTAGTGGTATATATGCCACATAAAATTGTGAAAATAAGAACAAGGGTTTGTTCTTTATAAAGATCCAAAAAGATTTAAAAAAAATTATTATCGTTCCTTCCATGCTTGCATAGGGTCTAATGGTGGAAGTTTTGGTGAGCGATAATGTTAATGCGATCAAGAATGTGGTTAAGAATAAATCGCATTTCATCCCTAATTTCTAGTGTGAGATCCCGAGTACATTGGCAATGTTCACAAAAGATAGGGAGATGTGGTTAGATGTCGTCCAACCAAGTTTGTTTATTGATTGGATTAGGTGGTAGGAATGTTGGTAAATATGGATCTATGTCTATGATCTTGGTGATTGGTGGTGGTAGAGAACCTAAATGTTCTTGTAATGTGATGGGTGGTAGAGGTGGTAGATTTTCAAGTTCATTGAAAAGAGCATTTGGAGATGTAGGAGGTGTGGAGAAAACTAGCTCTTTTGGGTTCACATTTGAGACTAGAGGTGGTGTTGATTTTGATGGTTGAGTTGGAGCGGGTGGTGGACTAGACAAAGGTAGTGGAGAAGTTTTTGGAGTCCTAAGTAGTTCCGCCAGAGTGATTTTTGAGTCAATTTGAGACTCGGTTGGAGAATGTGGTGGTGAGTTTTAAGGAGATGGTGGAGGTGCTACATTTGTGAGTCAAGATGATAGTTGGCTCGCAACATGTTCTTCTACTAATGTAAATGTTGTTCGCTTGCCATTTGGTGCAAAGGCTTTATGGCTTAGAGTATGGTTGCCTCTCAGAGGTTCAAAGTGTAAACTCCTGTCATCACTTCCTTCTGCATTATCTGGTTCTTGAATGAAAAACAACTTACGCTTAACATTAGGCTTAACAACTACATCCCTAAGAGACATATCCACATCAACATCAATAATGTTATGTTCACTTTCAAATGACTCTTCATTCACTTTAGAATTAAGTATAACTGGCTTATGAATAGTCCTATGAGCTTTTAGGCGATAATGGTGATTTAAGGCTGCTCGCTTCTTCTTCTTCAGCCCAAGCAGTCAGCTCTTCATATATCATATTGCTAGCATCTTTTATCCTTTTCCATTGATAATCAAACTAGTTGTATAATCATCTTCGTAATCATAAAAGGTAAGATTCGATAATAAAAATCAAATAAGTTCTGTGGAATATGTGCCATATACATCATTAACTTCCCATAGCAGTCAGCAAGGTCATACATGGCAGCCACATCCCTATCACCTTCTATTAGTTTCAAGCCTACTTCTAATTGACATTGTGGTAAACAGAAAAACAACGAATGGAAATTTAGCTCAGTACGTTCTTTCAGATACTGGCACATACTAGCATAGTCCAGCTTCTTATCCTTAGACATACTCCATTGAAAAACACCCCCATTTTCATACCTAAGTGGTTCGAAATAAAACTCACCATCAGCATGAACATCAAACAAGTAACGAGGATATGAACCGCAAGTAGGTGCCATCCTGTTAAGGAACACATAAAATACAATAGTTTAAAAAAAATTAATTTTACATGTAAAACCTAATTTGGTATGCATATTGAAACATTAAATAGAGACAAAATTGATATGGGGGACCATGAGAATAAAGTATCACGAACCTTTTGCACAATTCAATTTAATAATTGAACGAAAATGACAGTGAAATTGGATTATTGAACAACTAGGGTTCTGGTCGGTTTAAAGTGATTGTGGCCACAAAAAGATAAAAGATAAAGTTTAAGGGTATGATAAAATAGCTTAGATGAAAAAGGCGCTTTTAAAAAGTCGCTAAGAATATATTCGTTTATGTGCTAGTACTTTACAGTTGTCGATTAAAATATGTGTATTTGTGTAACTAAGTCGATGAAAAAAAGTCGCTTAAAAAATTTCACTTAAAAAAAGTTGCTTAAAAAACTAGATAAAAAAGTCGCTTAAAAAAATTCCCGCCTAAAAACAAGGCAACCAAAGAAGCATAAATACATGCACAATTCGATAGATAACACACACACCCCCCAAACAATTACAACAATCAACAATGGCTTTGTACTTATCCGAAAAGAGGAATATGAGAAAGTTCTAGACAACACTTTTCTCTTTGAGCAAGTTCTCAATGGTTTTGGTGCATAACCGATTGATGAGTACATATCGTATAGAAAAGTTGATGATTCGATGAGAAGCAGATACTACATGGCTAAGGAAAAAGACTTCTACTATGCTGAGTTTTTGGATTTAGTGACGATAAGAATCGTGAAAAGCAAGATGATGATGTTGAGAAGCGTAAAAAGCAAGATAATGAGGTTGAGGAGAAGCAAGAAACCAAGAGGACACGGTGGTTAGAAAAGCTTGATGCTCGGAAAAAGGATAAAAATCGGAAGAATTGTTTAAAAAACTCAAGGAAAGGAAAGCAAATGAAGAAGGATGTGGTTCAAGCGAAGACGATTTGAATGAATGTAATGGTTGTATGATGGATGATATTAATGTAATGGTTGTGTTGAAAATTTATCAATGAAAATTTTGATTGAAAAGTTTGTTTTAGTTGTTAATGAAAAATATCACTGATAAAACCAACACGTCGGATGTTCACAAACAAGAATTGAAATAAACATTGGTAGTGTATAGCAAAGTGACATACAAGTGAACCTGGTATTGCAATCCAATTTGTTACAACATTAGAAAATTTAAGCAAAATGATTGCAATATAACATACAACGTAAACTAATGCAACAATCAGTCCAAAATTACGATACAAGTTTTGGAAACATAATTAATAATGTTTGAAGATAAGATGAAACAAGTGATAAATTACTAGAGCTTCAAAGTTAAGAAAGACAACCCATCGAACATCTTGACAATTCCACCTCCGGCGGTACCGTGGAACGATCACCCATCATCGGATCATTAGGCAAACTAACGGCTCGTCACCCATCACACCATATTTACCCAATGAAGTCACCGCCTCATCACGCTTAAAAATAATTGGCAAATCCACCATCATATACAACAATATCGCACAACATCGATTGTTTATTACGAATGGATTCAAAGTCATCAAATAGTATCCTACCTTTCAAAGTACTAGCGTCAAATTGACTTTTCTTGGACACATATTGGATAACAATGAGAGCTTCCAAATCGTAGGAACATCATCAAGATCATTAAAAGCCTCTTACACTTTAAAGGACTGGTTTCAAGACATGGGAGTACACTAGCTACCTATGCATCATGAAAGTCATCACTAACAAAGCACTGAAAGTCATTAAAAGGTTCTTACCTCTTAACGAACTAAATTCAAACCAAATTCCTTTGACACACACTAGCTAACGAGAGACTTCGTGTTAGAGAATCTTCAAACTCATTGAACACCATCTTATCCTTTATAGGACTATCTACAAAGCCACTTTCCTTTGACACATAAGGTCGAGCTATAGTCCTTAAACATGGCGTAATATATTCACGTCATTATTACCATCAAATTCACGAATACCTCTAAATAAACCAGGTTCAACAAAAGGCTTAACATAAGGTGTCCTAAGGTAAGCCGATGATTTTTTTCCCTCTTGTTCCCATGCCATTAGTTCTTCAAACAACATTGTAGGATTGTGAATATTATGTAGTTTGATGATTCGGGTGGTCTAGGATGATGATAGTATATGAATGCCATGGTTAGAGAGATGGAGAGAGTAGAGAGGGAATTCTAGAGAGATAACAAAAGTGTAAAAGATTAGATTAGAACTTCCAACCCTCTACCTTGGAAGGTAGAGGGTATTTATAGGTTACAAACTAAACGACCTCCTGACGGCCTGTGGATCAGGTATACAGTGGGTAAAGACTCGTCCTTCCTCCACGGTGTTGCACTAAACTAAACTAAGCTACAAACTAACTAATTAACTACTAAATAACGTAAATAACTACAAGTCTACGAGCTAACTTATGCTAGATAACATTTGGGGTGACCGACTCTTCATAATGGAATTTCCAATTCCTAACAATCTCCCCCTAAGGGAGGTCACCTCATGTTTTACATTTTGAATCATAGCATTCTATTTAATCTTTAGTCTTGAGCTCGTAGACTTGAATTATTCAACTTCTGCATCTTTGTGCTTTAGCATTGACTCTTCATAGTCTAATAAATTTGTACTTTCAGTGGAGGTCTTTGAACTGATCCACATCATTGATGATCTTCGAGCTTCATTGAGATCATCACCACGTAAAATCTCATCTGGATCATCCATAGTTGTGTTGCCTTCATGTGATGTTGTGACTTTTGGACCGACATGCTCACACTTTTGGATCATGACATCTTTCCATCGAGTGGCGGAAGCTTTATTGGTTCATGATATTTGCAGCAGCAGAAGGTAAGCATAGTATAAAAATATCTCGAGCCGTGTTCAGAGATATCCACAAGTCATGATTTCTTCAATTAAGTGTGGATGCTATGAGCATGCGGCTTTTGATTGACACCTCAATTCGATCACCGAACCGTCCAAATGTACCGCAAACAACGATTAGCAATAAAACATACGAAAGTTTCTTTGATCACTTTTGTTGAATTGAGGTACACGCCCACGGTTCCTCGTTGATCGACAAGCACCGCCTGTGATCGTATAATTCCAAAGAATCTCCTTGACAGGTTTCGCAATTGTTCTCAAACCGAACGCCTCAAAGAAGACAATACGGAGTGAGTGAACCAATAATTGAGATTCACCGATTGATGAAAATTGATTTGAAAACAATCGCGTATTGCTTAGAAGAAAGAGTTTTGCAACACGACGAAGGTTTTATGAGAAAGATCAATTTTCAATTAAAAATACTTTTGTATTTGAAAGAGTACACATCCGATGTGCTAGAGAAAAGAAGAGATTTACACATCGAACGGTTTTTCCAAAAGTATTTTTCAATCGTAGATACTTTTGTGTTTGAAAATGAATACACATTCGACGTGCTAGAGAAAAGAAGGTTTGCACATCGAACGATTTTTCCAAAAGTATTCGCCAATTCATTTCCGGACCAAGGTTGATTCAAGACCGAATCTCCTCATCGTTTCTATCCGCTTGTCACAAGTTTGATCTTACGAAGATCTCACATGTCACCCACCAAGAGCTTGTTTGATGTTGGCTCTAGAAGGATTTCCATCTTCATTGTGAATATTTTTACACATCACTCGGATGTTCGGCAATACCACAAGGATAATGTAGGACTCTTAATATATTCTTACTTTCCACATTGTGTGAAACAACAAGTCTTCAAGAATAGTGTCCTAATGAGATATTGTGGATGATCTCTTGGCTCTAGACTCAATAGTGCACATTTGGTTCCTATGCCGGAGACTAGGAGAGGGTCTCCTTCTTCAATATCAACAATCTCTAAGAGAAAGTCGATAGATAATGTCGGTTCCCGTGAGAATGAAACAAGACCTTTAAGAGGAACTTGAGTAGCTTGGGAAGTTTAGTGCAGGCGTCACCGGGTCCATGATGTCTTGTCTTCAATCATCAAGTTACCTTGGTAACCACCAAGAGTATATGTATTGAACCCGTTCATCGCCCTAAGGTTGAATTATTGGAGGGCTATTTCTTTTCACCCTTTTAACATTTAATTCTTTTCATTCTTCAACCTCTTCAGAGCTTACCGAGATTTCATAACTAGAACCTTGTTGGGTTTATTCCAGTACTAGCTCTATCTCAGTCCGCACTCTTCCCATATCTCACTTTTCTCCTTATTTTCCTCATACCTAAGGACTCTACACTATCTAGTGGATTGTCCCTGGGTAGATCCCTCCGGTTCTGGCGGATCGTGGGAACGAATACCTAACCTCATCATCCTTATAACTCCATACATAAAGTAAAATGGTCGGTCTTTTGGTATAGTTCTTTCCTTCATGAAACCAATTCAAAAATCATTTGGAAAATCAATCAAGGTACTTGTGATATAAAATCTAAACATTTTGTACCTTAATTGTTTTGATCATTTTAGAAATGCTCCCCCTCAACATGTGCATATGATATTGAAATTGTTTGGCACATGGAGGCAAGAGTTCTTTGAAATAATTTCTTTGAAATAATTTCTTGATCACAATTTCCTTAGAAAAGCCTTTTGATTTTCTTTGGTAAATTCTTCCTCAATATGTGTATAGGATATTTGAAATCATTTTATCACATAGAGGCAAGAGTTCTTTGAAGTACATCCACGATTACAATAGCCAATATAAACCATTCGCTCCCCTCAATATGTGCATCGATATACGAAAGAGTTTGGCACATATTAGAGAGAACTCGACTTTGAATCAAAACGATCATCATTTATCAAATTTCATTATTAAATCACAAATTCTCACCCGATCAAAAATATCAAACCCTTTGAGATTTTGGATCCAAAGTGATTTAATAAGGTTTGGAAAACATGGGAGAATATGTGCCTGATTAAAAACTCTTTTGGTTTTTGGTTAAATGCTCCACCACAATCATGTGCATTATGTATTTCAAAATCGTTTGGCACGTGAAGGAAGGAGTGCTTTTGAAACAATCACCCTTTAAAACTGTTTTGAGATTTAAATCACGATCTCTCCCCCGATCAAAAATTTCAAACCAATTGAGATTTTGGATCCCGATTGATTTAAATTATTTGGAAAGTTTTGGGGGAAAGACGTTTAAAGATTGTTAAGTATCAATATAAGACAATTAAAGATTGTTAGTGTGAGGTATGATAATTTTTTTAAGATATCTTTTAAGTAAAATAAAACAGTTTCACAATCAAACAAGAACATAAAAAATTTCATTTTGAAAGATCTTTGAGTTTTAAAGAAAATCATACCATGACATAACATTAAATCTTTAGATCACCACTTTATATCGTACAAATCGGAACTTTTGTGAAGAAATATCGTTTGAAAATAATTTATTTTAAATCACTCTCCCCCTCAATCGATGACCATAGTCGATGATTGAGTGACTTAAGTTTTGATAAAATGAAGTCCGGTGATTTTCAAAATTTAGTCCAATTAATTTTCAAAAACAATATTTTCCATTTTCAAAACAATTTTATTCAAATTTTTCAAAAGTTGTTTAAAAATGGTATCATGCACAAAGATACATTAGTGGTTGAAAAGCTTTTGTTGTTGTTGCTGAGGGTTGAAAGAAAAACCGCCGCAAATGCAAGTGAGACTTCTTACGTTGCATTTTAATGCCAAACGAGGTCAAATTAAGCCCCGCTTCTTCAATCACTTAGAAGAAAAACATCTGGCGATGCGGTGACACCTCTTACGCTTCATTTATGCCAACTCTCCATTGAAGTCCAATTAAGCTCCGTTTCTTCATTTGTCAACCCAAGATATAGTTACCCTTTCCTTTCGGCATCCAATCATCTTCAATTGTGGGATCCGGATCGGGAACATTCTTATAATCCATGATATTAGCATATGTTAGTAAACCCAAACAGATATATGGTGGTCGACATCACCCAAACAGCCATCGACTAATAACAGTCAATCCAACATATCAATCAGATCGTATAAAGCATGGGAATTATGTGTTTATCAAACTCTAATCATCTAATCCTAGCAATCATATCCTAGGCACCTAGTCCTTCAACATAGGTTAAAATCATTTTAATTAAGCATATTAGGATAATTAAGAAAGTCTGTTATAAGATATAGATTTGAAAACATTCTCCCCTCAATCAATGACTCATTTTCTAAAAAGATTAAAAGCTACCAAGTCATTGATTGAGATTTCAATTTTACGAAAACTCAAACCGATTGAATTAACAAGCAACTCATTTTACACTATTTTGAAATACTACAAATATTTTTCCAAGAATTTTAGACGGAAAAACATTTGAGTAGGAACAATGATCCTTCGACATACTTTCCTCATTTTGATTTTAGGAAAAGTGCACGAAATATTTGAAAATTTGTTTAGCAAAGACTTTTCTTTCTTTAAAGAGCGGGTTGCTATCTAAAATAATAACAAATGATGGTTTAAGCACGGGTTACTGATGTAAATAATCGCAAGCCATTTTTGAAGCCCGGTTACAATCCAAATAATCAGTAACCATATTTTGAGACATGTTTTGAAAGGAATATTTACACCTCCCGCCGAACTTCATATATGGTCCCGTGCCATTATTGAATGACATTTCTAAGACCGCAGATGTTATCGATACCGAAGACATGTCTTGAAAAACATATTTTTGGTATTTTAAATTTTCCGATTTTTATGGGTTTTGAAGGTTTTATATTTTGTATTTTGTTTTTCTGATAAATATATACAAAGATAGAATAGATGATATAGTTTAAGAAAGATGATAATACGAGTACCGAGATAAGGATATCGAGCAGCACGTCGTAGAAGATAGAAGTCATCACCCCTAAAACTTTCACCACCAAAGCTTCCAAGGCTCTTGAATCGAAGAGAGAAATTGAACCATTTGAAAGTGAGACTTTGGTAGCTTCCCCCAAACCGAAAATCCTTTAGTCGAAAGCGTAATCAAGCTCTATTTCAAGCTTGCCTTAGCCTGTGCATAGAGAAGTACACCATTATCATAAATCCTTGCTCCTTTTAAGAACGAAAATCGAGATTCTTCGCTCGGGGTTATATCATCAACGTAACAACAAGAACGTATCATCCAACTCAACAATAATCTTCTCACATTTCATAACCATCAAGTCTCAAGCAATCCATTCCAAAAGGTATCAAGAGAACACTTCCCCAAGTAGATGACTTGATGCGGTGAGTCTCTTAGACTAGAGCTCACGAACCCAATACACATATACCAAGACAGAGAAACTTATACCATCAAGTAGCAGATTAAGTCCAATAGCCAAAGAATAACCCCGATGTATACTTTTCTCCCTCAAGAAAGTGTATGAAGCTCAAGAACCCGGCACCAATGCCCAAAGAGAGAAAACCGATAACATTGAAGAAGCAGCCGAATCACCGATTTTCTCTGCGAAGGACTATCTCTCATGGATTTCAACTCCGAATAAGTGATTATCTCTCGAATCACCGATTAAGCCCTCAGTGAGACAACAGAGTGCCCCAATGTACACAATTCTCTCCTTAATGATTGCGATAACATCGAGATCATCACATAACAAAGGTACCTCTTATATCTTCGTAAACTTACTCTAACATCTCTTCCCCACATAGTTGGAATAAACACTAAACGCCATGAGTCAAACCTTGAGTTTCTCTCAGAATGACATTTGTCTTCCCGGATATCTTCAATCACTTTGAAGTATTAAGTTCATCAAGTTTACTCGCCATGAGTCAAACCTTGATTTTCTCTCATGTAATAACATTTGTCTTCCCGGATATCTTCAATCACTTAGAAGTATTAAGTTCATCAAGTTTGCTCGCGTTTAGATACGTGTCTCCTTCCCCTGTCGGTTTTGATGCTTCGTAATCAAGAACTCATTGTAAGCCCGTGATACTAGAAATTTGTTGAGAAGAACACTTGAACTCTTGTGAGAATCAACTTGTCAAGCATACATGTGAGCAAGTCTAATTGGGGATTAAATATGGCATTTCACTCTCCCCAATTAGTGCTCTCCCTAAACCGACAATCTTTAATAAATGCCTGAATAAGAAGAAGTCTTTTCATAATCAAATGCAACTCGCCTTTTAGTCTTCTAACATACAGAGAAAATGTAGAAACGATCAGAGACTCGACCTTCTTCAAGATTGTCCAGTTGGGGATAGATAGTTAACATCCTCAACACACCAAAAGCATCCCAATTAACTAACATCTTGCAAATCCCTTAATTAAGATCCTCCCAATCAAACAAGAATGTAAAGATGTTCATCAAGGAAATCAAGAATCACCAAGAACGAACACACAAAGTGGTAACACCAAACTACCAATCACATCAAAAATGAACAGAGAGATCGTTCGGAATCATCATGTTGATGTGTACGTGAAGCATTAACCGAAAACACTTTGTCGATAATCATATCAGCCGGTGTGAAGATGTCAACCAATGGATCATAGAAGAAAACTCCATGTAAAGATGACCCGATAAGAAGAAGCTTGGTTCTTACATGAGTTTGGAGCCGTTTGACCATTTTATCTCAGAAATCAATCAACCATGCAGAAAATTCACACTTTTTCTCCCCCTCAAGAATTGCATACGGAGTTGCCATTCTTGATTGAATAAGTGAATATCTTAACTAAATATAGTCTTATCATACTTCTCCCCCGCAATATTAGCACATGATGTCTCCATCTTCATTATAGTTAAGCAAGTGGAATAAGAAAAAATCAACAAGAGTCTGATTCACTTGATGACCAAGCGCATGGAAAAGTATGAAGCATGTTGACGAGAATGGTCATAATAAGAAGATTTCTCTTCTTCAAAAGATAAAGCGCACTGAAACGTACACTTTTCTTTTCTTTAGAGTACGAGGCATGAACTGTTGTGTTCATACGTCAAAAGAAGCTTTCTCTTCTTCGGAAGATAAAGCGCACTGAGACGTATACTTTTCTTTTCTTTAGAGAACGAGGCTTGAAATGTTGTGTTCAAATGTCATTAATCTCTCTCTTTTCATCTACTCTTGGCAAACTTGTAATCAACCCATTATCATTCAGTAGGCTCGTTGTCGTGACAACTGATGGAGGAAACCCAATATGATGAATTTGACCCTGAAGTAAAACAACCCGAACTTGTGACTTAAACTTGCACATATGTAGCAAAGAGCGGTGACGAGACTTCATCCTCCATTGAATCTCTATGTACTCTATACTCTTCATCCAACCAACCATCAAGTAATAGACGTACATTAACTCTTGAAAATCCACAATTGAATGTGATACTGAGCACTACAACGTAACTCCTTAAAGTGATAGTTATTTTGAGGTGGAAAGAGCCCAATTCCCCAAGTGGTAAAAGAAAAGGTAAAAGACACCCAACAATAATTAGATTTCAAGTCTTTATTTTTGATAATAAGCTCGAACAAGGATCTTGAAGAATCTTCATCCAACCATCCCGATACCTTCGGATACTAAGTACACTCGCCCGTGATATTTCACTTCAACCTCAAATAAATAATATCAATTAACGCTGTTGTCACATCTTCCGAATCGCCACATCTAGCCTTCTTTGACATTAAAATGAACTTTGATAATGGTTTCATCCCGACCATGGTTAAAAGCACGAACCCCGTGAAACCTTGTAATACCCAAACCGCCATGAGGACAATCCAAACAAACACCCAATTCATGAAGTACTCCCTTTTATCCTTCTTTGAAGCGTAAACCGTAGCACCGTAATAAGATAAGATCCAGAATTACACTTTCCTTTCTCCAAGATGGTTCCATCATTACGAGATTTTACAATTCCATGGTTTAAACCGAGAAATGGATTCTTTCATGGATTTTACAAAACCAATAACAAACCGTAAGATAGATCCGAAAATGCACTTTACTATTACTGTGGATGTTTCCATTGTCATGGGATTTTACAAGTCTATGATTTAAACCGAGAAATAGGTTCTTTCACGGATTTTACAAAATCAAGACAAAACCGTAATCACCGATGACTTGAATGTGTTATGACAACTTTGGTTTCAGTGAATATCTGTTTTGGGGAACATGCAATGTTCATCAATGGTCCATTATCCAACATCATCAACATCATCAACAATCATCCAATAAATACTTTGGTAAACACATCATTCACGATTTTGTCGGCTATTGCAAAGGACAACATGGGACGTAAACCCAATATGCCAAACTTGATCATGAAGTGAAATTCTGCATTTGTTACTTAACCTTGTACTAATCCTTGTGAAGAAGAAACGGTGTACCCAATGTACAAAACCTCTTGACGTATCCTCAACTGTGAGACATCGAAGTGATAGTTACGTTGTGGGTTAAGCGAGAAAGAACCACAACCGTAACTAAATAGCCAAGTCTTTATCACACTTTGTAAATGCCCAAACAAGTCATCTTCATGAAGGGTAGAAAGAAAGAAGACGAAATAAGTGAACACCGGAAGACCTCACTTCAAATCCAAATAAGAAATACCGTCCAAACAACCCCGTAGTCAACATTTTCAATAACCACTTCAAGCCGTGATGCAATATTCTTCGTGAAAAGAAATACACCAAAGTATCGCATCGTATAATACGACGAATCTCATCATCACACCAAATCATATATCATCAAATCACAAAGTCTCAACATACATCGTCAAAGCTCTTTACCAAATCTCATATTATCCAATCTCGTAAAAGCTCAATATCCATTTCAAAATCACGACCAAAGTAATTAACGATCCAAAACTCGGTCACAATATACGGCTCATAAGATAGTTTTCTAGCCGATGAGATTAGATCCACATACCAAATATGCCGGTTCATAAATCAATATCATACATGGCCCAACATTTAACCATCATACTCCATGAGCCCATATCATAATTAATTTTCGATTAGAGCAAGATTGCACCCCACCTCCATCTACATGGCCCACGAACAAAACATTATAGCTCACCCGTTAAGTCCATCACTCATTCAGCCCATCACAATCTCAACAAAGCACACGCTTTACTCAGATATGCCCTAATTATATGGTGTATATAAAACACACTCTTAATCTCATAACCCTAATATCTCTCACACTAATCAGTCCGCCTCACTCCTAAAAATTCTCCCATCTTCATACCCTAATCACAAATACCACCACCCTTTTTTTAGTCTAAATTACATCTTCCATGTGTTTGGTCACACAAACAATATGCTTCAAACATCTCGTGACTCGCCATGTGGTTGGCTTGAGGCTCTTCGACATAGCCACGTGGATGGCATGAGGTGAGTGATTCGACATAGCCATGTGGATGGCAAGAATCGAGACATATTCCGTGTAGGTTACATTCATGGACACTCACCGATTTGATGTTGATGTATTCATTTACGATTTGTAATCTTAAGCATATGAGTGAATCAAATAATCGCTTATAACACAATTGTTATAACATGAATTTATTTTAAGTATTCAAAATAAAGAGAAGCTTGGTCTTCAAAAGAATCGTGATGACAAACGTTTCGTGTGATAGACCATTGAGAGTCTTGATTTGGCTTTGAATAAACACGAGACAATTCGAGATTCATTAGTATTTTACTTTCATGTGTTTTCAATTTCATATACCAACCAAAAGAGGGAATGAAATGGTATGCTTTTGTTCCTTCTTTTGAATGGTTCGAATATAGTAGGAAGATATGCTTATACCACGATCAATGATGGATTAAATAGTGTATACGATCTTTGTTGATCTGATATTCATTGAGATACACCCACACTAAAAAATCTGAGATCATAAATGCTTTGAGTCATGAAAGTGCAAGTAGTTGAAGGATGATAGGATTAGTATAGAATGTTGTTGGTTTGGGATTGATGCGTTTTGTCCAGATTAGACTTTGTTTTTGTGATTGAGATCTGAAGTTTGATTCCTGAATGAGTTTTAAGTCTTGTTTGCGATGGTTTTGATCAAGTCACATGTAGGAATACGACTGATGATATTTGTGAGTTGGTCTGTCTTACTTCTTCATCTCATTCTTTTACAAATCTCAATATGCATGTGTCAAGTCGCATTCAAGAATGTGACAACTCGCATCATCTAGCAACTCGCTTTTACAACTGTTTTTGACAACTCTCATTGAAACAACTCGCATGCTTTTTATCAGTTTACACAACTCGCATTCAAAAATGCTAGTAGACAACTCGCATGTTAATAAAGCATTGATAACTCGCATCACTTGATGCATTGACAGCTGATATCATAAGTTTTGTCAACTCGCATCTTGACTCAATAGTCAAAGTGCTTTATAGGTAGACAAGTCGCATAAGATTTTGTTGGACAACCCACATCATGACATTGAATCTGGACAAGTTAAACAACTCGCACATGGACCATAGCAACCCGCAGTTGATACATTGAATCAGGACTAGTTGCAGTAAATACTGTCAACTCGCATAATGAGACCAGTCAACTCGCATTTGACCAATGTCAACTCGCAACAGTAACATTGAATCTGGACACGAAGGCAACTCGCATTTAAAAATGCGTGTTAAAGACAAAGCTCTGTCACAACTCGCTTAATACATTACCAACTCGCATCCTTGAATCAGTGCAACTCGCATACAAGAATCTGCACATTAAGTTGCACTCATATAAGACTCAAACCGCATCAACAAACCGTAATCTTTAACAACATGAGTAGCAGCTTAATAATCAAGAACTCAAAAGTGACTAAAACGCATAAGAACATATTTGATCATCAACTAAACAATTTTAAGACCAAGAGTCATTTCCAAACATATTTTAACAAAGACTAAAACCGATTCGAATCACAATAACAAATATCAAACATTCATAGCCAACATCAAGACAAGTTCCCAAGAATCAAACAGCATCCAAAAACACACAAGCCGCATAACAAAAACCAAACAAACCGCATTAAAACCATTCGAATCAACACAAACAACAAAACCTAGGCTCTGATGCTAATTGTAGGATCGTGAATATTATGTAGTTTGATGATTCGGGTGGTCTAGGATGATGATAGTATATGAATGCCATGGTTAGAGAGATGAAGAGAGTAGAGAGGGAATTCTAGAGATAAACAAAAGTGTAAAAGATTAGATTAGATCTTCCAACCTCTACCTTGGAAGGTAGAGGTATTTATAGGTTACAAACTAAACAACCTCCCGACGGCCGTGGATCGTATACAAAGGGTAAAGACTCGTCCTTCCTCCACGGTGTTGCACTAAACTAAACTAAGCTACAAACTAACTAATTAACTACTAAATAACATAAATAACTACAAGTCTACGAGCTAACTTATGCTAGATAACATTTGGGGTGACCGACTCTTCATAATGGAATTTCCAATTCCTAATGTATATAGAGTCGACATCTTTTTTTCTTTTCGCAACTTTTAATTTTAGATGTCACCTCATCATCTCGAGTCATCAAAAGACAAGTTCTTATGATAGTAGCTAACTAATTGAACCTGTGGATCATGGGAAACATAGATCTCAACGAGCCCATAGAGCTTAGCCATTTCATACAGTTTGTTCACATCATTATCAGTTTCTACAATGGTCAGCCCTTCCTCTAGACTACAACTGGGAAGACAAAAATACCAAGCCCAAATATCCTATTTTATTTATTTCAACATTAGGTCTCACTTTTGAGAATAAGATAACCTATTCGACCTAGGTAACCTCAAGTATAAAATATCTCCACCTAAATAGCTTAAGGGATGAAAAAAGAACCGATTGCCATGATAAACATCAAATCCTAGATCATCGAAATTATCAGACATTTTGTTTTACAATAGAAAGAATTCAGAAAAACCAAATATTAATACAAAAACCGATTTACATTACATTAACAGAAAAAATTTAATGGACAAACTTACATCCATTGTTGAAACCATAGATCACCACAGGTCGTTGATTCTGTGTTTTCGGATGCCATAGTTAGGTGAAAGCTGAAAATACCTCTGTTGTAAAAATCGGTCCAGGCGGCCGATTAATCCCCGCATAATCGCCGACGCTCACTAAGCGCCTTGATTTATCATAATCGCCTATTTAATCGCTTTGGTCAAAGATCGCTTAAAATCGGTCAACAAACCGATTAATCGGAAAAATCGATCTAAACGGACAAAATCGCTTAAAATCGGTCAACAAAATTACTTAAAATCGGACAAAATCGCTTAAAAATATGTCAACAAACTGATTAATCGGACAAAATCGGTCAAAGATATCTTAAAAATGGTTAACAAACCGAATAATATCTATGTTTGACTTTAAACTTTGAAGAATTATGTATTAGGTTTATATTTGAACACTTGAAAATTTTAAACTTTGATGCCCTATGCTTATTTCATACATATAATATAATATAATATCTAATATTACAATTTTGTGTATAAAAATTCCAATCCGATTAATCCCCGACTAATCCCCGCCTAACCGATTAATCGCTAGGCCCTACCTGACCACCTCACTAGCGCCTAGCAATTTTTAAAACCTTGGAAAATACACAGAAAAAAGTAAAATTTAGTTTTGGTTAGTAGATCTACTAATATATAAAAGAGAAGGTAAACATCACCCCTCCCAAGACAAAGTCACCTAGTTACATGTTGGATAATGCATCTATTGCTATTACCTAATGGACAATACTTAGAAAGTAGCATGCATGGGTTTCTTTGTGTATCCTTATTTTGTTGTATGCCTTTTTGCTTATCTTTTAGAAAATTATTACTAATATACAAATGTTTCATAATTTATTGTAATGTGTTGTAAAGGTGTCTTATTTGTTATGTGTGTACCTATTAAAGGTATCATATGGCACTATATAATGCATCCATGCAACTTATATTGTAAATATGCAATATTGTCCTAGTACGTTAGTTTGAAAACAACAATATAGTACAACATACTCGATACAAAAGTTAAACCCATTAAAAGGATCATATGGTGAGCAATTGTTTTCAGATACTACAACACACTGGAAGCATCACTAAACACAAACACATTGTTTAAAAAAAACCTAGCCATTTGTTCACAGTATGCAATCGCAGCCTGAATAGGATCCTTCACATCCATTGATAGACCAAAAGCCAAGCGGTATAAATATATACATACCCAAATACCACAGTCACCAAATATCTCAGTTTGCTTCGGTACTTGGTCAGCGATACAAAATGTAATGCAATAACTTGCCATATCTATGCCTTTCTTTTCAAATACTTGCGCTTGTTCTAGGACCTAAGGTAGTTGAAACTCTGGACAAAGTTACAATCGTTAAAACAATCTAATGTTTTAAAATATGGTAAAATGGTTTTGCATTAATTCTAATGACTAAAACAAATCAACATAATAGCCCCGAAATAGATATGAATAAATAGTCAAACCTATAAACACTCCCTCACGTTGATATAAAACTCATGCCATTCCTCTTTAAAAGTTTCACCACTATCATAAAATGTTACTATTCCTGTGTCTATCTCCAAACGCACAAGACACCAATGAGATTCTGTTTCATTAATAGGCATGAAAACCTACAATGTTTGAGTAAAAAACATAACATTAATATATGACAAAAGCTAAAGGGGTTCAATATATTACTGAGAATGGATTAGTAGAAAATATATATAACAAGACTTACGTGGTTAACATAGGATCATGGAATAGAGTACCTTTCACCATTAGCATACCACAACGGCAATGAATTTTGTAACAAAAGCTGAACAAAGTAGCTACTAACCATCGCCTAATCAGCCATATCGGGTCTAACATGCCATAGGTAATTAACCCACAACTCTATGTGCTGTAAATTGCAAAACATAAATGAGTGTGATCAACGTTATAAGAAATCAATTCAATAAGTACAGTTGTACAAGTACTTGCCTCATCCCTTAGCCAAACTTTCATAGGCGGGTCTAAGCAAACTAAACTTTCCCAGAACCTTCTATCCACACACACATCATCACATGAAGGAAACTTGCAGTTAAGCTGTCTAATTTGTCTAAGAAATTCGTCAAATTCATTTGTCAAATGCACTCTGTTGACAACATTGTTAGAGCGTGCAAGATCATAGTATATATGAAATGATTACACTTATAATCATATATCAATAGCAAGATATATTTTAAATCGTGGTCAAGAAGTAGTTTTCATACCTCAGCCCAAGGCTTGACATTTTTAAGTTCTTGCGTCATATCTGGATTACGTAAGCCGAAGCATTGTCTTTTATTTACAACATATTCCTTAGTCCAATAATACGCATTAGCTTCACCTGAACCTTGTTCACTCCTCTTTGTAACTGCAAAGCGCGCTCTGCAAGTTTTTAGGTGATCTGAGTTCATGATTGTTTCTCCCATTTTCTTTCGCTCCTTTCGCACTACAACCTCTTTTGCTCTTCCATCCTTATCAATTTATCCTCTTCCATCCTTAACCTCTCTCTTCTTGCATCAACTTCTACTCTTTTAACCGCGCCTTTCTAATTCTTCATGTCGCAACCTTAATTATTCTTGGATAATAACGCCCGTCAAAGTTAAATTAGTTACTATTGTTATAATATGTTATGGTACGGAAAGGGTTTTACATATACATTGAATTTGTAAATTACCTTTGCAACATCGCCATCGTAATCAACATCTAGGTGCTACCGATCCACTAGTATCAATACTTGACTGAGTTGACTCGAACAACTCAAAATCATGATTAAGCTCATCACAAACCCTGCACTTAGGTGCCAAGATCATCGATTAACTCCAATTTCTCCTAAGAATGAACAAAAGTATTTATAAAGAAAACAAATGAATTAAAAGGATGTCAACGATATATACAAACAAAAAGGATATATTACCCCATTTCTTTCTCGAGCAAGAACACGAAAAGAATAAAAATTATTAAGGACATATATTATTATCGTGAGTTGTGTGATTATTGAGGGGTCTATGAGGAGAATATAAAGTATAAATAACTTGAATAATTGCCTCAAGTTTGAACAAACGCTTATTCAACTTTGTAATAACACCATCCTCAGTATTATGTCGATCGTATTATAACGCTCTCGGCCTTGCATGATAATAGGTAAATGTTTCCTTTTATCTTGCCACGCTTATGCGTCTGCGTTAACTTCTTCAACCACCGATCATAAGGATGTGTGGTTGTGACGGTGGAGTTCTACGATGTAATCATGGAAAAAGCCATAAACCGTATATACCAACGATATCCTCTCACTAATGTCGGTCTAGATTCTTTAATGTAATTGGATTCCTAAAAATGACATAATAATAATACTAAAGAATGATTATTGGAAATTTAATTTATAATAAAAGATTTCATTAATAAGACAAATTTGATGAAGAGTTTACCTTTCCAAAAAGAAACTTATAATCAGATCTTTTGAAGGGTGCATTCTTTGACCACGCTAATCCTCTTGGCATAAGATCAGACACTTTATTCCACCATAGAATGCTTCTTTCAAATGACTCCAGTATCCATATCTATACAATGTTGAACGAATATTTCAAGTTCAGTAAAAAGATAACATAAATAACTTAAACTGTGTATATTGATAAATAAAATGTTTCAAGTATAGACCGGGCTTCGTTTTGGCTTTCAAGGTTAATATTTTATTTATCAATATACAAAGTTTAAGTTATTTATGTTATCTTTTTAATGAACTTGAAACATTCGTTAAACATTGTATAGATATGGATACTAGAGTCATTTGAAAGAAGCATTCTATGGTGGAATAAATTGCCCGATCTTATGCCAAGAGGTTTAGCGTGGTCAAAGAATGCACCTTCAAAAGATCTCGATTATTAGTGTGACAATCAGACTTTCGTGTCATTTCTATTACGCTCATGTCTCATTATTTCAACATTTTTAGTAAACTTGGTTTACTTGTTTCAAATTGCGAACCTTGGAGGTTTAGCGGCGAATTCATGATCATGACATCACGTACATTTCATATGGACTATGATTAGTCTACATTTCATTGACATCATGTGCATCTCATTAGTACATTCACGACATTTCATTTCATATTCAACGCGTAATTTTTATATTTAATAAATTTTATCGTGAGTTATTATTTTAAATATTTAACCCGTTACTTTCAAAATGATCCCGATGTATTTTTAAACTCACATTTAGTTTATAAAACTATATTTTTAGTTTTCCTAGTGTTTCAAATTTATTTGGTATATAAATCGTAAAGTTTAATTATTACGACGCTTTTCTTAAAAATTTTACGATAATTATTTTATCACCAATTTTCACAAGGAAAGTATTTTTACAATTTTTATCATCTCATTACAATCTATTTTGATTTACTAAAACTTACTTGTACCAAAAGTCACAATTATCTACAATTTACTTACCTTTTCTTTACAACTTATACAAATTATACACAAAATTATACAAGTCATTGTTTTAAAAAAAAAAAAAAAAGATATTTTGAGACAAAATCTCCCATAAATCCGCCCTAAGGGTGCATTTAAAGAGTTGGTGAGAAAATTTTACATATATAAGTTATGTACTCATCCATCACTTCATTATTCAACCTCAAATAATTTCAAGTAGTAAAATAAGTTCTCTCATCTCTTGGTTTAGCCATCCATAACCGGTTCTAACATCAAAGAAACAAGGGATCAAAATCTTTGCTAGCTCAAGTGTTTAAACAACCTAGTTATACTCTATATAAGGTTTTGAAATAAAACCAAGGGTATTTAAGTTAATCCTTGTTACTTTCACCTCATCATTTTCACTAGTAAGCATTTCTTTATCATTTTCATGTTTCCTTGTCATTTCATATGTTTCTTTCCATTTTTGGAGCTTATATGCATGTTATGTGATTTATACCATTTATTTCATGATTTTAGAGGTTTTATATACTTATAGTCATCCTATAATTATTCCCATGGTATTCTTTGGTCTTGATGGTGATTAGGAACCCATGACACCCTAAGAAGGTGTATGGTAGGATTAGATTAGTTTTGGAGTTGATTTGAAGGGATTAGAATAGGTTTTGTCCGAGAAAACTATTTTCGTAAACTATATTTTACGCTCTGTCCTTAAAACGAATTTCTGGAAAACCCACTGTTGGTACGACATTTTGGCCTTGATATTTAGAAAATATACTTTAAAACGAATCCGTGGTCGCTTGAACGGATAAAACGGAGTTATAACGGCCGTGGTGAATTTTTAAAGTTTGACGACGAAATATATTATTTTCAGGATTTTCAGCATGCAGTTTTACATATTTCGGGTCAAAACGAGCCTTAAGCTTCACAAATTATTTCGACTAGTCAAAATATATTAGTTTACTTCGATACGGTTAAGGACATATTTTACGAGAAAACGGATTTAAAACGACAAATATATGCACGCTTTTATAAAGTTGCAGAATTATTATTTTTCTAAAAATTATATTATTTTTACGCTACAAGTATTTCGTTAGTCAGAAGGCTATGTTTGCGGCTGTTTTAACAAGGTTGCAAAACTTTTGGAACAAATTGTCTTCTAGTAAAATCAAGTTCACCGCCATATTTTCCAAAACAAAAGCCGTTTGTCAAGCGGAGTCATAGTAAATTATTTACGGATGTTCAAACATTGGTCAAACTTATTTTTCGCACACAAGTAACAAAAATCACCAACTTTAACCTTTAATATCTTTATGATCGAGACCTTTTGGACGAAAACTCATGAACCGAAACTTAGATATCGATGCAAACTTTCCAAAACCGTCGAGTTCGTTCTCTAACGATCGACGACACCATTTTACGACCACTTTTCCGAGCCATTTTTGTTGATTTCATGATTTTTCCACGACATTGTTTTACTGATTAAAAGTGATAATTTCACCAAAAATCGTTATAAAACCATTGTAGGATGACATTTTGACGTAAAAACTTGTAAAATCATTTTTGAAGGGTCAAGACGTCAAAAGAGTATTTTTCGACGATTTAGTAATATTTTCAAAACCCGTAAATGGTATAAATAATATAATGGTGCATGCATAACATTACATTGCAACTCATTACATATCATCTCATTCGTAATAGGTCATTTATTTAGATTCACGCTATACCTCGGTGTATCCACTTTTGCCATCGCATTATTGTCCATGTGAGTTCCATAGCCCCTACCTTTACTTGCTTTCATAACTGCTTTGGGGAGATACATGCTCATCATTTTTATGACATTCATATCTATTTGCAAACCACATGCTTCACCGAACTTAATGTTTAGTCATATCTTATATCATACATCATTGTGTCGAATGTCTTGGGATTATCATTGTCTTGAATGTCTTGGGATTATCATTGTCAATGTCTTGGGATTATCATCAGTCAATGTCTTGGAATTATCATTGTGTCGAATGTCTTGGGAATATCATTGTCGAATGTTTTGGGATTATCATTGACTATACACATTCTCGCAATGGGTTGTGAACACAAAGTTGCAAGTTTTGTATGGGCTGGACTTGGAACCGAGTGGATTCACAATGCCTTTGTCGCATAAACGATTTCTAAAGACTTTACATTTCAAAACAAACTCTATGAACTCACTCAACCTTTGTGTTGACACTTTTAGCATGTTTTATCTCGTGTATCTAAGGCATTCACTTCATGGCATGCATTTGGACACATCATGGAGTCGTGGTGACGACGCTGTCTCACTTGGGTTTTACGACCTTAAAACATCGCTTGAATTGTAACAAACTTATTTCCGCATGTTGATTTACATTTGGGACCTACTTTGTAAACTCGATTATTTTATTAAATCAAGCGATGTATTTTCCAAACGACACTTTAGGTCGCTCAATATAACTCGTGATTGTGATGCTATGACAATCAATCCCGTGAATTCCATTCCACGCAAAAATGTAATTTGGGGTGTGACAATTAGTCTTTTGGATAAGTAAAATTCTTCATCAAATTTGTCTTATTAATGCAATCTTTTATTATAAATTAAATTTCCAATTATCATTCTTTAGTATTATCATTATGTCATTTTTAGGAATCCAATTTGTTAAGGAACTTAGACCGACATTAGGCGAGAGGAGATCTAATTGGTATATATAGTTTATGGCTTTTTCCATGATTACATACCTAGAACTCCACCACCACAAGCACACATCCGTATGATCTGGTCAAGAAGTTGGTCACGACGCAAACGTAGCAAGATAGAAAGGAAACATTTACATATGGTGTTATTACAAATTTGAATAAGCATTTGTTCAAACTCGAGGCAATTATAAGGTTATTTATACTTTATATTCTCCTCATAAACCAGTCAATAATCACACAACTACTGGTAATAATATACGTCCTTAATAATTTTTATTCTTTTCAGGTTCTTACTTGAGAAAGAAATGGGGTAATATATCCTTTTTTTGTATATATACGTTGACATCCTTTTGATTAATTTATTTTTCTTTATAAACACTTTTGTCTATTCTTAGGAGAAATTGAAGTTAATTGATGATCTTCGCACCTAAGTGCATAGTTTTGTGATGAGCTTAATCATGGTTTTCTTGAGTTGTTCGAGTCAAGTTTTGATACTAGTGGATCAACGCGCGTAGATGTTGATTCTGATGGATGACGATGTTGGAAAGGTAATTTACGAATGAATGTATATGTAAACCCTTTCCGTACCATAACATATTATAACAATAGTAACTAATTTAACTTTGATAGGACGTTATTATCCAAGAATGTTGGAATCACTCCTAAACTAGATTACAAGTGTTAGTAATTAATATGTAATAGTTAGCTTAATTAGGCCTTTATGTTTGTTATTATGCTAAGGCTTATGTAGAAGGCCCATAAGCCTTGGCCCAAGCCTAATGTGACAACCCGCATTTCCGTGTCATTTCTAAACAATTCATGCTTCACTATTTCAACATTTATCGTAAACTAGGTTTACGTGTTCCAAATTGCGTAACCTTTATGGTTTAGCTGCTAATTCATGATCATATCATCACGAACATTTCATATGGACTAAGTTTAGTCTACATTTCATTAACATCATTTGCATCATATTAGTTCATTCATGACTTTGCATTTCACATTTAACGTAAATTTTATATTAAATAAACGTTATCGCGTGAGTTATTATTTTGAATATTTAATCCGTTACTTCTAAAAATGATCCCGATATATTTTTATATTTATGTTTAGTTTATAAAACTATATTTTTAGTTTACCTAGTGTTTTAAATTTATTTTGTATATAAATCGTTAAATTTATATTATTACGACGTTTTCTTAAAACTACTCGTAATTATTTTATCACTCAAATTTTACAAGGAATGTATTTTTATAATTTTATGATATCAATATACTCTACTTTGATCTATTAAAACTTCTTTCACCTAAAATTTCCTAAAAGACACTAAAGTATATACAAAACCTTACAAGTATTACTACATGTACACTTTACTTACATTTTCTAATAATTACACAAGTATGTAATAAAAAAAGATATTTTGCCAATTCTCCCCTTGGCCGACCAAGGGGAGGTGGCATTAATGGTGGTATGGTTTGTTGAATATATAGATTGATACACAATCTTCATATCTCATTCATTCACTCATTTTCATCCTCATTATTTCAAGTATTAGAAAAGTTTTCTTTCTCTTGTTCCTTCTTCCATAAACCGGCCATACAAGGAGATATCAAGGGATCACAAAATATTTCTCAAGCACAAGTATTTACAATCTAGATCACACTCTTGTTAAGGTTTTGAAATAAAAACCTAGGGTGTTTAGGTTAAATCTTGGTTCTTTGCACCTCATCATATTAACTTGTAAGCATATTACTATCATTTTACATATTTCATCTTCATTTCATATTTACTTCTTCATATTTGGAGCAAACATGCAAGACTTATGTTGATTTATACCATTTTTACATGATTTTTAGAGTTATATATATATAAGGTCATCCTATAATTATTCCCTTGGTATATTTTGGTCTTGATGATGTTTAGGAACCCATGACACCCTAAGAAGGTGTATGGTAGGATTAGATTAGCTTTGGAGTTGATTTGAAGGGATTAGAATAGGTTTAGTACGAGAAAACTATTTTCGATAAGTATAAAATGTGTTCTGTCCTTGTTTTATTTTTCTGGAAAATCCGACAGAGGGCACGTAAATTTTGGCCTTGATATTTAGAAAATATACTTTAAAACGAATCCGTGGCCGCTTGAACGGATTAAAACGGAGTTATAACGAAGAAGTTATGAATTTTTCAAGTTGACGATTTAAATATATATTTTCTCGAAAAATTTCAGCAACATGTTTTGTTTTATTCGAGTCAAAACGAGCCTTAAGCTTCATAAATTATTTCACTTGTCAAAAATATATTAGTATACTTTGATACGAAGCTAAGGACGATAATACGAGAAAACGGATTTGAAACGACAAAGATATACACGCTTCATAAAATTGCCGAACTATTATTTTCTAAAAACTATATTATTTTTACGAGACAAGTATTACGGTAACCAAAACGACCATGTTGAAGGCTGTTTTAACTATGATGTGGAACTTTTGGAACGAAATGTCTTCTAATGAAATTAAGATCACCAAGCATATTTTTCAAAACGATCAACCGCTTGTATAGCGGAGTTTTAATAAATTATTTACGGATGCTTAAACTTTGCCGAAACTCATTTTTAACCAACATTTTAGCCAAAATCACCATCTTTAACCCTTATTATCTTTATGTTCGAGACCTTTATGACGAAAACTCATGAACTGAAACTTCTAGATTTTAATACAAACTTTCCAAAACCGTCGAACTCGTTTCCTAACGATCGACGTACACCATTTTACGACTAGTTTTCAAGCCATTTTTGTCAATTTCATGAAATTTCCGACGACTTTATTTTACTTATTTAAAAGTGATAATTTCACAATAAATCATTACAAAACCATTGTAGGATGACATTTTGACGTAAAACTTGTAAAGTGATTTAAGAATGGTCAAGACGTCAAAAGAGTATTTTTGACGATAAGTATTATTTTCAAAACCCGCAAATGGTATAAATAACATACTAAATGCATGCATAACATTACATTGCAACTCATTACATATCATATCATTCGTAATAGGTCCCGATTAAAGTTTCCGCTATACCTCGGTGTACTCACTCTTGTCATCACACCGCTTTATCAAGTGAGTTTTCATAGCCCCGTCAGACATGTTTAATTATTTTCAAACCTACGGGAGAATACATTGCACAACATTTTTATTACGATACCAAGTATGTTAAATTCATTTACATTGCTTAAGTTACCACATTGCCAATTGAAAGTCCCCATTTCCGAACATGAACCGTTAATCATAGAAGCGAGGATGAGTGGATAGATCTATCGAGGGTGACGCTCCATCCGGGTTGGTGAATCCCAACTAGTCATACGGATGCATTTCATTTAATAACATTATTGAGTTGTCTCGCAAACACTGCTGGGGCATACATTATGAACAGTCTAGTTTCGTGTCATGGGCTTATTGCAATTGTAACATTTTTCTCGTGACTTGATTGTCATACTGGTCTATACTCATGTAGTCGTATAAAACATTTACATAAACCTATGATTTCTCACCAACATTATTGTTGACCGCTTTAGCAATGTATTTTCGTGTAACTAAGACATACGCATGGCATGGTTAAGGAACCACATTTTGAGTCGCAAGGCCGACTTATATCATTGTACATTATGGCACTTCCTTTCAAAAACATCGTTTGGACTTGTAATATATTTGTATTTCCGCAAACTTTGTAAACTTTTGGGACCTATGTTGTAACTCGAACGCTTTTGTTAAATATCAAACGATGTGTTTTAAACGACATTTTAGGTCGCTCTATATAATGTGATTGTGGTGCTATGACAATCAATCCCCAGAATTCCATTCCACCGCAAAATGTAAATTGGGGTGTGATGATTGGTACCGAGCTACGCTATAGAGAACTAGGTTGCATCATTGACCCTAGACTATAGCTACATTATCATAGCTTCTCATCATTTCATCATAAGTGTATATTCATTTTTCATGCGGTTCATTTACACTTTATCCGAGTTATTTACTTTCATTTCACATCGGTTGTCACAGAGATGTCTTTGATTCACATCCCATCACTATATCATCGGACACTAACACGGAAGATGTCCCGATTGACCCTAACATGGATGATGTCTCATCACACTCCATCGAGATCTTATCTTCGATTGGCTCTACTCCACCTTTCCACCTATCATGACCGACACGAGATCAACCCTTGAGGAGGGCGAGGTCGCACCCACTCCACATGTTAGCCCCGCCACGATCCGATACATCCACCACCATCACCACTACTAGCACCATCATCATCATCATCCTCATCGTATTTTCTTAGGGATCCTTTGCCTACATCGACTTGCCGCTCAAAAGTGTGCTCGTTTTGACATCCCTACACCACCATCTACGTAACCCGAGCCACCGTTAGGTTCGAAAGTTAGGCGAGAGCTCTAAGGTGCAATGCCGATGACCTTCTACCGAGGCGTTAGGAGCCCGTATTGATAGTCGCAGATTCAGATAGATAGGTTGTCGCGGCAGCTGGAGGAACTGCCGGTAGATAGGGTTGAGACCATTCATGAGGAGGTCGAGGGCCTAGTGTTAGCGGGGTTTCTATTGATTTGTCACATCGAGTATCTGCACAGGCGCTAGAGGACAGGGAGCGATTGCGGAGTTGAGGTAGGAGATGCCCGAGTTGTACTGACTGAGCCGAGATGACTCAGATGAGTTGCGGCGTCGTGCACGTGGAGTTATCTTTAGCTCGTGATAGTATTGTTACTTTGCGTGGTCGATTGGAGAGTTGAGGAGTTTGGTGGCTAGTTTGACTACTCGTGTTCGCGATCTTCGAGGATCGGGCCATGAGCACCATGAGGTGCCTTATGTAGACTTCATCATGTATAGTTTTGACCATTATTATCCTAGTCACGAGGTGTGTGACGTAGTTTAAAGAACTTGTTGTCTTTTGGTTGTTGTACAAACAAATGTATCAAGTATTGACTCTACTATGTAAGAATGGTTTTATTATGTATGATATCGGTCCATGTAGGTCAAATTTTCATGTATATTATCCACGTGTGTTGTGATTATATTTGTGATATTTCGTTATTGTTCCGCCAGTGATTCCATTTACTTTATGCATGTTGTGGTTGTGGATATATTTGTATGATGGTTGTTTCTACTTACGAGTTCTCATAATTGTTTCATCTTGTGATTTTGAAGAGTTATGGCGCCAAAGAAAGCCACAGTTGAAATGACCCAAGCGGCTATTCAAAAGTTGGTGAATGATAGCATAGCCGATGCTCTAAGGATTGAAAGGAAATGTGGGTCTGCTGAGGTCAGCCGAGGTCAGCTTCTTCAAGCCGCAAGGCTTGCTATCACATCGGAAATGTAGGAGGATCCGGGTTAAGAACCTGTTCGTAAGGATTTCAAAAGTGGAGATCCCACCAAGTTTAGAGGGATCAAGGAGCCACACCATGGTGCGATGGTTCGAGAAATTGGAGTCCGTGTTTTTGCGTGTAATTGCCCGGATGATAGTAAGGTCAAGTTTGCTACAAGTACTTTACTCGATGGAGCATTGTCGTGGTGGAATTCCTATGCTCAACCGATTGGAATGGAGAATGCTTTCAAGCTTACTTGGGAGCAATTCAAGGGTTTGGTAACTAAGAAGTTTTTCCTCGACGGAAGTGAAAAGTTGGAGATGTAATTCTATGAACTAGTAACTATTGGGTACGATATTGACACTTACATTCGGAGATTCCAAGAATTGGCCGTTATGCCCGCCTATGGTTTCGATAACGAGAGTTGCTAGAGGCTTTCATCTGGGACTTCCCGAGGTTGTTCAAGGAGATGTGACTTCGCTTGATCCACAAACAATTGAGGAAGCTATTCGAGTGACTCGTGGTTGATGGCACAAGTGGTGAAGAGAGGTAAGTACACCAACACCAATCGAAACAACAACAACAACAACCCCAACAACCGCTTCAATTACAACAATAACCGAGCCAACTACAACAACAACAATAGCAACAATAACAAGCGGAAGGGACAACACTGTGGGTAGAAATGCTACTCAACAACCACCCAAGAGGCAAGAGGTTGCTAAGGCTTATGTCAGGGTCAAAAGGAAGGAAAAGGGTATTCGGGGTTTTGCCGAAATGTGATGTGTTTGAGTCATCACAAACCGGTCGATGTCCTGATCCATGTGAGAATTGTAAGAAAGTTGGTCACCGAACTAGGGATTGCAAGTCGCCACAAGTTACATGTTTTGGTTGTGGGGAACGTGGACACTACAAGTCTGAATGTAAAAAGGGAAGGAACCAAGGAAATCAGAATCAAGGAGGCATGGCACAAGGAAGGGTTTACGCTATAGGAGGCGGAGAAGATAGGGAGGACCCGAACGTTATCACGGGTACGTTCCTTCTCAATAATCGTTACGCTTCAGTTTTATTTGATTCGGGTGCCGATAAAAGTTTTGTGTCCACTGCATTTGCACCTTTACTCAACATTAAACCAACCACATTAGACACATCATACATCGTCAAATTAGCTAATGGTAACTTAGTTAGCACCAACACCATTGTCCGCGGTTGCACATTCAATTTTCTGAATCATCCCTTCAACATAGACCTCATGCCCGTAGAACTTGGTAGTTTCGACGTCGTCATCGGCATGGATTGGTTATCCAAACATCGTGCAAAGATCATTTGTGATGAAAAAGTTGTTCATCTTCCTTATAACGGTGAAACTTTGATTATTCGTGGGGAACGAAGTGGAACTAGACTCAGTATCATATCGTGCATCAAAACGGAGAAGTACATAAAGAAAAGTTGTTATGCTTTCTTAGCTCATATAACCGAGAAGAAGTCGGAGGAGAAGCGACTTGAAGATGTACCAATTGTCCGAGCATTTTCTGAAGTCTTTCCCGAAGACTTACCCGGACTTCCACCGCACGACAAGTAGAATTTCATATTGACTTAGTGCCCGTGAGTCGCACCGATTGCATGCGAGCACCTTACCGCTTAGCACCATCCAAATGCAAGAGTTGTCTAATCAATTGCAAGAGCTTCTAGAAAAGGATTCATTAGGCCGAGTTCCTCGCCTCGGGAGCACCGGTCTTGTTTGTGAAGAAGAAAGATGGATCCTTCGAATGTGCATAGATTATAGAGAGTTGAACAAGTTAACGGTGAAGAATCGTTACCCACTCCCGTAATTGATGACTTGTTCGATCAATTGCAAGGTTCAAGTATTTACTCCAAGATTGATCTCCGGTCGGGTTATCATCAACTTTGAGTTCGGAAGAGGATATTCCAAAAATGCTTAGAACACGATACGGTCATTACGAGTTTCAAGTGATGCCGCTCGATTGACTAATGCACTGCGGTATTCATGGATCTCATGAATAGAGTATGTAAACCGATATGGACAAGTTTGTGATAGTGTTCATCGACGACATATTGATTTACTCAAAGAGCAAAGAAGAGCACGAAGAGCATTTAAGGACGATTTCAAGGCTACTCAAGAATGAGAAGTTATATGCCAAATTTTTGAAGTGTGATTTTGGAATCACAAAGTGCAATTTCTTGGTCACGCATTGATAGTCAAGGATTACAAGTTGATCCCGCAAAGATTGAAGCCGTGAAAGATTGGGCTACTCCAACAAATCCTACTGAACCGACAATTTCTAGGACTAGCCGGTATTACCGAAGGTTCATCAAGGTTTTCAAAGATAGCTAGACCTTTGACCAAGTTGACACAGAAAAACAAGAAGTACGAGTGGGGAAAGAAACAAGAAGTCGTCATTGTTGAAACAAAAGCTTTGCAAGGCGCAATTTTGCACTACCAAGGAATTGAGAACTTTGTTGTATATTGTGATGCTTCGATAAAGGACTTGGGGCTTTTAATGCAAAATGAGAAGGTGATAGCGTATGCTTCTCGACAACTTAAGACTCATGAGAAGAATTACACCACTCATGATCTCGAGTTAGGGGCTGTAGTTTTTGCGCTCAAGATTTGGAGACACTACCTCTACGGTACAAAGTGCACAGTGTTTACGGACCACAAGAGTTTGCAATATATTCTTGATCAAAAGGAACTAAATATGAGGCAACGTCGTTGGTTGGAGTTACTCAGCGACTATGATTGTGAAATCAAGTATCACCCGAGAAAAGCCAATGTTGTGGCTGATGCTCTTAGCCGGAAAGAGAGGCCCAAACCTTTAAGAGTTCGATCGTTAGGAATGACGATTAATTCACCTTTACCATCGAAAATCCACGAAGCTCAGATCGAGGCACTTAAGGAGGAAAACCGACCAAGTGAAAAGCTTTATGGTATGCCCGAAAGCGCAAATGGTTTTGTAAAGAGAGCAGATGGAGTATTATGTTTCAAGGATAGAATGTGGGTTCCATTGTATGGCGGAATACGCGAATTGATTATGCATGAGTCGCATAAGTCAAAGTATTCTATTCACCCAGGATCGGATAAGATGTATCAAGATCTTAAGAAACTTTATTGGTGGCCGAACATGAAAGCAGAGATTGCCACGACGTTAGCAAATGCCTTACCGCCTAAGGTGAAAGTCGAATATCGAAGCCATCGTGATTACTCCAACAACCGTAAATTTCTCAATGGAAATGGGAACGATTACGATGGACTTTGTTACGAAACTTCCTAAGACATCGGAGGTTACGACGCTATTTGGGTAATTGTTGATCGCCTTACCAAATCAGCCCATTTCATACCAATTAGAGAGACTTATTCCATAGAACAACTCACTAGACTTTATGTCAAAGAAATAGTCTCGAGGCACGGTGCACCAATTTCTATCATTTCCGACAGAGATAGTCGATTCACTTCAAACTTCCGAAATCATTGCAAGATTCATTCGAACCAGATTAGAGATGAGCACAAGATATCACCCACAAACCGACGATCAAAGTGAAAGAACAATTCAAACGTTAGAAGATATGCCGAGGGCATGTGTAATTGATTTTGGAAATGGTTGGGCTAACCATTTGCCATTGATAGAATTCTCGTACAACAATAGTTATCACACCAAGATAAAGATGGCACCATTCGAGGCACTCTATGGTCGAAAGTGCCGATCACCGTTTGTTGGGCCGAGGTTGAGACGCACAACTTCATCGGGTCCGTAAATGGTACGGAAACAACGGAAAAGATAGTTCAAATTCGAGATAGACTCGTAACTACAAGGAGCCGGATGTAAAAGTTACGCAGATGTTAGACGCAAGGCATTAGAATTTCAAGTGGGTGACAAAGTTATGTTGAAAGTATCGCTTGGAAAGGCGTGGTACGATTTGGAAAGCGCGGAAGTTGAACCCGAGGTACATTGGACCATTCAAAATTTTGAGCGAGTTGGTCCGGTAGCTTATCGACTTGATCTTCCATCGAACTTAGTCATGTGCACAACACGCTTCACGCTTCAAACTTGAAGAAATGTCTATCGGACTAATCACTCGTTATTCCATTGGAAGAAATTCAACTCGACGATAAACTTAACTTTGTGGAGGAACCTATAGAAATCATGGACCGCGAGGTCAAGCGCTTGAAACAGAGTCGTATTCCTATCGTGAAAGTTCACTGGAATTCTCGAAGAGGTCCCGAGTTTACTTGGGAACGGAAGACCGATGCGCCTCAAGTATCCTCATCTTTTCACCGACAATCGTTAGACCTAATAACGATTGAATTGTGGACTGAATTCCTTTTGGATGGGCGAATGTGACAGCCTGCATTTCCGTGTCATTTCTAAACAATTCATGCTTCACTATTTCAACATTTATCGTAAACTAGGTTTACGTGTTCCAAATTCGCGTAACCTTTATGGTTTAGCGGCGAATTCATGATCATATCATCACGAACATTTCATATGGACTAAGTTTAGTCTACATTTCATTAACATCATTTGCATCATATTAGTTCATTCATGACTTTGCATTTCACATTTAACGCGTAAATTTTATATTAAATAAACGTTATCGCGTGAGTTATTATTTTGAATATTTAATCCGTTACTTCTAAAAATGATCCCGATATATTTTTATATTTATGTTTAGTTTATAAAACTATATTTTTAGTTTACCTAGTGTTTTAAATTTATTTTGTATATAAATCGTTTAATTTATATTATTACGACGTTTTTCTTAAAAACTACTCGGTAATTATTTTATCACTCAAATTTTACAAGGAATGTATTTTTATAATTTTTATGATATCAATATACTCTACTTTGATCTATTAAAAACTTCTTTCACCTAAAATTTCCTAAAAGACACTAAAGTATATACAAAACCTTACAAGTATTACTACATGTACACTTTACTTACATTTTCTAATAATTACACAAGTATGTAATAAAAAAAAAGAAGATATTTTGCCAAATTCCTCCCCCCTTGGCCGACCAAGGGGGAGGGTGGCATTAATTGGTGGTATGGTTTGTTGAATATATAGATTGATACACAATCTTCATATCTCATTCATTCACTCATTTTCATCCTCATTATTTCAAGTATTAGAAAAGTTTTCTTTCTCTTGTTCCTTCTTCCATAAACCGGCCATACAAGGAGATATCAAGGGATCACAAAATATTTCTCAAGCACAAGTATTTACAATCTAGATCACACTCTTGTTAAGGTTTTGAAATAAAAACCTATGGTGTTTAGGTTAAACCTTGGTTCTTTGCACCTCATCATATTAACTTGTAAGCATATTACTATCATTTTACTATTTCATCTTCATTTCATATTTACTTCTTCATATTTGGAGCAAACATGCAAGACTTATGTTGATTTATACCATTTTTACATGATTTTTAGAGTTATATATATATAAGGTCATCCTATAATTATTCCCTTGGTATATTTTGGTCTTGATGATGTTTAGGAACCCATGACACCCTAAGAAGGTGTATGGTAGGATTAGATTAGCTTTGGAGTTGATTTGAAGGGATTAGAATAGGTTTAGTACGAGAAAAACTATTTTCGATAAGTATAAAATGTGTTCTGTCCTTGTTTTATTTTTCTGGAAAATCCGACAGTAGGCACGAAATTTTGGCCTTGATATTTAGAAAATATACTTTAAAACGAATCCGTGGCCGCTTGAACGGATTAAAACGGAGTTATAACGAAGAAGTTATGAATTTTCAAGTTGACGACGAAATATATATTTTCCGAAAAATTTCAGCAACATGTTTTTGTTTTATTCGAGTCAAAACGAGCCTTAAGCTTCATAAATTATTTCGACTTGTCAAAAATATATTAGTATACTTTGATACGGTTAAGGACGATAATACGTGAAAACGGATTTGAAACGACAAAGATATACACGCTTATAAAATTGCCGTAACTATTATTTTCCGAAAAAGTATATTATTTTACGAGACAAGTATTACGGTAACCAAAACGACCATGTTGAAGGTCGTTTTTAACTATGATGTGGAACTTTTTGGAACGAAATGTCTTCTAATGAAATTAAGATCACCAAGCATATTTTTCAAAACGATCAACCGTTTGTATAGCGGAGTTTTAATAAATTATTTACGGATGCTTAAACTTTGCCGAAACTCATTTTTAACCAACATTTTAGCCAAAATCACCATCTTTAACCCTTATTATCTTTATGTTCGAGACCTTTATGACGAAAACTCATGAACTGAAACTTCTAGATTTTGATACAAACTTTCCAAAACCGTCGAACTCGTTTCCTAACGATCGACGTACACCATTTTACGACTAGTTTTTCGAAGCCATTTTTGTCAATTTCATGAAATTTCCGACGACTTTATTTTATTTACTAAAAGTGATAATTTCACAATAAATCATTACAAAACCATTGTAGGATGACATTTTGACGTAAAAACTTGTAAAGTGATTTAAGAATGGTCAAGACGTCAAAAGAGTATTTTTCGACGATAAGTATTATTTTCAAAACCCGCAAATGGTATAAATAACATACGAAATGCATGCATAACATTACATTGCAACTCATTACATATCATATCATTCGTAATAGGTCCCGATTAAAGTTTCCCGCTATACCTCAGTGTACTCACTCTTGTCATCACACCAGTTTATCAAGTGAGTTTTCATAGCCCCGTCGTACATGTTTAATTATTTTCAAACCTACGGGAGAATACATTGCACAACATTTTTATTACGATACCAAGTATGTTAAATTCATTTACATTGCTTAAGTTACCACATTGCCAATTGAAAGTCCCCATTTCCGAACATGAACCGTTAATCATAGAAGCGAGGATGAGTGGATAGATCTATCGAGGGTGACGCCCATCCGGGTTGGTGAATCCCAACTAGTCATACTGGATGCATTTCATTTAATAACATTATTGAGTTGTCCGCAAACACTGCTGGGGCATACATTATGAATAGTCTAGTTTCGTGTCATGGGCTTATTGCAATTGTAACATTTTTTCGTGACTTGATTGTCATACTGGTCTATACTTCATGTAGTCGATAAAACATTTACATAAACCTATGATTTCTCACCAACATTATTGTTGACCGCTTTAGCAATGTATTTTCGTGTAACTAAGACATACGCATGGCATGGTTAAGGAACCACATTTTGAGTCACAAGGCCGACTTATATCATTGTACATTATGGCACTTCCTTTCAAAAACATCGTTTGGACTTGTAATATATTTGTATTTCCGCAAACTTTGTAAACTTTTGGGACCTATGTTGTAACTCTCGAACGCTTTTGTTAAATATCAAACGATGTGTTTTAAACGACACTTTAGGTCGTTCTATATAACGTGATTGTGGTGCTATGACAATCAATCCCCCAGAATTCCATTCATTGCAAAGCATGTAAATTGGTGTGTGACACCTAATAAGGAAAGGAAGGACTAGGAGTGTTGCCCTAGCTCCTCTCTTATAAATAGCCTTGTAAACCTTCATTTGAAGTGTAATTATTTCATATACTAGGATCTTGCGCGCTCCAACAATGATGTCAACAAAGTTCATTTGACAAATGAATTTGACGAATTTCTTGGACAAATTGGACCACTTAACTGCAATTTTCCTTGGTGTGACGATGTGTGTGTGGATAGAAGATATGGGAAAGTTTAGTTTGCTTAGACCCGCCTAGGAAAGGTTGGCTAAGGGATGAGGCAAGTACTTGTACAACTGTATTTATTAATTGAACTCTTATAACGTTGATCACACTCATTTATTTTCGCAATTTACAGCACATAGAGTTGTGGGTTATACTTGTGGCATGTTAGACCCGATACGGCTGATTGGGCGATGGTTAGTAGCTACTTTGTTCAGTTTCTGCTACAAAATTCGTTGCCGTTGTGGTATGCTAATGGTGAAAGGTACTCTATTCCATGATCCAATGTTAACCAGGTAAGTGCTGTTATATATATTTTCTACTAATCCATTCTCAGTAACATAGTTAACCCATTTAGATTTTGTCATATATTAATGTTATGTTTGTGACTCAAACGTTGTAGGTTTTCATTCCTATTAATGAAATGGAAGCTCATTGGTGTCTTGCACGTTTGGAGATAGATATAGGAATAGTTACATTTTATGATAGCGGTGAAACTTTTGAAGAGTAATGGCGAGAGTTTTATATCAACGTGAGGGAGTGTTTATAGGTTTGACTATTTATTTATATCTATTTCGTGGCTATTATGTTGATTTGTTTTGTCATTAGAATTAATGCAAAACCATTTTACCATGTTTTAAAACATTAAATTGTTTTAACAAAGGTAAGTTTTGTCCATAGTTTCAACCACCGTGGTCCCGAACAAGCGCAAGTATTTGAAAAGAAAGGCATAGATCCGACAAGTTATTGCATTACATTTTGAATCGTTGACCAAGTACCAAAGCAGCCGGATATTTGGTGATTGTGGTATTTGGGTATGTATATTTTATATCGCTTGGCTTTTGGTCTATCAGTGGATGTGAAGGATCCTATTCAGGCTACGATTGCATACCGTGAAAAAATGGCTAGGTTTGTTTTTAAACACCGTGTTTGTGTTTAGTGATGCTTCCAGTGTGTAGTAATATCTAAAAACAATTGCTCACCATGTGATCCCTTTAATGGGTTTAATTTTTGTATCGAGTACGTTGTACTATATTGTTGTCTTCAAACTAATGTACTAGGACAATGCTGCATTTTTACAATATAAGTAGCATGGATGCATTATATAGTGCCATGTGATCCCTTTAATAGGTACACACATAACAAATAAGACACACCGCAACACATAACAATAAATTATGAAACATTTGTATATTAGTAATAATTTTCTAAAAGATAAGCAAAAAGGCACACGCTAAAATAAGGATACACAAAGAAACCCATGCATGCTACTTTATAAGTATTGTCCATTAGGAAATAGCAATAGATGCATTATCCAACATGTAACTAGGTCACTTTGTCTTGGGAGGGGTGATGTTTACCTTCTCTTTTATATATCAGTAGATCTAGTAACCAAAACTAAATTTTACTTTTGTCTGTGTATTTTCAGATTTCACCTAACTATGGCATCCGAAAACACAGAATCAACGACCTGTGGTGATCTATGGTTTCAACAATGGCTGTAAGTTTGTCCATTAAATTTTTCTCTTAATGTAAAGTAAATCGGTTTTTGTATTAATATTTGGTTTTTCCGAATTCTTTCTATTGTTAAATGTAATGTCCGATAATTCGATGATCCGGGAATTGATGTTTATCATGGCAATCGGTTCTTTTTCATCCCTTAAGCTATTTAGGTGGAGATATTTTATACTTGAGGTTACCTAGGTCGAATGGATTATCTTATTCTCAAATGTGAGACTTCATTGTTAAAATAAATAAAATAGGATATTTGGGCTTGGTATTTTGTCTTCCCAGGTTGTAGTCTAGAGGAAGGTCACCTTTGTAGAAACTGATAATGATGTGAACAAACTGTATGAAATGGCTGAGCTCCATGGGCTTGTTGAGATATATGTTTCCTATGATCCACAGGTTCAATTAGTTAGCTAATATCATAAGAACTTGTCTTTTGATGACTCAGATGATCAGGTGACATCTAAAATTAAAAGTCACGAAAAGAAAAACAAGATGTCGACTCTATGCCGTTTGAAGAACTAATGTCATGGGAACAAGAGGAAAAAAAATTCACCAGCTTACCCTAGGACACTTTATGTTAAGCCTTTTGTTGGACCTAGTTTATTTAGAGGTATTTCAATTTTGTGGTAATAATGACTGTGAATATATTCCGCTTGTTTAAGGACTACATGCCGACCTTATGTGTCAAAAGAAAGTGGCTTTGTAGATAGTCCTATAAAGGATAAGATGGTGTTCAATGAGTTTGAAGATTCTCTAACACAGAAGTCTACTGTTAGCCAATGTGTGTCAAAGGAATTTGGTTTCGAATTTAGTCCGGTAAGAGGTAAGAACCTTTTTAATGACTTTTAGACTACTGGTAATGATGACTTTCATGATGCACAGGCTGCTAGTGTACTCACATGTCTTGAAACCAGTCCTTTAAAGTGTAAGAGGCTTTTTAATGATCTTGATAATGTTCCTACAGTTGGAAGCTCTACTATTATCCAATATGTGTCTAAAAAAAGTCCTTTTGATGCTAGTACTTTGAAAGGTAGGAGACTATTTGATGACTTTGAATCCATTGTTAATAAACAATCTGATGTTGTGTGCGATATTATTGAGTATGATGGTGGATTTGCCAATGATGCTGTGAAGGGTGATGAGGCAGTTACTTCATTGGATAATTATGGTGTGATGGGTGACGAGCCAATTAGTTTGCCTAATGATCCAGTGATGGGTGATCGTTCCACGGCTGTCAGTGGTTGTAGGATCGATATATTATTGTGTTTGATGATTCGGGTGGTCTTGGATGATCAAAATACATGTTTTCCATTAGAGAGAGAAAGTAGAGAGTTGGGAGATTTCTTGGTAGAGAGTTGTAGCACAAATAAAATGTTAGATTGAAAAAGCTCCACCCTTCCATGGATGGAAGGGTATTTATACTTACAAACATAACGACCTCCTATCGGCCTCGGATCGTGTATACAGTGGGTAAAGACCCGTTCTTCCTCCACGGTGTTACACTACGCTAAACTACGCTACAAACTAACTAATTAACTACTAGATAACGTAAATAACTACAAGTCTACGTGCTAACTTATGCTAGACTATAATTGGGGTGACCGACATTTTAATATGGAATTTCCAATTCCTAACAATCTCCCCCTAAGGGAGGTCACCCCATGATTTACATTTTGCATCCTAGCATTCTATTCTTGACTTTGTTCTTGAGCTCGAGACTTCAATTCTTCAAGTTCCGCAATCTTTGTGCATTTGTAGTGATTCTTCAAAGTCCGCATAATTTTGTACTTTTAGTGGAGGCCTTTAATCGATCCACATCTTGATGATCTTCGAGCTTCATTGAGATCATCACCACATTAAATCTCTGGATCACCCTTTATTGTGTTGCCATCATATGAAGTTGTGACTTTCGGACCGACATGCTCACACTTTTGAATCAAGACATCTTTCCATCGTAGTAGCGAAGCTTTATCGGTTCATGATATTTGCGCAGCAGTAGCGAAGCATAGTATAAAAATATCGTAACCGTGTTATGTAGATATGCACCACCATGATTTCTTCAATTAAGTGTGGATGCTGTGAGCATGCGGCTTGGATTGACTCTCAATTCGATCACCGCAACCGTCCAAATGTACCGCAAACAACAAGTTAGCAATAAAACACACGAAGTGTCTTTGATCAATTTCGTTGAATTGAGGTACACGGCTCACGGTTCCCGTTAATCAAGACAAGTATCGCCTGTGATCGTAGGATTCCTAAGAATTTACTTGATGTGGTTTTGCATTTATTCTACCCGTTCTCAAACCGAACGCCTCAAAGAAGACAACACGGAGCGAGTGAACCAATAATTGAGATTCATCGATTGATGAAAGATTGATTTGAAAACAATTGTGTATTGCTTGAAGAAAGAGTTTTGCAATACGACGAAGGTTTTATGAGAAAGATCAATTATCAATCAAAATACTTTTTATATAAGAGAATGAATACACATTCGATGTGCTAGTGAAAAGAAGAGATTCGCACATCGAATGGTTTTTCTAAAAGTATTTTTCAATCAGATACTTTTTATGTTTGAAAACATGAATACACATTTGACGTGCTAGAGAAAAGAAGGTTTGCACATCGAATGGTTTTTCCAAAAGTATTCGTCAATTCCATTCCTGGACCAAGGTTGATTCACGAGTGAATCGCCCCATCGCTTCTATCCAGTTGTCACAAGCTTGATCTTTAGAAAAGATCTCACATGTCACCCACCAAGAGCTTGTTAGATGTTGGCTCTAGAAGGATTTCCATATTCATTGTGAATACTTTTATATATCACTCTGATGTTCGCAATACCACAAGGATAATGCGAGGACTCTTAATATATTCTTACTTTCCACATTGTGTGAAACAGCAAGTCTTCATCAATTTTGTGTCCTAATGAGATATTGTGGATGATCTCTTGGCTCTAGACTCAATTGTGCACATTTGGTTCCTATGCCGGTGACTAGGAGAGGTCTCCTTCTTCAATATCAACAATCTCTAAGAGAAAGTCGATAGATTATGTCTGTTCCCGTGAGAATGAAACAAGCCCTTTAAGAGGAACTTGAGTAGTTTGGGAAGTTTAGTGCAAGCGCCACCGGGTCCATGACGCCTTATCTTCAATACCAAGTGTTACCTTAGTAACCACCAAGAGTATATGTATTGAACCCGTTATCGCTCTAAGGTTGAATTATTGGAGGGTTATTTCTTTTCACCCTTTTCATATTCATTTCTTTTCATTCTTCAACCCTTCGCTTACCGAGACTTCATAACTAGAACCTTGTTGGGTTTATTCCAAGATCTAGCTCTATCTCATCCGCACTCTTCCCATATCTCACTTTTCTCCTTTTTCATCATACCTAAGGACTCTACACTATCTAGTGGATTGTCTCGGTAGATCCCTCCGGCTCGGGCGGGATCGTGGAACGAATACCTAACCTAACCATCCTTATATCACCATGCATAAAGTAAATTGGTCGATCTTTTGGTATTGTTCTTTTCTTTCTTGAAACCAATTGAAAAATCATTTGGAAAATCCAATCAAGGTACTTGTGATATAAAATCAAAACATTTTGTACCTTAATTGTTTTTGATCATTTAGAAATGCTCCCCCTCGACATGTGCATATGATTTTGAAATTGTTTAGCACATGGAGGCAAGAGTTCTTTGAAATAATTTCTTGATCACAATTTCCTTAGGAAAAGCCATTTGATTTTTGGTAAATTCTCCCTCAATATGTGCATTGGTTGCAAAACTTTTTATCTCATAGAGGAAAGAGTTCTTTTAAGTACTTTCACGATCACACATGCCATAGAAAACCATTTGAAAACTCAATCAAGGTACTTTATGTTAAAACATAAAGCTTTTGTACCGCGATAGTTTATTTTCATTTGAAATGCTCCCCTCAATATGTGCTTCGAGATTCGAAAGTGTTTAGCACATATGAGAGAGCAGCTTGCACTTTGAGTCAAAACGATCACTTGTTATCAGATTTTATATTTAAATCACATTTTCTCCCCCGATTAAAAATATCAAATCCTTTGAGATTTTGGATCCCAAGTGATTTAAATAGGTTTAGAAAACATGGGAGAAAACTGTGTTCAGATTAATTTTAATTTTGATAGTGGAACAAATTTAGACATTAAAAGGTTGTTAGTGTCAAGTATGATAATTTTTTAAGAGATCTTTTAGGTAAAATAAAACATTTTCACAATCAAACAAGAACAGAAAAATTTCATTTTGAAAGACCTTTAACCTTTGAAGAAAATCATACCATGACATAACATTAAATCTTTAGATCACCACTTTTAACGTCATGCATCGAACTTTTATGAAGAAATATCGTTTGAAAATATTTTGTTTTAAATCACTCTCCCTCAATCGATGACCGAAGTCAATAATTGAGTGACTTAGGTTTTGATAAAAGAAGTCCGTGATTTTCAAACTTTAGTCCAATTTATTTTCAAAACAATATTTTTCCATTTTCAAAACAATTTTAATCAATGTTTTTAGAAAATAGTGTCCATGCACAAAGATACGTTAGGTGGTTGAGAAGCTTGTGTTGTTGTTGTAGGCTTTGAAGAAAAACCGTCGTAGATAAGTGAGACTTCTTACGTTGCATTTTAATGCCAACTAAGGTCAAATTAAGCTCCGTTTCTTCAATCACTTAGAAGAAAACCATCTCACGATGCAATGACACCTCTTACGTTGCATTTATGCCAACTCTCCATAGAAGTCAAATTAAGCTCGCTTCTTCATTTGTCAACCAAAGATATAGTTACCCTTTCCTTTCGCATCCAATCATCTTCACTTGTGGGATCCGGATCGGAACATTCTTATATACCAATATACCGCATACGTTAGTGAACACACATACGATATATGGTGGTCGACAACACCCAAACAACAATCGACTAATAAAAGTCAATTCAACATAACAATCGTTCATATAAAGCATGGAATAATGTGTTAATCAAACTCTAATCATCTAATCGTAACAATCTTATCCTAGGCACCTAGTCCTTCAACATAGGTTAACATCATTTTCAGTTAAGCATATAGGATAATTAGATAAGCCTGATAGATGATATAAATTTGAAAACATTCTCCCCCTCAATCAATGACTCATTTTATGAAAAGTTTAAAAGCGCTGAAGTCATTGATTGAGTTTTCAATTTTTACGAAAACACTGAATCTGATAGATTTTTAAGCAACTCATTTACCACCAATTTTTTGAATACACCAAATATTTTTCTGAAGAATTTTAGACGGAAAAACATTTGTGTAGGAATAGCAGTCCTTCGACATACTTTCCTCATTTTGTTTTTAGGATAAGTGCTCGAAATATATGAAAAATGATTTAGCGCAGCCCTTTCCTTCCTTGAAGAGCGGGTTGCTATCGGAAATAATAGCAAGCCATGGTTTAAGCCCGGTTACATGAAAAGCTAATCGAAGCCATTTGATTTGTGACATGTTTTGAAAAAATATTTACACCTCCTGCCGAACTTCATCTATGGTCCCGTGCCATTATTGAATGACATTTTAAGACCGTAGATGTTATCGATACGTAAGACATGTCTAGAGAAAACATATTTTTGTTATTTTGAAATTTTCGATTTTATGGGTTTTGAAATTTTCTATTTTCTATTTTCTTTTGTTGGTTTCATATTTTGTATTTGGTTTTTGATAAATATATACAAAGATAGAGAAGATGATATAGTTTAAGAGGATGATGATACAAGTACCGAGATAAGGATATCGAAAGACATCGTAGAAGATAGAATTCGTCATCTCTTAAACTTCCACCACCAAAGCTTCCGGCTCCATAATAGAAGATAGAACATGATCCTTTGAGAAAGAGACTTTGCGACTTCCCCCAAACCGAGAATCCATAAGATGAGCAGACTAAGCTCTATTTCAAGCTTGCCTTAGCAGTGCACAAAGAAGCACACCATTATCATAAATCACCGCTCCTTTTAAGCTCCTTTTAAGAACGATATTCGAGATTCTTCATTCGAGGTTATATCATCAACAAGAACAAAGAACGTATCATCCCACTCATAAAGAATCTTCTCAAATTTCATAACCATCAAGTCCAAGCGATCCATTCTAAAGGTGTCAAGAAACCACTTCCCAAGTAGACGAATTGATGCGCTTAGTCTATTAGACTAGAGCTCACGAACCCGAATACACATATACCCAAAGAAAAGGAACTTATACCATCAAGTAGTAGATTAAGTCCAATAGCCAAAGAATAACCCCGATGTATACTTTTCTCCCCCAAGAAAGTGTATGAAGCTCAAGAACCCGGTACCCAAATGCCCAAAGAGAGAATAACCGATAACATTGAAGAAGCATGCCGAATCACCGATTATCTCCGGGAGGACTATCTGCGGATTTCAACCCGTAATAAGTGATTATATCTCTGTATCACTGATTAAGTCCTCAAGTGAAACAGCTGAGCATCCCCAATGTACACAATCTCTCTCCCCTGATGATTGTGATAATATCAAAATCATCATACACTTGTGTACCTCTTTTATCTTCAGAAACTTTCTATTACATCACTTCCCCCACGTAGTTGGAATAATAACACTAAAAGCCTTGATGAGTAAAACCTTGAGATTCTCTGCGGTCATGACAATTGTCTTCCCGGGATATCTTCAATCACTTAGAAGAGTTAAGTTCATCAAGTTTACTCGCCATGAGTCAAACCTTGAGTTTCTCTCGGTAATAACATTTGTCTTCCGGATATCTTCAATCACTTAGAAGAATTAAGTTCATCAAGTTTACTCGCTTTGTGTTTAGATGTGTGTCTCCTTCCCCTTGTCGGTTTTGATACTTGAATCAAGAACATATTGTAAGCTGTATACTAGAAATCTTGTTGAGAAGATCATAATTAGCTCAGATGTATCTGTGAGAATCAACTTGCTGAAGAAACAGAATGAGCAAGTCTAATTGGGGATTAAATCTGGCTTTTCACTCTCTCCCCCAATTAGTGCTCTTCCCTAAACCGACAATATTTTAATAAATGAATGCATGGAATATGAAGAAGTCTTTAGATCATCAAATGCAACTCGTCTTTAGTCTTCTAACATGTAGCAGAAAATGTAGAATGCAGATCAGACTCGACCTTCTTCAAGATTGTCAAGTTGGGAATAGAAAGTCAACATCTTCAACTTACCAAATGCATTCCGTTAACTTACAAATAGAAAATCCCTTAATTCAAATCCTCCCAATCAAACAAGAACAGAAAGATGTTCATTAAGGAAATCACCAAAGAACTAGAAGCACTTTTTCATTTAATCATATCAGCCCGTGTGAAGATTTCAACCTACGACTCTTAGTTGAAAACTCCATGTGAAGATGACCCGATAAGAAGAAGCTCGGTTCTTACATGAGTTTGGAATCGTTTGACCATTAATTCTCATATATCAATCATCATGCAAGAGTTTCACACTTTTCTCCCTCAAGAATTGCATACGTAGTTGCCATTCTTGATTAAGCAAGTGAATATCTTTAACAATGTAGTCTATTCACACTTTTCCCCCGCAAAATTAGCACATGATGTCGCCATCGTCATTATAGTGAGCAAGTAGAATAAGAAAACAATCAAAGTAGCCCGGTTCACTTGATAATTGAAAGCGCGTGGAAAAAGTATGAAGCATGTTGATGAGAATGGTCATTAATGAGAAGATTTCTCTTCTTCCGAAGATAAAGCGCACTGACACGTACACTATTCTTTTCTTTAGGGAACGAGGTTTGAACTCAAGTATTCAAACGTCATAATCTCTCTTTTTAGCTCTCTTGGCAAAACGTGTAATTAACCCCATTATCATTCGTAGGCTCTTTGTCGTGACAATCGATGGAGAAAACTGTGGAAAACTAGAGGGGTTGAATAGTTTTACTAAGTACACTCGCCGTGATATTTCACTTCAACCTCAAATAAATTTTAAGTTGATTTCAAAAACATTAGATCCGATATTATGTGAAATTGTATGGATGTTAAGAACATATAGATCTAATGATAATGCAAGCAAATAAATAAAGATAAGGGATAGAAATGACACAACCGATTTATAGTGGTTCGAAAATAAATACAAGGACACCTCGCTACAAGGACACCTTCCTTGCCCTACTCCACTCCCCGAGTCACCTACTCGAGAGTTCAAGCACTATGTCAACAAACTCCTTCACTTGGCGGAGAAGCCTTCACAACGTTGCTTACACTTTTTCCGGTACAAAGCTAGATACCGAGTCCGTAGCACGGTGGACCAAACCAACACAACTATTACACAACAAATATGTGAAATAATCAAATACAAGATCTTCGCTACAGAAATCTTACGGAGTGACAAATCAATCAAGGACCCCTTGCTTGGATGACTTGTAGAATGCTCGTGATCTCGCCTTAGAGAAGGACCTATATGAGGATCACAAATAGAAAGAAAGAAGAACAACTCTCTAGATCAAGTGATCTATATGTTAGAAGAGAATGAGAGTGTATGAGAGATTTAGTAAGAAGAGGGGTGAGTTAGAATGAAGAAATGGCTCTCTATTTATAGGCAAATTTCTCCTCTGTTCCACGGATCCCACGGATCCTTCCACTGGGATCCGTCTAGTATAATCCTAGGGATCCGTAGTACGCTCCTCTTTGCCCATGGGTTTTTGGTTATGGGTCATGGGTTATGGGTTGGTCCATGGGTTTTCTTTAGATTCAATGTATCTAAGTATACATTGTATCAAGTCTTCTTTAGTATGGGTTAAGATCCATGGGTTATGGTTTTTACCCATCCTATTAAACTATTACAACAAATGCTTAATTATTACATTTTTGTATTTAAATGGCTATATGTAAATGCTTTACAAAAATAACATGTATCCTTATAATTATACTTAAGATAACATTACATTTGTTATCAACAAAACACAAAGAGATCGCAAAATATTAATAAAAGTTTTACGGTTTATTTGTATTAACAATCTCCCCTTTTGTTGATGACAAAACATAATGTTATGATGAGTAAAACTTAAGAATAGATGTAAGTTTTGAAAGCCCTAAGTTTTACTTCTTCTCCCCTTTTGTCGAAACAAAAGTTAACCCTGGAAGAAATAAACAAACTTCTACTCCCCTTGACGGTAGCTCCCCTTGTTTGGGCGTCAAGAGAAGAAAAATAAAATCCTACAAAAGAAAGGTTAGTAACATGCTTATATAATCTTGTGGTTGCCGAGAATCAATATTGGGAGCCAAGGTATGTAAACAAGGCCTTGTAATAAAACGACAAATTGTAGTGGTAGTTATGCCACTTACAAGCATGTAAAAATAAGAACAAGACTTGTTCTTGAAAATGACTTCAAAAGAAAAGTAATACTAAAAGTGAAAAATAGTAGTAGTGATTCCTTCCATGCTTGCATAAGGTTATGGATGGAGGTTTTGATGAGTAATGGTATTGATGCGATCAAGGATGAGGTTGAGTATGAAACGCATTTCTTCCCTAACTTCTATTGCAATTTCCCTAGTGGATTGGCAATGTTCACAATGTAAATGATGTGGGTAATGAGTGCGGAAGTTTTCGGGTTGTTTTGATTTGAGTTATGCGGAAGTTGTGGTGGAAAAATAGGAAAATATGGATCAATATCCGGAATGTTTGTAAATGGTGGTGGAAAAGAACCTAGATGTTCTTGTCATGTGATGGGAGCTAGTGGTGGTGATGTTTCAAGATCTTGAAAAATAGTATTTGGTGATGTGGGGGGTGTTGAAAAGACTATTTCTTTTTCTTTAGGTTGGGTAGATCTTGTTGGAGTCTTAAGGAGTTCCAAAAGAGTGATTTTGGGTGGTGATGAAGTTGGTGTATTTGTTGGTGATGAGGGAGGTGCTATAATGGATGCATCTTGTGGTGAGTTATTTGTTGAGGATGAATCATTTGAGGTTGGTTTTGCTAAACAACAAGATAGGATACTAATCCGTGCGGATATCCTAGAGTTGGATTGTGGTATTTTGGATGGTGGTAGTACAAAGGTTTGGGTATCATGAAGATGATTGTTTGTACTAGGTGATTCATCTAGAGGGTTTTTGGATGACATGATGTATTGTGTATGTGAGGATGAGATGGATTATGCAAGCATTTTGGGAGTTCTATATATATAGAGAAAAACAAAGCATTGTAATGAATGCTTGACCCAAAATGTGGATTAAAATCTAATGATTAGATATGAATTCAAGGCATGTGATCATGAGAACACAAGCATTAAAGAGCATACTCCAAAAATGAACCAAATGTGGATTTTTCATCCAAAGTGAAAAATAAGAAAGTAAATTCAACACATTCCCACGGTTCCTTCCCTTGAGGGATCCGTCCAACATGAAGGCTAGGATCCGTGGGTCCAGTGATTCAGCAAAGACAAAATTTTCCTTTTGAAACATTTTTGCCTATTGTGTGCCTATATGCAAACTATTTGGAGTTGCGGTTATCTCGACCCCTAAAAAAATAGAAAATAAACTAGAAGTATAAAACATCCTATTGAGATAACCCGAAAACACATATTTAGTACATAAGTACGTAATTTTGTGTTGTCAATGCTCCTAATTCATTGTAGCTTAAAAGAATGTACCCGAAAACACATATTAGTTATGTGTCCCCATTAGCATTCAAAAGACATGAGATGCAATGAAAACGGGTTTTTACTTTGTATTAATAATGAAAAAGCGATTTGTCCTAGACGTGAGAAATGCTTTTGTGAAATTGATACGGGAGGGTATCATCCTTTTAGAAAACATTGTGAAAGTAGGTTTTCTTTGAAAATGTGTATATAAAAAAAAGAAAGCTATAAGTGGAAAACTCATCTTGGGTTTTGAAAATTCCCGTATTGTTTGTGAGTTGTGCGTGAAATAGAGATCCTAGACTCAGAAAGAAGAAGGCTAGTGTTTACATACCTTGTAGAGTCAAATAAGTTACGACGTGTGTTCCATTAAACCAAGACCAAGACGAAGTAGGTTGAATTGTTCCCGGTTTAACGGTTTGGTGAGGACGTAGGCTATGTTATCTTCGGATGCTACCTTCTCAATAGAAATGTTCCCCTTTTGAACATTGTCTCTTAAGAAGTGGTCACAAATTTCTATATGCTTTGTGCGAGAATGCAATACCGGATTCTTGCTTAAGTCGATGGCACCTTTGTTGTCACATAGAATGGCTATGTCGCTTAGATGAATGTCGTAGTCTACTAACGCTTGTTTCATCCATAGTGCTTGTTGACATGCTTTGCCGGCGGAGACGTACTCGGCTTCGGTTGTTGATATTGCAAGTGCCGTTTGTTTCTTAGAAAACCATGATGTTAAACAACATCCCATAAAAGTACATACCCCACTTGCACTTTTTCTATCAACGTAATCACTTGCATGGTCAGAATCTGCATATACAATTGTTTCTACTCCCGTCCCCTTAGGATACCATAATCCTAATTGTGTTGTACCCTCAATATATCTAAATATTCTTTTACGGCTTCTAGGTGTGATATTTTAGGGTCTTCTTGAAACCTAGCACATAAGCAAACACTAAACATGATATCCGCCTACTTGCCGTGAGGTAGAGAAGGCTACCTATCATGCCACGATATTTAGTATTATCAACGGATTCTCCGTCCTCGTCTTTTGTGAGTTTGGTGTCGGATGACATTGGAGTCCTAATTGGTTTTGACTCTTCTAGACCGAATTTCTTTAACATCTCCTTGATGTATTTAGATTGATTAAAGAAGATACCATCTTCTACTTGTTTTTTTTTGTAGACCAAGAAAGAAACTAAGTTCTCCCATCATACTCATCTCGAACTCGTCATGCATGATTTTAGAGAAATCATCACACATGTCTTGACAAGTGGATCCGAATATAATATCATCTACATATATTTGTACTATGATTATATGTGGCTCTCTTTTCTTAGTAAAAGTGTGTTGTCAACTAACCCCATGGTGTAGTTGTGTTTAACTAGAAATGACTTGAGTCTATCATACCAAGCTTTTAGAGCTTGTTTAAGACCGTAAAGGGCTTTCTTTAATTTATACACATGTTTGGGTTTTCAAAATCAATGAAGCCCGGAGGTTGAGCTACATATACTTCTTCATTTATGACACCATTTAAAAAGCGCTTTTGACATCCATTTGATAAAGCTTTAGATCATTAGCACAAGCATACGCAAGAAGTATTCTTATAGACTCTAATCTAGCCACGGGGCATAGGTCTCATCAAAGTCTATTCCTCTTGTTGGTTATACCCTTGAGCAACGAGTCTAGCCTTGTTCCTAGACACTACTCCGTTTGCATCTAATTTGTTTTTATAAACCCATTTGGTTCCTATTATGGTTTGATTACTAGGTGGAGGGACAAGTGTCCAAACATCATTAGAAACAAATTGATTTAGTTCTTCTTGCATAGCCATTACCCAAATTTCATCTTTATGGCTTCTTGTGTATTCTTAGGTTCTAAGGTTGAAACGAAACAAAACAAGCTACTTTGGTTTTGAACTTGAGACCTTAATGTTCGCTCATTTAGTTTTCCTATGACTTTATCTACGGGTGATCTTTGGACTCTTTAATGTTTACTATTACATCACTTAGAGGTTCTTCTTCTTCACTTATCTTTTTCTTTATTACTATGGCTTCACTTTCTATAATCTCGTCATCGACAAGAGGTGGAGAGGGTTTGGGTGGACTTTCATCAAATTTTATATTTAATGACTCTTCTACCTTCATTGTTTCTTTGTTTAATATGACGTAAGCTTTGCTATTTGGCGAATAACCTAAAAAGATACCTTCGGTTGATTTAGGATCAAATTTTGTAAGGTAATCTTTAGTGTTAAGAATGAAGCATTTGCTTCCAAAGACTCTAAAGTGATTTAACGTAGGCTTTTTGCCTCGGAGTAACTCATATGGAGTTTTACCTAAGATTGGTCTAATTAAGACTCGATTGAGTATGTATGTTGAAGTATCAACGGCATTACACCAAAATTTTTGAGGTATGGATTGTTCATTAAGCATGGTTCTACTCATTTCTTGAAGGGTTCTATTCTTTCTTTCTACTACCCCATTCGATTGTGGAGTGCGTGGAGCCGAGAAGTTGTGAGTAATACCATTAGCGTCACAAAAAGCTCCGAATTGCACTTCATTATCGAATTCCCTACCATGATCCGTCCTAATAGACACTATAGGATTTCCTAGTTGTCTTTGGATCTTTTTGCTTAATATTTCAAAGTAATTAAAGGTTTCGTTTTGTTCTTTAAAATTTTGTCCATGTATACCTAGAGTAGTCATCCACTATTACCAAAGTGTAGTAGTTGCCTCCATAACTTTGGATAGCGGATGGACCAAATAAATCCATATGTAGTAATTCTAGACACCTAGTTGTGGACACCATGTTTTAGCTTTATGACTCGAATGAGCTTGTTTACCTACATTACAAGCATCACAAAATGATGTTCATATTTTAACTTAGGTAGATCTCTTACTAGATCTTTGGATGATAGCGATTGAAGAAGTCGCATGTTGGCGTGACCCAATCTTCGATGCCATAAGGTCAAGTATCATCCATAGAGGTAAGACATAGTTTGTCTTTAGGTTCATTACCTATTTTAATGACATAGACTCCATGTTTCCTAATTCCTCTTCCTATAGTTATGCCATTTTAAGTATCTTACTACGGTTTGGTAAAAGTACATTGCACTTTTATCACATATTTGTCCTATACTTAAGAGGTTAAAGTTTAGGTTTTCTACGTGACACACATCATTAATGGTTAGAGATTTGTTAGAAATCGTACCTTTACCGATGATTCTACTTTTGTTGTTTCCAAACACCACATTACCTCCATTTACGGATTCATATGTGGAGAATAGATCCCTATTGCCGGTCATGTGCCTCGTGCACCCGCTATCCTTGACCCATTCATCGGGGTCTAGGTCGACCTTTAAGCACACCTAAAACAATAATAAACTAAAAAGTTTGGTCCCCATTTGTTCATGGGTCCATTAGTGTTAAAGATTCCATTCATGTTAGACATGTATGGATAAGATGAGTATGCATTCCATGGAGCAAAGTTTTGAAAAGAAAAACCGTTTTGCATATTAGGGTTCCATCCCATTTGATGGTTACTTCTTGGATAAACGTTATTAGGTCTCCTAGATGCATTATGTTTTTGAAAAGATGGTGCTTTGTTTCTTGCAAAAGTAGGATTATATTTTGGAGGTGGATGTCTAGTGGTGACATGAGTTGGTTTCTTCCTATTAACGATAACGAACTCCGTTCTAGATGAAGAAGCTATGTTATTACCACTAGTTGTCACAGCAGATCCACGGATCCCAGTTTGTACACTAGCCGGTTCCCTTTTTTGGGGATCCATGGGATCCGCCACAATAGTGGCTTGTTTTTCTAGTTCTTTAACAAATTTTGTTTCTTTACTTTCACTAGTTGATGGATCAAGTTGTTGAATACCCAGACCCTTTTGGTTGTTGCCGGTTTTAACACCATCGAGTATTGTATCTAAGGTGTTCGTACTCATTCTAGCAATTTTAGAATCTAAATGATCAACTAGTGTTTGAAGTTAAACACAAAGTTCACATTCACCACTTGCTATTTTACCCTTTTCTAAACGTTTTAGTTTTGCTTTTAATTCTATGACTTCTTTATCTAAACGTTGGTTTTAACTCTTTAAAAGCTTGTTTTGTTAATTAGTTTTAAGCTAATATTGCATAGTTTATCATATTCATTATGCAATGAGTCGTCATCAAGTGATGAACTACTATAGTATTCGTGACATACCTCGTCATTTTCCATGAGACAAATTTCTTCGTCCTCCTCGTCGCTCATTCCCCACGTGCCGCCACGAACGCTTTTGATCATCCCGTTTGGGACACTTACTAATAAAGTGGTTTGGGTCCCACATTTAAAGCAAGTACGATCATCCTTTGGCTTCTCGTCCTCTTTGCTTTTCCGAAAGCCTTTCTTATCGTCATACGGTTGTTTGACATATCTTCCTTTCTTCTAAAGAACTTTTAAAGTCCTTACCGCCATAGCATACTCCTCGTCGTCACTACCCGAGGAAGAGTTCTCTTCATCACTTGAAGCCTTTTTGGCTTTTAAGGCAAGAGATTTATGTTTCTCTTTTACCTTAAAGGCTTCGGAATCTTTAGCAAGAACAAGCTTGTAGACTTTTAGATTGCCTATGAGTTCATCGAGGGTAAGAGTTGTCAAATCTTTTGACTCTTCGATCGTCGTCACCTTAGATCTCCACTTCGATGGAAGTGCCCTTAGATATCTCCTAACATGGTTACGACTAGAGAAAGATTCATCAAGTGCTTGTAAAGATGTAATAATAGTATTAAAGTTGCAAATGAATGATCTATAGTTTCCTCATCCGATATTGAAAATTGTTCATATTTTTGAACAAATAAATCAATTTTATTATTTTTAACTTGTCCGTTGCCTTGATGAGTTACAACTAAAGAATTCCAAATTTCTTTCGAGGTTTTGAGTAAGGAAATTCTTTCAAATTCCTTTTTCGGTAAAGCATTATATAAAACCATTTTTGCTTCACTATTTTTCGAAAGCTTTTTCTTTATTTCATCATTTAGTTTATCATGAGGTATGTTAACTAAATTTCCCTTATCATCATTTGAGGTAGCCTCAAAATCACCTTCAACAATAATGTACCAAAGATCAATATCTTTAGACTTCACATAAGTTTCGAATCTATTTTTCCAATATATAAAACCATTAGTTTCAAGTAGTGGTGGTCGTTGCATAGATTGCCCTTCCTTATAATTTTCGAACCCATAGTGATCGAAAAGTTTTAAAATACAATTTTACTTTAAAACTTTTATAAACTTAGCTCTTGATGCCAATTGTGGAAAACTAGAAGGGGGTTGAATAGTTTTGCCGATTTTAAGTTAAAACTTTAGATCCAATATTATGTGAAATCGTATGGATGTTGAGAACGATAGATCTAATGATAATGCAAGCAAATAAATAAAGATAAGGGATAGAAATGACACAACCGATTTATAGTGGTTCGGCTACAAGGACACCTTCCTTGCCCTACTCCACTCCCGAGTCACCTACTCGAGAGTTCAAGCACTATGTCAACAAACTCCTTCACTTGGCGGAGAAGCCTTCACAACGTTGCTTACACTTTTTCCGTACAATGCTAGATACCGAGTCCGTAGCACGGTGGACCAAACCAACACAACTATTACACAACAAATATGTGAAATAATCAAATAAAAGATCTTCGCTGTAAATCTTTATGGAGTGACAAATCAATCAAGGACCCCTTGCTTGGATGACTTGTAGAATGCTCGTGATCTCGCCTTAGAGAAGGACCTATATGAGGATCACAAATAGAAAGAAAGAAGAACAACTCTCTAGATCAAGTGATCTATATGTTAGAAGAGAATGAGAGTGTATGAGAGATTTAGTAAGAAGAGGGGTGAGTTAGAATGAAGAAATGGCTCTCTATTTATAGGCAAATTTCTCCTATGTTCCACGGATCCCACGGATCCCTTCCACTTGGGATCCGTCTAGTGTAATCCTAGGGATCCGTGGTACGCTCCTCTTTGCCCATGGGTTTTTTGGTTATGGGTCATGGGTTATGGGTTCGTCCATGGGTTTTCTTTAGATTCAATGTATCTAAGTATACATTGTATCAAGTCTTCTTTGGTATGGGTTAAGATCCATGGGTTATGGTTTTTACCCATCCTAATAAACTATTACAACAAATGCTTAATTATTACATTTTGTATTTAAATGGCTATATGTAAATGCTTTACAAAATAACATGTATCCTTATAATTATACTTAAGATAACATTACATTTGTTATCAACAAAACACAAAGAGATCGCAAAATATTAATAAACGTTTTACGGTTTATTTGTATTAACAAAATCAATACAAGGGCGAATATCTTCCAAGTTATCTTCCAATATCAACACCAGTCTAATATCAAGTCACATTCTAAACACAGATTATCCTGCTCAAGCCAATAGTCAATTAGCACCCGATTCAAATATCGTAAGTCTCATAAAACTCAAATAATTATACATGATCCATAAATACACTTTCTAACACCAATGTTCATATGAGCCATTATATTGCCATGTTTTCATAACATATTTACAAACCCACGATTTCATAAGCCAAAAACACATATCAGCCCAACATATCCAACTTAAGACACCACACGGCCCAAATATATCAATACCAAGCCCATTACAATATCCAAGTTTGGTCCACACTGAATAATACGGATCAACATTGACCAACCCTAACACTTAGGGGTTATAAAGTGACGCCTATCTCACATAATCTCACTCCTAACTTTTACTCAAACCCTAATTCAACTCACATTTATCGGTCCGCCCCATTAATCTCACAACCCTAAATAAATCCGCCTCATCATACAAATTGTTCTTACCACAAAAATTAACCCACCTTAATTTGTACGCCTCATTTCTTCAAGCTCATTATCTCATATCTTCATAAGCCATAGGGATGGCTTTTAGATGATGATTTGATCGACCTCGCCACAGGGATGGCATGAGGCTATGTACATGGCATAAAATTCTAACTTTGTGGCTCGGGTAAGTTTTAATTTTTGGATAGTTGATGTAATTAATCGAAACCAAGATTCAAGGAATAACGAAAATGTTGTTACATTGATTATTTATATTCGAACATTGTCAAATTATTAAGATCAATGATGATTTATTATGGGGTTGTGAAGATGTAAATGTAATCTTTTGAGAAGTCATTAACCCAAGAAAAGTAATATATGAGATCTTGTAATTGATTATGTTATATGATATGAGTCTGTTTCTTGTTTATGCACAAACAAAAATTCTGAGAAATCCTTTTCTATTGGTTGTTTCGAATGTAATAGACATTTAGGTTGTCTATTTGGATCTGTGATGAATGATTTTTTCGTGATTAAGACTCTCGATAGTCTTCTTGTTTCCTTATGAGAACCACGAAAAACAACTGAGATCTTAGTCGTTTCTCAGATTGAGTCAAGAGGTCGAGAAGATGTGAAGTAGGATATAGATGTATGGTTGTTTGCAAGTGGGTTTCCATATTGGCATTTTCTCGTGTCTTGCTTGTTCATTTAGTTTTAGATTTGGATTCTAGTCTTGACCGATGATGATAAAATAACCGAGGTCGTTGTCGATGGTGTGTAGTATTTGTAATGTTGAGTCAAGGTCGCATGTCTTTCTTCTTCATCATTTCGCCAACTCGCTACATGTCATGAGTCAAGTCGCTAAACCAATTTTTCAAAGCAAGTCGCTAGCCCTGTAATTGTCACAAGTCACTAACTTGTTAACAAACAAGTCGCTAGCACAAATTTTTAACCAAGTCGCTATAATGACTTCATTTTTAACACTACTCGCCACGACTTGTAAATAGAAGTCGCTAGGCATATTTCTTATACAACTCGCCACACCAAGTCGCTAAATATGAAGTACAATGTATTTGGACACTTTTTGACAAGTCGCTAAGAAGAATGACCACAAGTCGCTAGCAAGATTTCGAGTTTTTTCCGCGTTATTCCGATCATATATCCTACCACCTTCATAGATACCCGTAAAACATAGAAAACCGCATAGAAACCGCATATTATGATTGTGTTGACCCGGTTTGACCTCACGAATATGACCAAAGAGAAATATGCACAGTTTGACCACAAGTGTATTAAAACCAACCTGTTTATTTTGAACCATAAAGCTTGACAAAAGTATTCATAAAATAGTTTGGACCATAAAAGTATTCATAAGACTGTTCATAAGACTATTTGGACCATAAAGCTTGACAAATGACAGATATGAAAGCAAGAGACTTAATTTTTGGACCAAAAGAGATGCAAAAACATCAAAAACAGTACCAAAAACAATTTACACATGATACAAAGACCACAATAAATCATCAAAACACAAAAACTTGGCTCTGGTACCAATTGTAGGATCGATATATTATTGTGTTTGATAATTCGGGTGGTCTTGGATGATCAAAATACATGTTTGCCATTAGAGAGAAAGTAGAGAGTTGGGAGATTTCTTGGTTGAGAGTTGTAGCACAAATAAAATGTTAGATTGAAAGAAAAGCTCCACCCTTCCATGAATGGAAGGAATTTATACTACAAACATAACGACCTCCCATCGGCCGTGGATCGTGTAGCGATGGGTAAAGACCGTCCTTCCTCCACGGTGTTACACTATGCTAAACTACGCTACAAACTAACTAATTAACTACTAGATAACGTAAATAACTACAAGTCTACGGTGACTTATGCTAGACTCTAATTGGGGTGACTGACACTTTAATATGGAATTTCCAATTCCTAACAGTGGAATTGTCAAGATGTTGTGATGGGTTATCATTCTCAACTTTGAAGCTCTAGTAATTTATCACTTGTTTTATCTTATCTTCAAACATTATTAGTTATGTTTCCAAAGCGGTATCGTAATTTTGGATTGATTGATGCATTAGTTTACGTTGTATGTTAGATTGCAATCACTTTGTTTCAATTTTCTAATGTTGTAACAAATTGGATTGCATTACCAGGTTTACTTGTATGTCACTTTGCCATACACTACCAATGTTTATTTCAATTCTTGTTTGTGAACATCCGACGTGTTGTTTTTATCTGTGATATTTTACATTAATAACTAAAACAAACTTTTCAATCAAATTTTTCATTGATAAATTTTCAACACAACCATTACATTCATATCATCCATCATACAACCATTACATTTATACAAACCGTACTGCTTGAACCACATCCTTCTTCATTTGATTTCCTTTCCTTGAGTTTTTTAAACAATTCTTCCAGATTTTTTATCCTTTTTTTCAAAGCGTCAAGCTTTTCTAACCCTGTGTCCTCTTGGTTTTTCTGCTTCTCCTCAACCTCATCATCTTGCTTATTCTGCTTCTCAACATCATCATCTTGCTTTTCATGATTCTTATCGTCACTATATCCAAAAAGATCAGCATAGTAGAAGTCTTTTTTCCTTAGCCATGTGAGTATCTGCCTCCTCATCCAGTCATCAACTTTTCTATACAATCCGTACTCATCAATCGGTTCTCCACCAAAACCATCGAGAACTAGCTCAAAGAGAAAAGTGTTGTCTAGCACTTTCTCATATTCCTCTTTTTCGGATAAGTACAAAGCCATTGTTGATTGTTGTAATTGTTTGGGGTGTGTGTGTGTTATCTATCGAATTGTGTGTGTATTTATGCTTATTTGGTTGCCTTATTTTTAGGAGGGAAAAGAAAAAAAGTGGCTGGAATTTTTTAAGCGACTTTTTTATCTAGTTTTTTAAGCAACTTTGTTTAAGCGAAATTTTTAAGAGGCTTTTTTTAGTCGACTTGGTTACACAATACACATATTTTAATCGACAGCTGTAAAGCACTAGCACATAAACCAATATATTCTGAGCGACTTTTTAAAGCGATTTTATCATACCCTTAAACTTTATCTTTTATCTTTTTGTGGCCACAATCACTTTAAACCGACCAGAACCCTAGTTATTCAATAATCTAATTTCACTGTCATTTTCATTTATTAAAATTGAATTGTGCAAAAGTCTCGTGATACTTTATTCTCATGGTCCCTCATATCAATTTTGTTTGTATTTAATGTTTCAATATGCATACCAAATTAGGGTTTACATATAATTTTTTTTTAAACTATTGTATTTTATGTGTTCCTTAACAGGATGGCACCTACTTGCGGTTCATATCCTCGTTACTTGTTTGATGTTCATGCTGATGGTGAGTTTTATTTCGAACCACTTAGGTTTGAAAATGGGAGTGTTTTTCATTGGAGTATGTCTAAGGATAAGACGCTGGACTATGCTAGTATGTTCCAATATCTGAAAGAACGTACTGAGCTAAATTTTCATTCTTTGTTTTTCCATTTACCACAATGTCAACTATAAGTAGGCTTGAAACTAATAGAAGGTGACAGGGATGTGGCTGCCATGTATGACCTTGCTGACTGCTATGGGAAGTTAATGATGTATATTGCACATATTCCACAGAACTTATTTGATTTTTATTATTATAATCTTACCTTTTATGATTCTGAAGATGATTATACAACTAAATTGATTATCCATGGGAAAAGGATAAAAGATGCTAGCAATATGACATATGAAGAGTCGATCGCTTAAGAAGAAGAAAGCAAATTTTAAATCACCATTATCGCCTAAAACTGTTAGGACTATTCAAAAGTCAGTTATACTTAATTCTGAAGTGAATGAAGATTCATTTGAAAGTGAACATAATATTATTGATGTTGATGTGGATATGTCTCTTAGGGATGTAGTTTTTAAGCCTAATGTTAAGCGTAAGTTGTTTTTCATTCAAGAACCAGATAATGCAAAAGGAAGTGATGACAGGAGTTTATACTTTGAACCTACAGAAGGCAGCCATACTCCAAGCCATAAAGCCTTTGCAACCAAACGGCAAACGAACAACATTTTGCATTAGTAGAAAAACATGTTGGAGGCCAACTGTCATCTTGCATTTCTTTTGTATTTTATTGTTGTGCGATTCTTGTGTTGTGGGATATTGTATGTTAGTTAGTTTGACGATTATGGTTATTTGAAACTATTAGTGCATTCTACAATATAACTGAAGTTCATTCATAGAAATAAAATTACATTACGAAAGTAAATTACAATGTGGAAACAAAACATGAAACAACATGGAATAAAAACCCAAAATAAACAAATTAGAAAACAACAAATTACGATAAGAAAATTAAAACACTTAGCATCCAATGATTGACACAAAGATTTTATATAGATTTGTAATAGTCGATAAGATATGACTTTTCCTCCCAGATTTGCAATACTTGTTCCCTAACGATCTTCAAAGCGACATGAAGTTGCACATCTGTTTCCTCAGTTCTTATTAGTGTTTGCGGACCAATCTTTATCGCTAGATGATCTTGGGTCAGATCACGTAACCTTTCGACCTCTGAAGAACGATCATTCATCTGTAACATAATACGAGTAATCTCACCTAACAAATTATTAATCAACTTGAGTTCTTTTTCTTGTTCGTAGCATATTCGGCTAAGGATATCTTTTTGCACCTCAGCTGGTCCGTTAGCCATAATGTTTATGTGAAAATGAATCCTAGTTGTGATAAAGTTTGATAAGTCCTTGTGTGAGAACTTTAATGATGCTATTTATAGGCCAAAATAGCCGTTTGAGTCTATCAAATTCAAATTTTGAACGTTACAGTACGAATTAATAATAAATTTCAGATAGCCGTTATAGTACGAATTAACAATAATTTTGAACGTTTGAGTCTACCAAAATAGCCGTTTGAGTCTATCAAATTCAAATAGCCGTTTGAAAGTACGTCGTAATGGAGTATATGAAGTAATGGAATGCCGAGTTACGATTTATGATGATGCAGGCTCTCCGTCTCAAAATTATTGTCAAAAGACAAAAACACATATAGTTTAATTAAAAGAGATGATTTGGACACTCTATAATTTGATTGGCACACTCTAATTTAATGTGTATTGTCATTTATACCCTTATATGGGTGAAAAGAGTATAAGTGATGTAAGGATATAAATGTCAATAAATACTAAATTGGAGTGTGCCAATCAAATTCAGGTGGGGCCACATTAATTGATAACTATTGAAATACAATATTTTCCACTACATGTTGAAAAGACTAATTTAGCCCTTTTATAATTGGAAAAAACTAATGACCCTTAATGAATGAAAATAGTTATTTATAATTGTAAACAAACAAAATCTTTTTATTCCGTCATAACGCGATTTTCTCTTGATACTCATTTTACGGCGTCACAAATGCTGCGTAAATGTAATTTACTGGTATAAATTGTTTGATACGTTACTCTTTGCATGGGAAAAAGGCCTTCCTCATTATTTCTTGATCAGTTTTGTGTGTCTTGATGATAATAGATATTTTGGGCTTACAATCATTACCCTCTATATAATTCTCTCTTAACGACTCCTTCTCTTACCAACAAATTATAAAAAAAAAAAAAAAAAACCTTATCTTATCTATCAGCAGAAATGGCCAGCCGCCGTCTTGTTATCTGAGATCAACTAGCCCGTGTTGCCAAATCTTGATTGGCCAAGGACATGATGCTTGTGGAATACTGGGGAGAAGTTAGAGATACATTTCGTGATGAATCCGATCACTGAGAGAAAGTTGCCAAAATAACTACTCGTGTTGATCGTAGGGATGTGATCATTGAAGAGCTGTTGGTGCTATGTGGAACGGACTCCTCTCTTGACAGTGTTGCAGACATGGGAAGGATGCAAGAGGAAGACAGGGCTGAGATTGCCAAGCTGGAGGCTGCCGTGTTGAAATGGCGTGCTCGCATTCGTGCTTTGTTCTCCTTCAATGACAAGCTGGAGTCGATGGAGATTTTATTGTGTTGTTATTGACTTTGTGAAGCTTTTGTATTTTGGGGATTCTTTTGTGGCCATATCTTTTGGTCTTTTGTTGCATGACTTTATGAAGCTTTGGTCCTTTGTGTTTAAGATGTTAGGTTGAAGTTTGTTTAGGTAATGTGAAGTTGTGATTAGGTGTGGGCATATCTTTTAGGCTACTGATTTAGCCATGTAAATAGTTCGTTATCAAGCTAGGGTTATTTGTACGTACTTTGTGAAGCTAATTGTCTGACGAATAGTTGATGTAATGTGATGGTTAATGCTGATATGAAGCTAGGGTTGATGTACTTGTTAATGTTTCAAATGACTAATGAAAATGGGATTTTCTTAAATTGTTTATGTTATAATAAATTAACTATTTTAGCTAATCTGTGGATATTAGTTGATATTGCTTTTATTATGTCTAGGATAAACATGGTTTGATCTTGTTTTACATTTCGATTTAATGTTGTTTGATGTCCAATTCCATATAAGGATCAATTATTATAAAGTGAGTTCAGTAGTTGTATACAAAAGTTGGATTGTGTTTGTGCCATGTGCAAAATCTTTGAAGGTGCTAAATCTTTTATAGGACCATGGCTTTTTTAATTTGATGTTACTGATAGTGACTATAACAGTTAGGCGCACATATTAGAAAACAAGAAATGGATGCAAAAAGGTTAGACGATACATTTAGGTATAACAGTAAGGGGCACAATGTTATGTTAATGTGTTGCTTATTGTTCATTTTACTCTCTTTCACTATCTTATTTTAAATTGAAATCCCATAGGTTGGAGAGGATAACCAACCCACTCAAAAGGCCAAAGATTCAAGACCATCCAACTCTTCTAGACAAGCAAAAAGGTAAGTAAAGAAATTTTATTTAACATATACACAAAAGTTTTATTGAATGCAGTATCTTACATACAACTGAGATAGGTTACACATACACAGATGACAGTAGTTTTATTAGGAAAGCACAAAGCATATAATACTCCTAGTTACTAGGAAAGCATATACCATATAACACTCCTTGTTATTAGGAAAGCACGCAGCGTATCACACAACACTTATAACGGCAACGTACCCTCAAGCCTCTGAATAAACAAATCCTTGTTATGAGCACTAAGCTCCAGTTCGCTCGCCAAAATCTACATTTGCATCACTTTTTGATCATCAAGGGCTTGCGCCTGCTTCAAAAACTCAAAAGTTTTTTGTGGCACCTTCTTTCCCACAGTTTTCAACTCTTGAATAAAGACAACCCTTTCATGATTTACACTAACCAATTCTTGAGTTAGCCTATTCATCTTTCTTGGCAATTGAATATCTTCAATTGCAGCGTTACGACAGTAGTAAATCATCATGTATGTCTAGTTGTTACTATTAACAGCAGCTCTTACCTCATCACATTTAGGAAGCCTTGACATTGTATTTGCTTACTTATTTTATCAAAACTAAGAGTTTATGTGTGAAAATATATCTTCAATTGCAGCGTTACAGCAGTAGTAAATCATCATGTCTGTCCAGTTGTTACTATTCCAGTTTCTCTTTGTAATAAGCTTGATAATGCTTAGGTATCACATTGGCTAAATTGATGTAGAAACATCTCCACAAGAACTCACCTCATGGATAGGCATTCCATGCCACAAAATCCTCCACTAATTGTAACAAATGATTAGGAATGATGTACCAAGGTCCACGACCAATAAACATGACCTTAGCCCTATTAAAAGGCACACTCTAACCACATCCTCATTTGATAATGCTGAAAATAGTGTATTGTTTTCAAACAACTGTAATAACTCATTACCTTTTACATTTTTAGGAATTGGAAATTCTATAGTAAAGCATCGTTCACCCCAAATATAATCTAGCTTAAGTTAGCTCGTAGACATATCGTTTATTACGTTATTTAGTTATTATCATCGTTTAGTCTAATGCAACACCGTGGAGGAAGGACGGGTCTTTACCCATTGTATGCCTGATCCACAGCCCGAAGGAGGGTGTAATACTTTGTATAAATAGCCCTCTCCCCACAAGGGAGAGGGTTGGATGTTCATTGAGTAATCTAATCTTTCATTTGTTTATCTCTCTAGAACACTTTACTTTCTCTCTCTAAAACCATATATATACGCCCATACTTGTTATGTTTGATGTGTTAGTGAAATCCAATATGTAACAATTCGTATCAAGAGCCATGGTTTGATCATCTCTCTTACATATTCTTGGATTTCTAGTGGTTTTATATGGTTTTTGGGTTTGAAAAAGTTTGGTGGTATTTGCATCATTTGGACCATTTCTAGTGTTAAAGTTTGGATTTTGATTGTATTTTTGTGTTTAGAATCATCATAAGTGCTTAGGTTTTGATTTGGAAGGCTTGAATCACTGTGGTTGGATTGTTTTTGGATTTAAAAGTAGCATTTGTGTTGTTTTCAAGTTAGCGATTTGTGTCTCGTTAAAGTATTCAGACAAGTGATTTGTCCTTGTTTGGAAGCGATTTGTGTCTGTTACAAATCACTTATTTAAGCGATTTATCCGGGTAATGGCTGTACTTGTGTGATTTGTGCGGGAAAGCGATTTGTCACTTTTCAACGACTTGCTTATTTAAGCGAGTTGTGAGTTTAAGCGACTTGACTTATTTATGCGACTTGTCCATTTAGCGAGTTACTAGGTTAAGCGACTTGTAGGTTTCAGCGATTTGATTGATGAAGCGATTTGTCTGATTTAGCAACTTGTTTGTTTGAGCGACTTGTTATCTCTGCCACTTGGGCTAAGCGATTTGTCCTCAAGAGAGTTGCTGTAAGCGATTTGTGTCTAATTAAAACTTGTCATTTGCTATCAACACAATGTCTCACACCACTGACCCTTTAATCTCCAAAGTGCTCGAACTCTATGATACCTCACAGAACAAAGAAATTGTTTGCTACTCAGAAAGTTTAACCATGATTGATTCAGCAAATTATGATCAAAACACTTCACATTATGAGTCAAATAACAAAGAATCACACTTGTTAATGATATATGATGAAAAGCAAATGGAATGCAACATTTAGCCCTATCAACTACTTCATTTGCACCTCATACAGCTGTTATCCAAAACTGGGGATCGAACATGTAGTGCTCTCTTCCGCCAGGACTTACCAACATTGACAAGAACCTTGTTCTTGAACTTAGAACAAGCGAAGCTTCAAATTACTAAAAGAAGGTACTAAAGGATGATTCAAATGTTGCACTTCGTGTAATCTACAACCAATTTGACCATTCATCAATGGGGAATATTCCATGAGACTTGATCAACACGTGATGGAATTTCTTTCAAGAAACATCTTGGAAGGAAATTCATGAGTTCATCAATACATTTATCCAACTTATGAATAATGTGGAAAAGTACATTAAGGAAGCTGCTCAAGAGGATGATAATTTGAATGAGTGTCAGGTGAAATTAAGCGAAAGTTGTGATAAGTCGGGTAATGTTTCAGTTGAAAGGTCGGGTGATGCTGAATGCAGAATATCAGACACAACAAAGGATGATGAAACTGGCTTCACTGAATACAGAGGCTCTGAGTCAGATGAACTTGAAACAGCCAGCAGTTCAGTGACTCTTGTTATGCATGATGTGAATGCAGATATCAGACTGACTAATGAACAGGTGTCATGTGATGAGGTACCTTTAACGATTCAATATAATGCATATGCTAATTTATCTAAACATGCTGACCTTAAAGGTGAACATGACTTTGATGAATGTTCCTTGGCTGAAACTGAGTCTAATAATTTCAATACTAATGATATGGTTGATAAAAGGCTTTTTGACGAACTTTCAAACAAATACTCAATTCTTGAAAAACATTGCATTTTCTTGGAAATTGCAATACAATAAAAGGAAGAAAGTTTTCTTGTTACAAAAGCTCACCGAAATCCGGAATTCCCAGAATTTCAAGAATTTTTTGAAATTAATCAGCTAAAGACTCAGCTCCAAGACAAAGACTCAACCATATGTAATCTAAAAGGTCAAATCTCAGATCTACACATGAATATGAAAATAGGTGTGAACTGTCTTAACAATGAAGTTAGTAATGAGGTTAAATCTAGGAATGATGAATTGGCATTATGTGTGGCAGAGTTGTTAAGGGAAAATGAGTCCTTAAGGAAGAATCAATTAGAGAATACGACAAAATATTTAGATCAGACTAGTTCCTTGTTGGCTGACATAGATGACCTCAAAACCAATCTTCAGAACAAGAGCTTCACTATAGTTGCCCTAAAAAATGAGCTTAGGAAAATTACTAGGAATGGTGGGAATACTAAGTCTGCAATAGTGTCTACCTTGGAGAAACCAAATTCACAAAGGGCTAATGATAGATCTGTTGTTAGGCAACCAAATGCATTTAGGATAGAAAGAATTAAACCATTCAAATCTAGAAATCCTTCCCATGTCAAAGAGAACACCGTTTTGCTCAAGTCAGTTGCCTCACCAAAGCCTTCTCACTCAAATGTGCAACACTCTAAGATCAGGAATATAGGAAGATCATCCAATTCATATAAGAAGCATCAAATGGCTGACCAATCCCCTAAGAAACAAACTAATTGCAAAAGGACAAATGTTTAGAACAGGGAAATGGCTACATCTAACTCTGCTAGTAGTTGTTTTAAGTGGATTCCTACTGGTAGATTATTTAAGTTCACAGGATCTAAACGGACTTACTCACCTAGATCTTGTCTTAAGTAGATGCCCACAGGTAAAATTTTCCAGAATGTTGGACTTAAAGGGATCTCTATTGATGACACTCCTAGACCTGACTGTACAACATCCAAAAATGAGGATACACCTGTCACTAACCCTTCTATTTGCAATACTACATGTGCTATTAGTGCAAAGTGTCCTCAGTCTTTTTCCGGTACAATGCTTAATTCAATCATGAACATCATGACCTGGTTTCAAACAGAAATGAAGACTGCTCATTCTGGAATTGTAGCTTGTCAGAATTGATGTACCTCGTACTTTGACTCCTGTTCGACTTGACTCAGGACTCGTTCTCATTAATCCATGAACAAATTAATCTACATTTGTTTTAAAAAAAATAAATAAATAAAATAAAAAATTATTATTATGTATTTTTCTTTTCTTCAAATTAAATTTTTACCCAAAATCTAATAAAAAAAATGTATCTTTTGTTATCAATAACATCTACGGTCCTAGAAATGGCATTCAATAATGATACGGGCCCTTAGATGAAGTTCGAACAGAAGATATACTCTATTTTAAAAACGGGGGGGTTGTATTTAAATCAATGTTCACTTACTCTTGTTTCGTGACATTGATTGAGGGAGAGAATTGATCGAGGTCTCTAGATTACTGCCGCATGTTACTTTTCTTGGAATGATGACTTCCATGCTATATCATGTTTCTTTATGTGCTATGTGCTTGGTGGCTTACCCTCGATATGATTAGTATGAGACCTGTCAATGTATTGAGGATAAGTGTTGCGATTTGTGTGTTACTTTTTGATGCGATTTGTGCTTTGTGTTCTTGCTTAAATATGCGATTTGTGTTGCGTTTACCATATGCGACTTGTCACCCATAAGCGTGCTTAAATATGCGATTTGTGTTGCGTTTACCATATGCGACTTGTCACCCATAAGCGTGTTGTTTAGTTTAGGGACCATTATGCAATTTGTCTAAAGTTAAAAGTCATAGTATAAAAGGATGAGCGATTTGTCGTGTGGTCAAAAGGTTCCTAAATCTAGTCAAACTACTATACGAATACTCTCTCCACCTCATTCATACTAGCGACTTGAGCATAAACTGTTGTGTGGTACTTTTTTATCTGGTTGGACACGTGTATCTTGCTTAATTCATCAATTATTAGACCTAACCAACATATCTCCATTGCAGATCCATCTTTCATATCCCTCGTCCGATCAATCTCTTTAGGTTTGAAGATTTATTCTTTGTTATCTTTGCTTGAGTAGTTTGTTTTGATGCTAGTATGATTTGTATATGTATAGACTCATGCGTATTGTGCTTAGATTTATTCTGATTGATCATCGTTCCCTGATTTGCGCAACTCACTCGTATATGGATTTGTTGTGTGTTATTGATCTCATCAGTGGGTTAGTGAGTTGTTGTGTGTTATGGATTTGAATATGTATTGGTAGTGGTTAATGTTCTATGGTTGTGTTTTTCTGTGTGTTGGTTTAATTTCGCACTCATGATGTCTGGTAGCGATTTGTCTAAAGATTCATATTAGCGATTTGTCTCTTATAACTGATGTATGCGATTTGTACAACTCACCCTAAATCAAGCGATTTTTCTATTTAAAATTGATGCGATTTGTCGTATCAATAGATAAAGCGATTTGTCTCCCTACACTCATTGAGCGATTTGTCTAGTTTACTGTAGCATGTGATTTGCTCTAAGCGATTTGCCTCATGCGTTTTGACGTATGCGACTTGCTGTCTTTTATGCGATTTGACGTATCCGTTATGTTGTATTTCATGCGATTTGTTGCCAAGATATGCGATTTGTCCTGACTTACATGTGACTTATGCTTTAAAGCGAGTTGTGTCATCTTACATGCATTTTGCCTATCTTGATTGGTCTATTTCACACTTTTATCCTGTAGGCATGGAATTGTTATAAAGATTGACTCAGTAACTATATAACACCTAACTATGTTTCTGGTCACTATTGTTGTCGTGTGTATGTTCTACAGAATTACAATGGCAAACACAACTTCCTCTGATAATCCATTGATCAATGCTCCACCAGTTGTGCTTACCGATGAGGAACTTCTTCCTCATAATGAATGGGTTGATATAGCTAAGAGCAACTGCTACTTGGATGAGAACAAACATCAACCTAACCCTATCTATCGAATCGCTATTGGTACCCTTAAGAACACCAACTTCTTTGATGCCCTAACCATGAGGTGCACTATCCCTACCATTTATCTGCAACAGTTCTGGAACACTATCACATGTAACAAGATCACTGCAAAATACTCCTGCAAGCTGGATGACCAATGGTATGAAATTGACACAGAAACCCTTAGGGAGACACTTGGAATCACACCTCGAGATCCTACTAATCATTTTGTTCCACCACCTAATAATGATGAACTAATGGACTTTGTGGAAGAACTTGGATACCCCACAAAGCTAACACGTGTCTCTTCCATAATCACCAATGATATGCATCAACCCTGGAGAGCCATTGCCACCATCCTCAACTTATACTTAACCGGGAAAACGTCAGGGTTTGACAGAGTACGGGCTCCAATTTTACAAATCATATGGGGAATCGTCAAACAAAGAAATGTCGACTCTGCTGAACGCATTTGGGAAGAATTCGCATTGGCCATGGACACATTCATCACCGACAGACAAAACTTCCTGAATCAAGTCAAAGGATGGAAATCTGACAACAAGAGGGTGATTCCTAGCGTTCGGTTCTCTAAGTTAATCATACATCACCTGCAGCAGAAACACCAGTTCGAACCAAGAAAAAAAGCAGTTTTACATGAGGCCAGCAGTGAATTTTTGCTTGGTAACCTGAAATATTTTGCCAAAGGTACAAACAAAGTGATCTTTTGGATGACAATTTCTGAAGCTTTACTCACCGAACGAATCATGAAGGCTGATTACTTCAAAAGATACCTAAAGATGGCCTCCAGCACAACCACCGAAGACACACCTAAATCCACCTCATCTCAACCAAAATCCAAACAATCTAAGTCCACTTACTCAAGTCTTCCCAAGAGAAAGAAGAGACTTGATACTTTAGTATCTACTGAGTCTTCACCTCAAAAGCAAAAAAGGAAAAGAAAAGAATCTGGAATGGATAAAGATGAAGGAACCAAGGTTCCAGAGAGTGACATGCGTTTGATAGATGAAGACGAGGCTGCATTGCAAGAAGGGATTAAACAAAGCCTGGATAGCCTGAACTTGTCTCAGAGACCACTAGTGGGAGGAGTTGTGATAAGAGAACCAGAGCCAGCACCACGACAAACAACTTCTGCCACATAAGACAAAGGTAAGGGGATTGATGGCGTAGAAGCATAACAAGCCGCTCATATGCTTTTGACCATCTCTTCTCCACCTCCAATAACTACTACCCAATTTGAGCTGAAGAAAAGAAGCATTGAATCATCTTCAGTTCAAGAACCAACTAGAATGGAGAAGGAGGTGTCCGATACTCAGGAAGACACACTTGCATCTAGTGACACCCAATTAGAAAAAGATGATGAAAATGAACTGTTGAAAGACCCACAGGAGATCCTTGAGCCAAGATATGAAGAACACAGGCGCCTAGAAGAAACGAACATGTCAACGGGATCTCTATCCTCACTTAAGAATCTAGATGCCGACTTCTCATTTGGTGATCAGTTCTTGAATGAAAAACCCTCAGACACCGAGACTTATAAGCAAAATGATGAGAAAGAAGAAGTTGATTCGATGTACACAGTCACCATCAAGCAAGACACATCAACCATCCCTCCGATGTCAGCACATGCTCAAACAACCGCACTTCCACCACCCGAACCAACCAAAGATCTATCACCAGTGGTCACAATCAATGACACTGACACTCCACCAGCTTCACCACCTCTAATCTTATCATCTTATCAATTGCTCGACAAGGCCGTGAAGCGTATTGAGGCTCTTGAGAGGCACCTCCCTAAATCTATCAACGTCTTCGAGCGTCGTGTCTCCAAGCTGGAAAACCTTAACTTCGATGAAGGGGTAGCAGACGCCATTGAAGCCGAAGTTAAAGATGTTGTAGAATGGGTAATGCGAGCTCCACTGCTTCAACGGTTTAAAGACCTACTGATGTGCTTCATCGTGGTTTTAAATTTATAAGCAAGAATTACCGGTTAACTAGGAACACATTCGGGCAAGTATACCCTAGTCAAGTTGTAGTATAGTATATGGTAAATCAAGGTCGTCCCAAGAGACTTGGTTGCACTACAAGTGTTGTTTGTTTGTTTAAGCAAGTAACAAGTTGATGGTTATGATTGTCACATATCAAACCAACAAGAAAAGCAATATAAGAACAAGCACGTATCAAGGTCGTGGTTATGATTGTCACGGATCAAACCACTAAGAACAAGCACACAAAGAACATACATGTTTAGACAAATGATCACAAGGATATTAGGATGTTTAGTTTGGAAAACATATTATCAAAGATAGAACCTATAATAATAGTTTAGTGTTTTATAAATCAAATGTGCATAAGCCTCAATCAAGTGATCATGTCATGAGCCTTATACCAACAACAACAAAGAATCCTTTCGCCATAGACTTTGATGTTATTAATTTGTAAAGTTCCATTTACTTGAAAGATAATGAGAACACATATTCAAAAGATTCCTTTCGCCATAATCCAAATTAAACCTTTACTTGTTATGTTTATTAATTCTCTTGCACAATCGTCACAAAGTACAAGACCAAAATCATTTGTCGATTAATGAATTGGAACTAACCATTGTTAAGAATATTTCGACATTAGACTCAACAATGATCAACCAAAACAATAAACAAGAACAAGTTCCAATTCAACCAAATATGATGTTATCAACATATTCCAAACAAACACTACAATTATCCAAACATCCTTTATCACAAGTTCTCATATGAAATAAACAAGTATCACATAATCAACACAACTAAAGAACCAAACATGAATCATAGCATTCAACATCATAAAAGTAACAAGGATTTACCCAAAGTAAGATTACATTAGGCAAGGGTGAAGGATTATAGCACTCCTTCAAGCCTCCAATCAACTACAACTTCTAACCAAGCATACTTCGGAAATGGCAGAGGTTTGTGGTCTTTTGGAGAGATAAATTGGTGGAAATTCGTCCTTAAGGGTGGAGGCAAGAATTACACACAAAACTAACCAAAATGGTCTTATTTATAGGTAAAAGCCACCCTTAGCCACCAAGTAAGTTTCTTGGGCACAAAGTGTCATAAAGTAGCAGGTTTAGGAGTTATTAGGACCATATGATCGGACTTGAGGCTTAATGGCACTTAAGGATGCATTAAAAATTACTTGGAGAGATCAGCTAGGCGTAACCGATTCGGTTTTGCCCCCAACCGATCCGGTTGCGACTTTCTGACAGAAAAGGTCAAGAGCCAAAATTGTAGATCTTTCTCTTAGCTTTCCGTGGCCGCGAACGGGGGGTCAAACGGAGTCCGTATGCAAAAGTTATGGCCAAAATGGTGAAGGTGTGTCGGGAACAAAGAGTCTTCCAATATGTCTTCGTTTAAGCTTCTTTAACTTTATACTTAAGTCTTTGGACCACTAACTTGATGACTTTATCTTCTCGAATATACTCCGAAAGTCTTGCTTTTGTCGGGAATTCTTCGTAAATGGAGAAATCTTCGTATTTTACTTCTTTTTCCGTCTTTTTCTCCACTTTCTTGTACTTGGCTACAAATGAACTAGCAAACGCACTTTGATACGATTAAGCAACAAAAGCATATGATTATAACCAAATAACACACATAAAAGCACGGATAACGCTACTAAAAACATGCACAATTTGAGCGTTATCAAATTCCCCCACACTTAAACTTTGCTTGCCCTCAAGCAAATCTAAGAAAAGAAAAATTAAACTACATACCTAAATGACAAAACAAAAAGAAAAATAAAAATTAAAATCTTTTTGGCTTTTTTTTTTTTTTTTTTTTTTTCGATGACTTATTTTTTTTTTTTTTTTTCACATTTTTTTCATGCTTTTTTCACACATCACATCTCCCCCACACTTAGTATAAGCACACACCACAAAAATACAAATAAGAAGGTGCAGTCTTCGTCTTTGTCGGAATGGCACACACGAATGGCAAAGTGCGGCTAACTCATAATCATAAAAAACAATCCAACAACCAAGCAACTAGCAACCAACCATTTAGACATTGACAAGGGGGATAGGCTAAGGTTTAAAGTGTAAAATATTTTTGTATTTTTCTGGATGTAACAAAAAGAATGGGATGGCTCAAAGGGTGTACTAAGGGTATCTAGCGCTAAAGATGAGCGCTAACAAATGGGTCCATATAAAGGTGGTTAACTAACCGATGTGGCTAGCTAATATAACATTAGATGTAAAATGGAAGGCCATTTGGTTTTATTCCTAAGGTTGCCTCTTTATCACGCATAAACACTTATATCACACGAATGTGATCTTACTGCGGTCTGGTAATGATTTACAAGTACAAGTTCTAGAATAAATAAAATCACCAGCACACTCATAGCAAAAGATCCAAGCATAAAAGATGTATGCTATATATGAAACAGGCTAAAATCCTCACAATTTAGTGGAAAGGGCTATAAAATGCGCAAGCAAATGTCATCGATCCCAGAATGGATTGCAATATTAATCGGGACACATCTCAAGTTTTTCAAAATTTACCGATTTCACCAGTGGGTTGATCCAGTTATTCTAATATATTAACCTATACGCGTGAAAACAACTAGATCACAAGGGGAAACAAGTTCACAAAATTTTAAAAATAAGCCCAAACATTTTGGAATCTAAAAACTAGTTTCGCTTTTCACAATAATATTTTCCCCCCACACTTAAGTTAAGCATAGCCCTCAATATGAAAAATAAACTTCAAAGCATGTAAGATAGGGAAAATGAAATAATAAATCCAAGAGAAACGAAACCTCCCGGGCCAAAGAAATCACGATCGAACTCCAAATGATAAGATGCTAAGCAAAGGCTAGCATAAGCGTGTGAGATCAATCGATTTCTCTTTCAACCAAACATGTCCAATCAAGAGTGTAAGGTTCACGATCCAACCAATCCTTCCTCCAAGAGTTTATTCAATCTGCAAAAATAAAATAAACTACAAAAACGCGTAAAATTCTAAAACTCACTTTCGTAGGCATCACGGGTGCATTTAGCGCATGCAACAAGCCTTTAAACCCCTCGGTGGCCCGAGTGGACGAGTTATAGTCTCGTGAGGGTTTCCAGTGAACATACCCACAAAGTTCGAAACATTTTATTTATAAAACAAGCACTTATTTATTCACAATGTACCAAATTAACAAAACTTAAAATGGAAAAAAAAAAAAAACAAATAAAAGAAATGATACTCTTGCAAAAACAAAAAGACATTTAAACTTATTTTACCTAAACACAAACACACAAAAACCAAAAAAATAAAAATAAAACGGATTTTTTTTTAACAGATTACTCCAGCCGATCCGGTTACGGGGAGTGACCGATCGGTTGGAATGAACCAAACTGTGACCAATCCTTCCAACCGAACCGGTTACGGGGAGTGACCGATCGGTTAGAGGAGTTTTTCTATTTATTATTTTTTTTTTATTTTTTTTTATAATAAAAACAAGTTCTATTTCAAAACTTTTATTGATAAAATAAAACAAGGACACAAAAGGTAACAAACATAAAATACACACAAGTAAACAAGACACATAAACACACATTAACTATCACGAACATAAAACAACACTTAAAACAAAATACCCATAAACAAATAAAAGCACGATTACGTAAAAATAACAATCACATAAACGCAAGCAAACACAATTAATCACGTAAAGCAAATCAAACAAGATAATCTAAAACAAGATAATCTTATTCAAAATTAATACTGAAACTAATATAAACAAAAATAACAAAACAAATAACATAGAGACATGCAAGAGATCATATAACATAAAAACATAAAACACAAGAAACAAGAAACACAAGAAATAATTTTTTTTTTTTTTTTTTTTTAGAACTCACAACCGGATCCGGTTACGGATAGTGACCGATCGGTTGTAGTGGTTTTATTAAGTACGAGGCTTCCAACCGATCCGGTTGGAGTGCCAACCGATTCGGTTAGAGTGATCTGGGTGGTTTTGGTGGGTTTTTTCGCAAACATTTTCAAGCACACTTAGAAAGCAATCATTGAAAAGAGTATTTAGATCACATGAAACAAAATCCCAACATCAAAAACATGATTTTGATGCAAAGATCATTTGAGCAATTATGAGAAATTAGAGATTTTAAGAAAAAGACACGCATTCAAGCAAACATTATGAGCAAACATCAAGAGCAATCAATTCAACAAGCAAACAAACACAAGAATACAAACGCAAGTCCCCGGCAACGGCGCCAAAAACTTGATGTGCTTCATCGTGGTTTTAAATTTATAAGCAAGAATTACCGGTTAACTAGGAACACATTCGGGCAAGTATACCCTAGTCAAGTTGTAGTATAGTATATGGTAAATCAAGGTCGTCCCAAGAGACTTGGTTGCACTACAAGTGTTGTTTGTTTGTTTAAGCAAGTAACAAGTTGATGGTTATGATTGTCACATATCAAACCAACAAGAAAAGCAATATAAGAACAAGCACGTATCAAGGTCGTGGTTATGATTGTCACGGATCAAACCACTAAGAACAAGCACACAAAGAACATACATGTTTAGACAAATGATCACAAGGATATTAGGATGTTTAGTTTGGAAAACATATTATCAAAGATAGAACCTATAATAATAGTTTAGTGTTTTATAAATCAAATGTGCATAAGCCTCAATCAAGTGATCATGTCATGAGCCTTATACCAACAACAACAAAGAATCCCTTTCGCCATAGACTTTGATGTTATTAATTTGTAAAGTTCCATTTACTTGAAAGATAATGAGAACACATATTCAAAAGATTCCTTTCGCCATAATCCAAATTAAACCTTTACTTGTTATGTTTATTAATTCTCTTGCACAATCGTCACAAAGTACAAGACCAAAATCATTTGTCGATTAATGAATTGGAACTAACCATTGTTAAGAATATTTCGACATTAGACTCAACAATGATCAACCAAAACAATAAACAAGAACAAGTTTCAATTCAACCAAATATGATGTTATCAACATATTCCAAACAAACACTACAATTATCCAAACATCCTTTTATCACAAGTTCTCATATGAAATAAACAAGTATCACATAATCAACACAACCAAAGAACCAAACATGAATCATAGCATTCAACATCATAAAAGTAACAAGGATTTACCCAAAGTAAGATTACATTAGGCAAGGGTGAAGGATTATAGCACTCCTTCAAGCCTCCAATCAACTACAACTTCTAACCAAGCATACTTCTGGAAATGGCAGAGGTTTGTGGTCTTTTGGGAGAGATAAATTGGTGGAAATTCGTCCTTAAGGGTGGAGGCAAGAATTACACACACAAAACTAACCAAAAATGGTCTTATTTATAGGTAAAAGCCACCCTTAGCCACCAAGTAAGTTTCTTGGGCACAAAGTGTCATAAAGTAGCAGGTTTAGGAGTTATTAGGACCATATGATCGGACTTGAGGCTTAATGGCACTTAAGGATGCATTAAAAATTACTTGGAGAGATCAGCTAGGCGTAACCGATTCGGTTTTGCCCCCAACTGATCCGGTTGCGACTTTCTGACAGAAAAGGTCAAGAGCCAAAATTGTAGATCTTTCTCTTAGCTTTCCGTGGCCGCGAACGGGGGGTCAAACGGAGTCCGTATGCAAAAGTTATGGCCAAAATGGTGAAGGTGTGTCGGGAACAACGAGTCTTCCAATATGTCTTCGTTTAAGCTTCTTTAACTTTATACTTAAGTCTTTGCACCACTAACTTGATGACTTTATCTTCTCGAATATACTCCGAAAGTCTTGCTTTTGTCGGGAATTCTTCGTAAATGGAGAAATCTTCGTATTTTACTTCCTTTTCCGTCTTTTTCTCCACTTTCTTGTACTTGGCTACAAATGAACTAGCAAACGCACTTTTGTACGATTAAGCATTAAAAGCATATGATTATAACCAAATAACACACATAAAAGCATAGATAACGCTACTAAAAACATGCACAATTTGAGCGTTATCACCTACCCATTTCTGACATGAGAGCAGTCCTCTTGGATAAAATGTATGACGCTAATGAGCATCTGGATGAGGTCCATAAGAAGCTATACGTGGCTCTCGAAGAATCAATAAAGCACGATGACCATTTACAGTTTCTAGAGGACATTCGAGAAAGAGAGGCAAAGAAGAAAAGGAGGACTTCTGTGATGGAGTCATTACATAAAGGTCCAAAACCTCCACCTCCTCCTCCTCATCCTCCAACTGGTGGAGCTGGAACTTCTGGTACTGGTGGATCCTCTGGCATAACCACAACCACTATGACAAATCCACCAACATCTCCACCAAAACCCTCAAATCAAACTAGTTCATCCGGTGGTCAAGGTACTCAGAAGATGTCTACGGCATGGACTACGGTTGATTCCAGGTTTACACCCACCTTCTTCACTATCCCGGAAGACTAAGTACTACATGAAGAGTCTTATGTCATGCCAAAGTCAGAATCCATTGACGATGATGCATCCACCAAACATATCCCTAAACCGTCTGAAGATGAGGATTGGTTTGATGCATACATTTTGGGTGAACGCGTTAAAGCCTCTAGAGTTGCACCTTCAAAGGACATGACTTAAAGCTGGCTCACCAAAGATAAACCTCAATCTCCTGAACCTGCATGGTCCATTCCCGAGTCTGATTTGATAATTCCTGACAACAATTGGGCTACAACCATTATCTCCAACTATGAAGCTCCAGCAGAAGACTCTCTTCTTCACTTCACAGGGGATATGAGAAGCTTTATGAAGTGGTTTTGTGAGAAGAAAGGGATTTCATCAATCACTCCTAAATATCTTGAAGGCCCAGCGTTTGAAATCGTCAAAGTCTTCCACTGATGCTAATCACCCAATATCGATGGAAGAATGCCATAAATGTTGAATGATCAAGTCATGAGCGATCAATCGATTTGATGTGAGCAACCCTCTTCCTCTCGGTGGTGAACCTGTACAAGTGACTATTCAATCATAGTTCTTCTTCAACCATGATCTGGATTATCTATGTGCTCGAACTACAGAAAGAAGACCAGCTTTATCAATTTCTAAGATGAAAGCTGCAACCTACATAGATCAGGGTCTTGAGTAGATGGTACCTGATCAATTATGGACAGACAAAGAACAAGAGTATGACATCACGGCTTCGTACGATATTTCTCATTGGTGGTTCAAGAAGAAGAAATTCTACATTGATAGACATGGAGCTAAAAAGAGTCGCAAAGCTGTTCGATCCAAGCTGCGAATTCTAAGTGTTGTTAGTGTATAGATCTTCCCAATCTATGGCTATGATTCTTTGAAGAATATTGTTCTTCGAAGAGCATACTTGAAAGATCATGTTATATAAGAAAATGACTTCAAACATCTGCTGCCAAGTGACTTTGAAGATCTCTATCTTCTGAACCTCCAAGGACACCTTGACATAAGAAGAAAGCTCTCTCTGTTGTTGTCAATCTCTGGATCAGAGGATTAGTTATTTGACAAAGAGTTGGTGATTTTCAACTTGGTGTGGAAAGCTACCAGACTCAGGTCAATCTAACAAGACCCCAATGGGGAGCATCGGGGCATGAATTCCGTCACAACTACATAGTGATTGACTCCCCTAGAGCAGTCCTTTTTACTGACAGATACGGGTCAAGAATGCTAATGAGGTTGTGCGAGCTATACATGTTCAGTGATGGTATGCTCAAAATGGTTGAAGAAGAATTGAATTCAAGGGTGAAGGAAATCAAACTTGACTTGAAGCCGTGGAACAAAATGAGATTCTGGTCTGATCAGGATTTGAAGAGGTGTGAAGAGTTCAGTGTTGTGATCGGGCGAAGACTTAAGACGAGAAAGATCTTCCGCAGCCTTGAAAGTTTTGTGGGTGGTAGACTTCGTGAAGGTCATTACAAGCTACTTCAAAGAACTGAATGAAGACATATTCCTCTAGTAGTTTTGTTATATATTATGATTTGTGTAATGTGGTGATTGTACTATAAACAATTATAACTATAATGTATATTGTAGTGATAGGTTATGAATTATTGTTCCCTTTTTTTTGTCAAAAAGGGAACTTAGGAGTAGTCCTCTTCAAATCAAATAAAACCAGACACATTTTTCTCCAACAAGTTTTGTTTCTTACATATTTAAATCACTTGAGATCCAAAATCTCAAAGGATTTGAAAATTTTTTGATCGGGGGAGAAAATGTGATATAAATATGCAATCTGATAAAAAATGTCCAATTTGTCTCAAAGTGCATACTACTCTCTAATATGTGCTAAACTCTTTTCGAATCTCGAAGCATATATTGAGGGGGAACATTTCAAAAAGAAGATAAACTTTCAAGGTACAAATATTTCTATGTTTTAACATAAAGTACCTTGATTCATTTTTAATTGGTTTATAAATGGTTGTGTTATCGTGAAAGTACTTTAAAAAGAACTCTTTCCTCTATGTGATAAAATTATTTCAAATATCCTACGCACATATTCAGGGGGAGAATTTACCAAAGAAATTCAAATGGCTTTTTCTACAGAAATGGTGATCAAGGTTATATTTCAAAGAACTCTTGCCTCCATGTACAAAACAATTTCAATATCATATGCACATGTTGAGGGGGAGCATTTCTAAAATGATCAAAACAATTAAGGTACAAAATGCTTTGATTTTATATCACAAGTACCTTGATTGATTTTTCCAAATGATTTTTCAATTGGTTTCAGGAAGGAAAGAACAATACCAAAAGACCGACCAATTTACTTTATGCATGGTGTTATAAGGATGGTTAGGTTAGGTATTCGTTCTCACGATCCCGCCAGAGTGGAGGGATCTACCAAAGACAATCCACTAGATAGTGTAGAGTCCTTAGGTATGATGAAAAAAGGAGAAAATGAGAATACGGGAAGAGTGCGGATCGAGACCGAGCTAGTAATCGGAATAAACCCAAAAAGTTCTAGTTATGAAGTCTCGTAAGCACTTGAAGGGTTGAAGAATGAAAAAGAAATGAATAAGAAAAGGGTGTAAAGAAATAGCCTCCAATAATTCAACCTTAGGCGTAAACCGGGTTCAATACATATGCTACTTGGTGGTTACTAAGGTATCTTGGTATTGAAGACAAGACATCATGGACCCAAAGGACGACCGCACTAAACTTCCTAAGCTACTCAAGTTCCTCTTAAAAGGGCTTGTTTCATTTTCACGGGGAACCTACATTATCTATCCACTTTCTCCTAGAGATTGTTGATATTGAAGAAGGAGACCCTCTCCCTAGTCTCCGGCATAAGAACCAAATGTGCACAATTGAGTCTAGAGCCACGAGATCATCTAATAAATCTCTTTAGGACACTGTCAATGAAGAGTCTCTGTTTCACACAATGTGGAAAAAGATATTATATCTTAAGAGTCCTACGCATTATCATTGTGGTATTGCCAGAACATGTGAGTGATATGCAAACATATTCACAATGAAGATGGAAAGCATTCTAGAGCCAACATCAAACAAGCTCTTGGTAGGTGGCATGTGAGATCTATCCAATAGATCAATCATGTGACAACTGAACAAAAACAATGGGGTAATTCAAAATCATGAATCAATCCTGTTTCAGGTTAGGATTGACGGATACCTTTGAAAAACCGGTCGCTGTGCTTAAAATTCTTTTCTATAGCACATCGACTGTGTATTAATATCTCAAAATAAAAAGGTGTTTATGATTGATAACTGATTTTCCTTAAAACCTTTGTTGTATTGCAAAAACATTTTATTGAGTTGTACACGATTGTTTTTCAAATCTCTTTTCATCAATCAGTGAATCTCAAATTCGCTGGTTCACTCACTCTGTGTTGTCTTCTTTGAGATGTTCTGGTTTGAGAACAGCTAGAAACGATATGCAACCCCGTCAAGGAAATTCTTGAATTATACCGATCACAGCAAGATTTATCGATCAACGGAAACCGTGGGCGATACCTCAATTCAATGAAAGTGATCAAAGACACTTTCGTAGGATTTATTGCTAATCATTGTATGCGGTACACCCGACGCTTGGTACCGATCGTAATGGAGAGGTCAATCCATAGCCGCATGCTCACACAACACATTCATTTCTAAAGAAATCATGATAAGTGCATCAACTACTCGATATTATCACTCCATGCTTCCTTTCTGTTCTCCGCAAATATCATGTATTAACTAAAAGCTTCCGCTACTCGATAAGAAGACATCATGATCCGTAATGTGAGTATGTCGGTCCATCCGTCACAACATCATATGAGGGTAACACAACAATGGGTGATGTTGAGATTAACTGAAGCTGATGATCTCAAAGCTGGCTCAAAACTCATCAAAATATGGATCAGCTCTATAACCTCCACTTAATGTACAAAGTAGTTGGACTATGAAGAAATCACCACGAAATCACAAAGTCTGAATATTATGATGAATTAAAGTCTACGAGTTCAAGACTGAAGATTAAATAGAATGCTAGGATGCAAAATTGTAAATCATGGGGCGACCTCCCTTAGGGGGAGATTGTTAGGAATTGGAAATTCTATAGTGAAGCATCGGTCACCCCAAATATAATCTAGCTTAAGTTAGCTCGTAGACATATCATTTATTACGTTATTTAGTTATTAGCATAGTTTAGTCTAATGCAACACCGTGGAGGAAGGACGGGTATTTACCCATTGTATGCCTGATCCACATCCCGAAGGAGGGCGTAATACTTTGTATAAATAGCCCTCTCCCCACAAGGGAGAGGGTTGGATGTTCATTGAGTAATCTAACCTTTTATTTGTTTATCTCTCTAGAACACTCCATTTTCTCTCTCTAAAACCATATATATATGCCCATACTTGTTATGTTTGATGTGTTAGTGAAATCCAATATGTAACATACAGTAACCTTTCATTGAATCTGTTTATCAGAAAAGACACGCAAACCAAGAGGACTACGATCACCTTTTATAGGGTCAGGCAAAGGACCAAAATGAAAACCGACCATCAATAAATACTCTCCATGACCAAATTGCAAAAATTTATCACCAATTCTGTAGGTAATGGGGGGACATGAATCAAGCAATTGAGGGATATATACCTGGTGTTGCAAAACGAAATTCAACAAATGATTATCATTGGTATGACTTGGAATATCTAACCATGGCCCGAAAACACTTTCTCTAAACAAGCTAATTCGCTCTTGATTTCTTCCCAACTTAGATTTAATCTTTCCAAGCAACTTTACCTGGGAATGAACAGTAACCTTAGCATCAAAGAGTCCGTTTAAAATTTCCATTTAGGGCTTTAATTGACTAATTAATATATGGCAATAGTTAGGGTTTGAGTTGGGGTTTGTAATACAGTTAGGGTTTGAATTATGGTTTTGAATAGATTAAGGGTTTAGGGTTTTGATTTTACTCTTTAATTTGGGTATAATTTTGAACAGACGGTTTGATTTTGAGTAGATGTTTTGGGGTAGATTGAGTGTTTGTGTTGTGTGTATGTGTGTTATGGTTTAAAAATGTATTTTTAAAATATACTTTTAAAAAGTGACCTGCTAAAAAGTACCAAAAGATACAAAAATGAAAAGTAAAAAGTCCCTTAAAGTATTTCGCTTAAGTTGCTCAAAGATTGGGAAGACGCTAAATGAATTAAATAATATTTTAGGAAGTTTGACTTTTTTTTAGAAAAATACAAAATAAAAGGTCGCTCGAATTTCGCTGGGTCTAGGTCACTCAAAAACACTAGCTGGTAAAGGGCAGGAATAATCATTGGTGGAACATACTTTTTTGTGACACGTGGTGCTTTAGTATTAAATGTAAAAACTTGAACACGAGTAAGAAGAAAAGAAATATACACCTGAAGAAATATCTGCAATGATTCCAAGAAATCTAAAAGAATATGCGGAAGCATATCTTGGAAAAAAGGTTACAGCGGCAGTGGTGACTGTTCCGGCATATTATAATAACAAGCAAAGACATGCAACAATGGATGGAGGTATGAACAAGGAAGATGGTATTGATGTTGTTATTGTCGATGGATCTACACGGATTCCAAGGGTACAACAAATGCTGACAGAATTCTTTGACGGGAAACCACTTTGCAAGAGCATTAACACGGATGAAGTTGTAGCTTATGGTGCAGCAGCGTTGGCATAAAAGTTGTGTGGTAATGAAAAGGTGAAGGATTTGATTCTATTAGATGTGACTCTGTGTCTTGGCATCCGACTTGGTATAGATACAATGTGTCATCATCCTGAGGAACACACCCATACCAACTATGAAGGAGTGTGTATATAATACATATTTTTGACAACCAAGTATCTACATAATTCAAAGTATATCAGGGAGAGAGCAACATCATTAGAGAAAACATCTTACTTGGCTCATTTGTTCTTGATGACATTCCAGCAGCCCCTGTAGGTGAGCAGATGTTAAAGATTTGCTTTAACCTAGATTCCAATGGTATTTTTAATGTCTCGGTTGAGGTGATATCCACGGTAATAAAAATGTATAAAAATTGAGAAGAATAATACAAGAACGAGGATAAGAAAGATATCGGGTAAAAATCTCATCCGTAAGATACTAAAAAGGGCAATCAAAGGCGGCAATGGCGTTTCCAAAAACTCAAGTCCGCTTTCAGGGCGAGAGAAGGACCTTTTCATTCCCGCACGATGTATTGCGATCGGCCTAACATCGATAATGAAGATAATCAAGTAATGCAACTTACATCTCTAGTAATGTATTTTATCGTACATTAATAGTCAGCACAAATCAATATCTTTTTGTTATGATTTGTTAATTGAAATTAAAACTACCGATTACTTTATATCCTACTTTCTACTTTGGGGTGATCTTTTAGCGCTTTTTTTCCTCAATCACATCATCTTTGCATTGGTCTATAAAAGCTTACTCTTGGCATGCGGTCATATAATTTCATTGGATATAACTATGGTCACCTAACAGAGAAATTACCACATACACTAGTCAATTGCCTTTGGATAGGTGGAATCCTTGGGCAATCATATCTTTAGCATTTACATAGGACTTCATACTTGAAACGCCCATTCTAAGATTTTTTTTAGCATACGGCTGTATGCTAAAATAGTATACGGCTGTATGGTTTTCTTCTAATAGCATACGGCTGTATGCAAAAATTGCATACGGACGTATGGTCCTTTTTACAGAAACTACCTAAAATACATTTTTTGAGCATACGGCTGTATGGACTTATACCAAACGGCCGTATGGTCGACCTACACATTTCTGCACTAGTTTTCTGCACATCACCACTTTATGAACCAATTTTTGTTAGCCAAAACTCAAAACACATATCATTACTTAACTAAAACTACGCATACATTATAAAACATGACTACACCCGGATATATGTGTCAAACGGGTAAAAAACGGGTAAGAATGGCACTATGCTAAACACCCTTTTAATTTGTAAAACATGACATAACTAGTTATAAACTTCATTAATTTTGCGTTTATATAAAACATGATATTAAAACATTTTTCCTAGGCGTTTCGTGGTATTAGAGAGGGTTTAGGATAAGCTCAATTACCCATGAGCTCCACTGATAGCTAAACCACGACCTTATGCGTTAAACTTGATCTCACCTATAAGAAAAACATAAATGAAGCAACGTAAGCATAAAGCTTAGTGAGATAATATATATAAAATTGAAAATGAACATGTCAATGCTACTAGATGTTGTTTCAAAAGAATTTTCTCTCGCATAGCTATCTTGGTGCTTATAACACTGCTAATTCCCCACGGGAATATACTCTTGCATCGTAACATGTACTTGGGGGCTAGATGCTACATCATAATGCTAGAAAGCATCATGCTTGCCTTGAATATACTAGTTGTCCACTTAGGACCTGGTGAATCGACATTTGGTTCAATATAGCAATATATATTCTAGTTGTCCACTTAGGACGTCAAGTTCCGCTTTTGAGACTTTTCATATTTAGTTGTGTTTTCATAGATGACGAGCCATATAAACATACTAATCATCCACTTAGGATGTCTGAGTTTCATTTTTGGAACTTTTGCTATTCTGAGGCTCGATTCTCCACTAAGGAGGTCTAAGTTCCAACTTTGTCTGGAACAACTGTATGTGATCACATAATAGCACATGTTGTCCACTTAGGACGTCTAATCCCATCTTGGGTCATAATGCATATGATTATGCAAGTCACCCACTAAGGATATCTAGTTTCAACTTTGTCTGGACCACATGTATGACTCTTATAGTCATGTTGTCCACTTAGGACGCTAAACAAGTGAAAATAGACAATACTGGCTAAAATCACTTTACTAGGACCACATGGGTCATTACGGGTTGTCTTGACCCGTTCACTTTATTTCACAAATACAATTATACCATTCTATTCATTAAACTCATAATAATCAATATAAAATCATAACACGAATATAACACATAAACATACAATAGAACTTAGATATCAGTATCGTGAAATATGTGACACTTCTAACGAGCTACCAAAGACCCGTTAAAATGAGCAATGATACATCATTTATGCTAAAAACTTGTTACTAAGACCACACGGGTCGTTACGGGCTGTTTTGACCCGTCTAAATTATTTCATATATAATCTTATATCGCGAGATCCATTTCTACTCGTGATATATACTTCAACATAATTATGTGCTCACTTATCATAAAATCATAGCACAAGTGTAATACATAGGTGTATAACAAACACGAACACAAGTACCATAAAACATTTGGTATATCTAGCGGGTTCTTTTAATCCCGTTTCAATCTTATATACGTTACTCACCTTGATATGGCTTGTAATCTATCGCGAGCTCCCATAAACATCCCCGGCTAACCTTTACAACCTAGGAACACGTAAATAACATGGAGCTTACTTAAAAGAAGGTTTAACTTGTCATAAACAAGCTTTAGAAGTATACTAGGCCATAAGGGGGTGTTTGGTTATGCGGCTTATATAACATATAAACTTATATTCTGAAAATTAACACCATAAAATGGTGTTATGTCATCTTAACAATTTACCCAACACTTTTCTTAACATGATTAACACATAATCTTGATTATTTTTAAAAATCACAAATTAACATAAACTTATAAATTTCTACAAAAACCCCATCTATGGTATCAAATCATCATCTTAATCATAACCCACTATTGGGTAATCATAAAACACAAATTTAAGAACTTAGGTATAATCTTTATCTCGAATTGGATTGCGAGAAAACTAGAATTCGCACCCTTACACCTTCATAAGCTAATATCTTAGCTTGAGCTTGATAAAAGTCGAATAAGAATTGAAGGCCTAGATTATCCTTGTATTTGTATGTGTGTCGTGAGGTGGAGAAGAGAAGGAGGTAAGGATAAAACTAAATGAAGTTTCCTGTATCTTAAGTTATCTCATATAAGTGCTAAAATATAAGTTTCATCGTTAGGCAAGGTTACCCCCTGTTAGAGAAACTATCACATGGGAGGTCCTTTAGACTAATTAAGAGTTTATAATCTAACTGGAAAGCCTTTAAATTAATAATAAACCATTATTGTAAAAATTGGGGTGTTACAACTCTCCCCTACTTATCTGGTTTGTGTCCTCACAAACCTTTCTTAATGAACGCTAGGGAGTACTAGCTGAGCTTCTATTTATATTCTGACCCCTTTTCTTTGCTTCCATTAGACTTAGAGAAGAAGGACCTCTTAATTCCGAGCGTCTTGACCTAAGTGTCAAGAGTTTCAACTGGTTTCTCAACATAGTTGAGGTATACTATAATCATGATATCTACTAGAAGGACATACTTGGATCGACAATTGAAAGTTCTACTGCTCGGCCTCTCTTATTCTTATAGGATCTCATCCTATCTTACATTATCTTAAGTATTTGTATCATTTGATCAATCTTTTCATTCATGTGAATGGTCTCATTGTTTGACCATCTATCTAAGAATGATAGGATGTGTTGAATTTAACACAAGTGCCCAAATTCTTATGGAATTTTTGTCAGAATTCATAAGTGAATCTGGACAGGAATTATAGAGACATGTACTCTATAATTGGCTATGATACATTAAGATCTCATTTCTCAAAAGTTTCTCAAATGCTGATATCTTAGTAACTATTAATTGGAAGACTGCAACTACGTTTTAGTGACGGACATCACACTCTAACAGTTATATCATCTCACATGACATGGGTCATAACATGATTATGATTGTGCATACTTATTATCATGCAGGATGATTTAAACATCTTGAGTTTATTCTTTATATAGAATTGACCAATTATACATGGTCCTTACTCATATTAAGTGCATACAGCACTTTTCTGACTAAATTCAAAGTAAATGCTAAAATGAATTATAGAACTGTTCTTAAGAAAATTTCTAGTGGTTATGAGTTAAGTAGTACCGCTATACTTGGAACTGATTAGTCTCTGTTTTCAACACTTGGATACTAGGTATCTCAAGTCAAACTTTATTAATGATGACTTGACTAATAATAAATCTATGTGGAACTTACTACTGAAACGCCTGCCTATAACATCATCATGAATATCGATACATAAAGTATGTCACCGTCGAAAGCATAATCGATCGAGTACATAAGCACATTTTAGTGCATAAGTACATTCTAACTTAACATATATAATACCATTCATATACAATATATTTCCATTTTGATTTCTGTAATCTAATTTACTTCTATTTTGATGATTCACACTAGATTGAGAAAAGTTATAAAATGGCCAAGATTACTACATGAACGATGGACTAACTTGGGCCTTCAAATTAGATTGAAAAAAAAAAGAAAAAAAAAATCTAACTCGGGTTAGTCAGGTCGACCCGAACCTGAATAAGCAAGGTAAATTGAACCCGATACCCCACCCTAGTTCGTACTCGGGTTAAACGGGTTGACCTGATTGACCCGAGTTAGATGTTGGACCCGAGTATCCTTATCCGGGTTCGGGTTCGGGTTCGGGTCCGGGTCGGGTCAGGATTTTTGACACCCCTAATGTTGACTGCGTACATAAAGCATTATTGTTCCACACAAGACTGACTGAATGCTCAGAACATAATACTTAATTGTCTAATTGCATAATATTTACAAAGGATATAGGTGTATAAAATACAACCACATACAAATTTGTCACATAAAGACTCTCCTAAGAGACTTTGATCAAAATTGTTGCCAGAATTTCATGGCAAATAATTTAAGCACTAATATCTTGATCTTGATTGTTGCAATGAGGATAAGTATCCTATGTTTGATTACAATTTCTTATAAACACAATTCTGCGAGGGCTTCCAGTGATGAAGCCTTCACGATAAACAACCGATCATATTGTTGTTCTGACAACTAATAGATATTCATGAAATATCATGCTGATATATAATTTTGGAAAATTTGTGATAAATTTTTCCGACAATATTATCCCATTCCAACCAGGAAATTTAAGGATTACAACTTGCTAACTATCTATCAATGTTCTGACTTAACTTGATAGCAGGTAAGGCATTGCCCTACATGACTTACTATGTCTCCCTCTTATTTGATTACTGATAAGAATCATAGCACATTTAGGTGGCACCCAAATTTGTAGAGTGACATGACTCGTGAGCTCTATCGAGCGATACATCAGGAACTACTTTTACTTGAGTACTTAAATCCTGTTGGATTATATTATGAGTCCTCGTGAGCTCACTACAAAGCTATATATTTAACCCACGGAATTAACCCAAACTGATTTTTAGCTGAATCGATCTTAATGTCTTTACTATTCATGGCATGTCCGAGGAGTTAAAATTCTCATGACTAAAATTTGCATTTTGAGAGCTTAGCATGAAGCTTTCTTGTCTCAACATACTAAAAAGTTGCCACAAATGAGTTCATGATTATTGACTGACTTAGAGTGAATCAGGATATCATCAATGAATACAATAGCTGACTTATCTAACATTGGATGGTAGACCCGATTTATCAAGTCTATAAAAGTTGTTGGGAATTCGTTAAGCCAAATGGCATAACAACGAATTCATCGTCCATGATTGGTTTAAAAGATCGTGTTTGGGGTATCCCTTCCGAATCTATAACTAGGGGTATCCCGATCTTAGATCTTTAGATATCTAAATAGGAACTCGCACCCTGAAGGTGATTAATTAAATCATCGATCCTAGAACCTGTGGGTTATGGGTTTGGGACAACAACATAATAGATTCCCGGTAGCCATATACCTTAAAATATTACGACCTTTGTTCTTAACAAAATAACTGGAGTTCCCAAAGAGGAACTAATGGGGCAAGTAAAGCCATTATCTAGTAGTTCTTGTAACTGCTTCATTAACTCTTGCAGTTCTGACAGGACAATAGAGTAGGGAGTTTTAACAATAAGGTACTCCTGAGATAAAATTGATATGAAATTCTATTTCATCTGTCAGGTAATTACTTAGGGATTCGTCTGGAAATATAGTGGGAAAGTCTTGAATAGCTGGAATACTGTCAAATCTCTAAAATGGTTTCTTAAGAATCATTAACATGAACTAAATAAACTTAACAGTTATGAGCCGGTATTTCTTGGCTCTAGCATTCATACTTATAGTCGGGGAGGTTTTCTTATACTAGACGTAAATGAACGTTTCTCCCCCACTTAGGGTTTATCCCAAATTAACTCATTCTAACATGAATGATAGCTTATTCTTATTAAATTATTACGTACACATGACAACGTCAATTTCTCTATAGACATAGGAAATTCGAATCAACAAAGAACTTTTCATCATGAAATTCTAATTCACCCATCTGAAATATAGGGTCATATATCAAATCTTATCATCTATTACCTTTTTAAATCCAAGGAGGCCTATACTAACTTAACGAATGATTACCTTCAAATAGATAACTTAATAATAGGTGACTGAATCGAATAAGAATCATATGAACACACGAGCAGGTATTATATTAACGAAGGAGGTACCTGTTTAATATCATGTGTCTCTAATGATTTCTTGATTAACGCTAAAAAGGCACGATCTGAAGGTCTTAGCATCGAGCTATGGAATATAAGCATATCCACGCTTATCTGATACAACATACATTATGTGATGCAATTATTACCACGTTGGCCAGACGCCGTAATAATTTCATCATATAACCAAGTCCTCACTGTCATCGTATAATACTAAATTCATGAACAAAACACATAAACATAAAATGCAAAAAACATATACAATACTATAACAGAAACTACTTGCATATGCGGAAACGTGTAACTCTATAGGTTGCCTAGAGCCAAGGTTTAAGTCTAGGTACCCATCTACGGTGTATACCCAAATCCCTTAAACCACAGCTCTGATACCAACTTGAAACGCCCATTCTAAGATTTTATTTATTTATTTATTTATTTATTTTTAGCATACGGTTGTATGCTAAAATAGTATACGGGTGTATGGTTTTCTTCTAATAGCATACGGCTGTATGCAAAAATTGCATACGGCCGTATGGTCATTTTTTACAAAAACTACCTAAAATGCATTTTTTGAGCATACGGCTGTATGGACTTATACCATACGGCCGTATGGTCCACCTGCACATTTCTGCACTATTTTTCTGTACAACACCACTTTATGAACCAATTTTCTTAGCCAAAACTCAAAACATATATCATTACTAAACTAAAACTGCGCATACATTATACAACATGACTACACCCGGATATATGTGTCAAACGGGTAAAAAACGGGTAAGAATGGCACTATGCCAAACACCCTTTTAATTTGTAAAACATGACATAACTAGTTATAAACTTCATTAATTTTGCGTTTATATAAAACATGATATTAAAATATTTTTCCTAGGCATTTCGTGGTATTAAAGAGGGTTTAGGATAAGCTCAATTACCCATGAGCTCCACCGATAGCTAAACTGCGAACTTATGCGTTAAACTTGATCTCACCTATAAGAAAAACATAAATGAAGCAACGTAAGCATAAAGTTTAGTGAGATAACATATATAAAACTGAAAATAAACATGTCAATGCTACTAGATGTTGCTTCATAAGAATTTTCCCTCGCGTAGCTATCTTGGTGCTTATAACACTGCTAATTCCCCACGGGAATATACTCTTGCATCGTAACATGTACTTGGGGGCTAGATGCTTCATCATAATGCTAGAAAGCATCTTGCTTTCCTTGAATATACTAGTTGTCAACTTAGGACCTGGTGAATCCACATTTGGTTCAATATAGCAATATATATTCTAGTTGTCCACTTAGGACGTCAAGTCCCGCTTTTGAGACTTTTCATATTTAGTTGTTCTTTTCATAGCTGATGAGCCATATAAACATACTAATCATCCACTTAGGATGTCTGAGTTTCATTTTTGGAACTTTTGCTTTTCTGAGGCTCGATTCTCCACTAAAGAGGTCTAAGTTCCAACTTTGTCTGGAACCAATGTATGTGATCACATAATAGCACATGTCATCCACTTAGGACGTCTAATCCCATATTGGGTCATAATGCATATGATTATGCAAGTCACCCACTAAGGATATCTAGTTCCAACTTTGTCTGGAACACATGTATGACTCTTATAGTCATGTCGTCCACTTAGGATGCTAAACAAGCGAAAATAGACAATATTGGCTAAAATCACTTTACTAGGACCTCATGGGTCATTACGGGCTGTCTTGACCCATTCATTTTATTTCACAAATACAATTATACCATTCAATTCATTAAACGCATAATAAGCAATATAAATTCATAACACGAATATATCACATAAACATACAATAGAACTTAGATATAAGTATCGTGAAATATGTGACACTTCTAACGAGCTACCAAAGACCTGTTAAAATGAGCAATGATACATCATTTATGCTAAAAACTTGTTACTAAGACCACACGGGTCGTTACGGGCTGTTTTGACCCATCTAAATTATTTCATATATAATCTCATATCGCGAGATCCATTTCTACTCATGATATATACTTCAACATAATTATGTGCTCACTTATCATAAAATCGTAGCACAAGTGTAATACATAAGCATATAACAAAACACGAACATAAGTACCATAACACATTTGGTATATCTAACGGGCTCTTTTAATCCCGTTTTAATCTTATATACGTTACTCACCTTGATATGGCTTGTAATCTATCGCGAGCTTCCATAAACGTCTCCGACTAACCTTTACAACCTCAAAACACGTAAATAACATGGAGCTTACTTAAAAGAAGGCTTAACTTGTCATAAACAAGCTTTAGAAGTATACTAGGCCATAAGGGGATGTTTGGTTCCGCGGCTTATGTAACACATAAACTTATATTCTGAAAATTAACACCATAAAATGGTGCTATGTCATCTTAACAATTTACCCAACACTTGTCTTAACATGATTAACACATAATCTTGATTATTTTTAAAAATCACAAATTAACATAAACTTATAAATTTCTACAAAACCCCATATATGGCATCAAATCATCATCTTAATCATAACCCACTATTGGGTAATCATAAAACACAAATTTAAGAACTTAGGTATAATCTTTACCTCGAATTGGATTGCGAGAAAACTAGAATTCGCACCCTTACACCTTCATAAGCTAATATCTTAGCTTGAGCTTGATAAAAGTCGAATAAGAATTGAAGCCCTAGATTATCCTTGTATTTGTATGTGTGTCGTGAGGTGGAGCAGAGAAGGAGGTAAGGATAAAATTAAATGAAGTTTCCTGTATCTTAAGTTATCTCATATAAGTGCTAAAATATAAGTTTCATAGTTAGGCAAGGTTAGCCCCTGTTAGAGAAACTATCACATGGGTGGTCCTTTAGACTAATAAAGAGTTTATAATCTAACTGGAAAGCCTTTAAATTAATAATAAACCATTATTGTAAAAATTGGGGTGTTACACTTCATGAACGGAATGCTATTGAATGACCCATGTCGCTCGGTTACAAATGACTTAACTCATGTCTTTGTGAAAACACGATGCCTTATTTTTCTCACCCTCACAGCTGCTCATCCCCCAGTCTCATGCCTTATTTTGTTCTGGCTTTTGTTCTTAGTTAACATTTATTTTGCGTCCTTAAATCATATATAGGGTTTCTTGATCTCCTGATGTGATTTGGTTTGGCAAGATTACCGGTTTTTTGTAGATGGATTGGGTTAACGATCCAATCTTAGCTTGTACATACATATTGTAACCTTTTTCTCACTCCCTTCTTGCTAGTGTGTTTTTAAACTAAAAAAAAAAGATTATGTTAGATTTTTAGAGTAAGAACTTAAGAACGCTTTTCCATTCCCACTCCGATGGCAATGGTGTTTTAAGATGTCTAAAAGAGTTGAAGGAATTGCACTAGGTATTTTAATTTCGACTTTGCTGTGATCCTTATTTAATTGGACTTTGTTACTTGGTAGGATCGGGGTTACTCTAACTCTTATAAACATAGGGTAATGTAATTGAACGGTTTTTGCATTTTCCAGTACAGCGATACTTGATCAGGATGGGATTTTATCGCATTGCTTGGCTAGCTTTATAGCCATGCAGTTTTTATTCAGAAAGGCAAATATCACCTAGTCATTTTGTGATTTTGAGATTAGATATCCTTGAATATCAAACTTCAAGGTTTAATTTGTGTGTTTGATGAAGTTTGAATTTTGTTATGATATATGTAGAAACTTATAAAACCAAAGAAATTTAACACAAGAACCAGATTTAATAGTGAACACAGCTAACCACCCCTTGGCTCACTTTTATTATTAACAATGGCTAAAGAATAGCAGTTTTACAATACAAGTTAAAACGGATAAAAGATTTACACAAACTAGGGTTTCTCTCAATCTCAGGGAACAAGAGAGAAGAGAGATCAGAAACTACACATAGTTGATAGAGAGAAAACTGAGAGATAAATGGCTTGACTTCAGCTTATATAGCACCAAGAATGAGATGTCCACTTTAAGTCCTTGAACTTCCAGATTTGACAATAATAGTCCTTCTACATCTTGAAACTTTACAACTAATGCTTATCTTCAACACTCCCCCATAAGCATTAGCTTCCTGAAGCTCCCCCATCATCTTTTGCTTGATCTCCAGTATTGTCCTGAAACACATTAAACAAACCAAGCACTTCGCAAAAAATGTTATGATCAGTAATGTTAAGACCCTTGGTAAACAGGTCTGCAACATTATCCTCAGACTTGACCTTCACTGGTTTAATAAAACTATCAGCAACTTTTTCCCTCAAAAAGTAGAGGTCAATCTCAAAATGCTTGCTTCTTTCATGAAGCACAGGATTAACAGAAATCTGCATAGCAGAACTGTTATCACAAAACATATCCACAAGCAACCTCACATTAGCATGTAGATCAGCCATGATTTTGGTGATCCACATAACTTCACTACACACATTACACATTGCTCTGAACTCAGCCTCAGTAGAGGATCTAGCAACAACAACTTGTTTTTTACTTTTCCAGGAAACTAAATTATTTCCCAGAAAAACACTATAGCCTGTAACAGACCTCCTGGTCACTTTACACTTTGCCCAATCAGAATCAACAAACACTTTTATACTCTTAACATCACCTTCTTTAAAGGTGATACCAAGACCAGGCTCCTTTTTCAAATATCTCAAAACCCTGAAAGCAAGTCTCAAATGAGACTTCATAGGCTTATGCATTACTTGACTTAGACAATGCACAGCATAAGAAATATATGGCCTTGTCAAAATCAAGTATATTAATTTGCCCACAAGTTTTTGGTAATTTGTTATACTAGACAAAGGTTCATCATCTCCAAATTTAGAAACAAGCTTCTTATTATCAGGATTTGCCTCAATAGGAGAACTACATGGTTTACAACCAAGCATACCAAACTCTGTTAAGAGCTCAGTACAATATTTCCTTTGAGTAAGACAAATCCCATCATCAATGTCAAGCACTTCTATTTCCAGAAAATATTTGATTTTACCCAAGTCTTTAATCAAAAACTTTGAACTTAAAAAACTTTTAAACTTGTTAATTTCATTAGTATTATTTCCAGTGATAATAATATCATCAACATATACTAACAAAACCAACAGAACATCATTTTCATTTTTAATGAACAAAGAATAATCATTTAGACTTTGTATAAACCTATTCTCTTTAAGCACAGATACTAGTTTTTCATTCCACTTTCTAGGAGCTTGTTTCAATCCATTAAAAGACTTAACCAGTTTACAAACTCTTTTATCATTTTTATCAGAAAAACCTTCTGGCAAAGTCATATACACATCTTCCTCTAATCCACCATATAAGAATGCATTATTTATATCAAGCTGGAACAGTGGCTACTTGTTATTAACAGCAATACTTAAAACACATCTTATAGTGACAATTTTCACAACAGGAGAAAAAGTCTCCTCATAATCAATACCTTCTCTCTTATTATACCCCTTAGCTACTAATCTAGCTTTATATCTCTCAACTTCACCATTAGCTTTGTATTTAACTTTAAAGACCCACATATAGCCTATAGCTTTTCTACCATCAGGTAACTCCACAACTTCCCAAGTACCATTTCTATTTAATGCTTCAATTTCTTGATTCATAGCATCAACCCACCTGCTGTCTTTAATAGCTTCCTCATAGGTAGTGGGTTCATGTCACAATTCTCAATTTCCGGTCATTCCTCATACTCCATATTCATCATTTCTTAACGATTCGTACATGGTTTTGCATTTTTCATTAAACGTTATTTTCTTATTAAATAAACGTTATCGCGCAAACATTATTTTTGAACATTTGACCCGATACTTCCAAAAATTATTCCAATATATTTTAATACTCATATTAAGATTTTAAAAATATTATTATTAGTTTACCCAGTGTTTTAAATCTATTTCGTATATAAATTGTTATATTTATATAAATTACGACGTTTTCTTAAATTCAACCCGATAAATAATTATTCACTCAAATCTTTCAAGAAATGTATTTTTATAACTTTTATGACCTCAATATATTTTATCTTGACCCGTGAAATTTATTTTATCTAACGCTACCTTAAATATTCAAATGTGTATACAACTTACTAATCTTATTTAACAATACTACAAGTTACTACTTATTCAATTACTTAACTATCTTTACTTACACATTTACATTTACATACATAAAATATATATATATAATATATATATATATGTATTATTAAATGCATACATGCATCTACTAGATTTCAAAGATCTTTTACTTATATAAGTCTTACACTCCAAGACTTTATACATACAACACAATCCAATAATTCAAGAGTGCAAGTCAAGTTCTCTTCTCTCTTTGTCTCCTCAACAAACCGCCACCATAAGGAGCTCAAGAAGTGATCATCAAAATTTTTCTAATCAAGTTCTTCACAATCTAGATACACTCTTTGTTTAGGTTTTGAAATAAAACCTAGGGTGTTTAGGATAATCCTTGGTTCACTAAACCTCATCAAGCAACTTGTAAGCCTAAAACTTCATCTCTTACTTTTTCATATATATTTCATACATTTCATGAAGCCCTCATGATCATATTTGCATTGTTGTGATTTTATTCATTATCATCCAAGATTATCACCCATATGTGCTATATAAATATTTTTAACAAGTATGTACTAGTTAGAAGTTTATAAAAGTGAGTGGTTTGAAAATGATTTATCAAAGTAAGTTTTGATCTTTTACTAGTAAAGGTTTGATGTGGTTTATGCTTAATTATATGTTATAAGTAGTCACATAAACCTCAAAATGGTCTTTTATCTATTATGGTTCGAATAGCATTTTATTTCTAGTAGGATTGGTGATGAGTAGATTAAGGGATTTTGTGGTGAAGTTGTGGTTAAACAAGTAGAAAATGGTAATTTTAAAATAAGCGCGAAGCGCATTTAAATTTATAATTTTTCCGAAAAGTTAGTCATTTTATAAGTTTTATTAAAGTTTTAGAAAATAGATTTTTAGTTATGAACGTGGCCTTTTGAACGGACTAAAACGGAGTTATAACGAAAAATATACGTGGTTTCCAAGTTACGATTTAAAACTATAATTTTCCGGAAAATTGTACATGCAGTCCGAATTTGTAACTGACCCAAACAGTGGCCTTAAAATTTCTGTGAAGTCTCCAAGTTTAAAATATATTAGTACTCTTGATTACCTTCGTGGATATAAAGAACTTGAAAACGGACTTAAAACGAGTGATTTATGGTTAACCGAACTTTGAGTCAAAAACGTCTTGAAAACACTATTCACAGCTTTTGTAAGCTGTCGATTTTAATCAAGATTTTGAGGGCCTAAACGGACGTTTCGGGGGAAATGGACGTTAAAAACGAGTTAGTTTTCCTATGTATATATTACGTCAAGTCCGACGTAAACTGATTTTTCAATTACTAAAACCGTTACATAGTTTTAACTATATTTTCACCATTAGCTCAAAAGTATTTATTTTCGACATGAAACCGTCACACATTCAAGTAACAATATTTTTATATAACTAGTTTTCAAGTAGCATATTGGGTGATACGTTTTCAAAATCATGCATTCACGACAACATATCATAACTCAAGTCATAACATTCATTTTAGGTCGCGGATAGTTTCGAGCCTCACTTTCTTACACTTCATTTTGTTAGCATATCAATCACACCGGTGAGTTCATACCCGCTTTTACTCGCTTAAATTCTACAAACTATTTGGGGTAGATATATGCTTATTTATCCAAACATTTAAACTCTTTTGTCAAACAACTTTACCTATACTTTAGACTTGATTGCGTTTTATACTTGAATGGGTTATACTTGTTTCACTCTTGCGAATACTCAAACCATTTATACAATTGTGTTACACTATACTACTTATACACTTTGGACATTGTGTGTTTATTGCGATATGTGCCTTAATGTGCTAAACTAGTTTTCAATTATGCATCAACATACAAACTTTAGCAATCTGGTTAACTCTGCGGGAGCCGGCAGAGAGGTATTGATAGTACTATCGGTCGACGCCCCACCCTTGTGTCCTTGATAGACGAGACCTTGGGTGAATATAATCTGTTATTCAAGTGATTCAATGTAACACAACAAACAAGTTAGACTTCGTCGTGAGGTTCGATTATCGTGATTCTTTGCATTAAGTTTATGTATATATCGTATGCACCTATGTCCTACTTACAAACAAGATTGACAATTACATATTTTGGCAATGGATTGTAAACACACAGTTGCAAGTTTTGTATGGGCGGAACTTGAACCGAGTGGATTTACACGGCCTTTCTTTGCATCAACATTTCTTTAGACTTTTTCAAATCATTTTCAACAAACTTATGAACTCACCAACCATTGTGTTGACACTTTTAGCATGTTTATCTCGTGTCTTAAGGTGATAGCATTTCATGGAGCTTTTGGGTCGCATGGCATACATTGAGTCTTGTGCTTTTAACAATTACCATTCGACATGTTTTGTAAACTCTTTGTGTATTATCAAACTTTGGGATTTCTTGCTTGTAAACTTTAACTTATTTATCGAATGGTAAACTTTTCAAAACGCCTCATTATAGAGGTCGTTTTCAGATCCATACTTTGTGCTATGACGTTATACCCCAATGACACTATCGTTCACCGCGATATTTTGGGGTGTGATGATTGGTATCGAGCCTTGGTTATAGAGAACTAGGTTGCATTTTAGTTCCTAGACTATAACCGCTTTCACGCCGATCCTTTCATTTCCTATCACCTTACACACTTTTCGTATGCATATGTTTTCTTAAGTATTTCTTCTAGAACCACCTCATTAGATAAAGTAGTTTCCTTGTACCAATAGGGAGTCCCAAAATCTAGTTGGGTCATCAAAGATATGGAGCTCAAGAATGAGCACTTATCTAACTTGATCTCGTGATGCTCTTGTTTGATGAGATGCGAGATCGAGCTAAATAAGTGTTACTATAAAGTCGGATAGATTTGATGATTTTGCCCGAGGATGGGAGTTCTCTTGAGGATACTTTGGGAACCGCGGCGACCAAACCTCATCGTGACTTTAGCACCTAACGGAATTTCCTATACACCAAGTGCGACTCTTCCTAGATACCTACCCTAAATCCCTCCTTCACCGCTTAGAATCGGATGATAGATCGGCTACCTATTTAAGTAACACCAATCGCCGGACATGTATGCTTGGTGGTATGCACACGTGTGAAATGAAGCAATTATAATTATGGTGGCCAACATAATTATAAATGCGCCACAACTCACGTGGACATATGCGACCACGATACGTAGATCGTGTGGACACCTTAGGAACCAATTTGTGGCGTGGTATTATATTTGAGGACGTTAAGTATAGACATTGGGAATTCAACGGTTCTTTCCTTGCGAGATAATGGCACCAAAGAGAGTAACACGCAAGATCTTGGCCGAGGTGGTGCGGTACCAAGGGTGGAATGACAGTGGACGTGGAGGTAGAGGAGGCGGTAGCGACATGGGTAACAATGACAACAACATGGCGGAAACCCCGACTTTGCCGCCATCATCGCTCAACAACTTCAAATCTTGCTTCCCACTATTGTCACACAAGTTGGAAATCATATGAATAACTCGGAAACCACGGAACGGAATGGCGACACCAACAATGTAGTGGCAAGAATAACAACAACAACACCAACAACAACAACAAATGTAATTGGATGCACATATAAGGAATTTTCGGCATGCAAACCCGTGGAGTTTGATGGTATAGGAGGTGCTTTGGCGATACTCGATGGGTAGAAAAGACAGAGGCGTGATCGACATCAAGAATTGTGCCACACATCGAGAGTGAAGTATGTCGCTTGCTTGTTATCGTGAAAGGCATTGACATGGTGGAACACACACTACAAAGCTAAGGCGAGAAGCGACTATAGGCATGACATGGGACGAATTTAAGGCGTTATTGAAAGAGGAGTACCGCCCGGACAATGAAATGCGTAAACTAGAGGATGAATTTTATCACCACTCCATGATAGGGGCTGGTCACGCACCTACACCGATCGATTCCATGAATTAGCCGACTAGTTCCTCATATGGTTACCCCGAATCCAAGAGAATCTCGAGGTACATATATGGTCTTGTCCCCAAACTGTGGAACTGTGAAAACAATCGAGCCGTCTACAATACAAAGTGCGACATCGAGGCGTGAACCCCGATGGACGAGATGGTTAGAAATGGTACGTTGAAGAGCAAGTGACAAGAGGAAGGAAGCGAGTGGGTCAAATAAGCGAGATGGACGTGGTAGCGCATACAACAAAAGGGCAAGAGTTTTTGTGGCAACTGCATCGAACAAAGAGAGTATGCGGCACACATCCCAAATGTGCTAAATGTGCTTATCATCACCAAGACCAAGCCCGCCGCTTGTGTACAAATTGCAATCGATACGCCATTTTAAGGAGAGAAGTAAAAGGAATAATCAAAGGACTTGCTTTGAATGTAACACCGAATCACATCCGGAATAATTGTCCTCGTTGAATAAGCCGCCGATACAAGCTCATCTAGCTATGGCAATTGAAGGAAATAACCCAACCCAGACTCAATATAGTCCACCTCGAGGTCGAGCATTCTATATAGGGACCGAGGAAGCCCGCAATGCGAATCGTACGTTTTCCTAGACCATTAAGTGATCCACCGTATTATTCGATTCAAGTGAGTCTCCTTAGATAAGAAACCTAGACGCGTAAGTTTTGACATAAACACTTTGACCATACATTCTGATTTCTCTAAACCTAAGGGTAGAACTTTAAGTATCATCGATTGAATCGCGAGGACGCGATTCTTCTATCAGGGGAAGAATGTCACAATTCGCAATTTCCGGTCATTTCTCATATTCCATATTCATCATTTCATAACGATTCGTACATGGTTTTGCATTTTTCATTAAACGTTATTTTCTTATTAAATAAACGTTATCGCGTAAACATTATTTTTGAACATTTGACCCGATACTTCCAAAATTATTCCAATATATTTTAATACTCATATTAAGATTTTAAAATATTATTATTAGTTTACCCAGTGTTTTAAATCTATTTCAGTATATAAATTGTTATATTTATATAAATTACGACGTTTTCTTAAATTCAACCCGATAAATAATTATTCACTCAAATCTTTCAAGAAATGTATTTTTATAACTTTTATGACCTAAATATATTTTATCTTGACCCGTGAAATTTATTTTATCTAACGCTACCTTAAATATTCAAATGTGTATACAACTTACTAATCTTATTTAACAATACTACAAGTTACTACTTCCATTCAAGTAACTTACATTTACTTACCTTACATTTTACATTTTTACATAATAAAATATATATATAGATACATATATGTATGTATTATTATGCATACATGCATCTACTAGATTTTCAAAGATCTTTCACTTATATAAGTCTTACACTCAAAGACTTTTACAATACACACAATCCAATAATTCAAGAGTGCAAGTCAAGTTCTCTTCTCTCTTTGTCTTTCCTCAAACTTTCGCCACCATAGGAGCATCAAGAAGTGATCATCAAAATTTTTCTAATCAAGTTCTTCACAATCTAGATACACTCTTTGTTTAGGTTTTGAAATAAAAACCTAGGGTGTTTAGGATAATCCTTGGTTCACTAAACCTCATCAAGCAACTTGTAAGCCTAAAACTTCATCTCTTACTTTTTCATATATATATTTCATACATTTCATGAAGCCCTCATGATCATATTTGCATTGTTGTGATTTTATTCATTATCATCCAAGATTATCACCCATATGTACTATATAAATATTTTTTAACAAGTATGTACTAGTTAGAAGTTTATAAAAGTGAGTGGTTTGAAAAATGATTTATCAAAGTAAGTTTTGATCTTTTACTAGTAAAGGTTTGATGTGGTTTATGCTTAATTATATGTTATAAGTAGTCACATAAACCTCAAAATGGTCTTTTATCTATTATGGTTCGAATAGCATTTTATTTCTAGTAGGATTGGTGATGAGTAGATTAAGGGATTTTGTGGTGAAGTTGTGGTTAAACAAGTAGAAAATGGTAATTTTAAAATAAGCGAAGCGCCGTTAAATTTATAATTTTTCCGAAAAGTTAGTCATTTTATAAGTTTTATTAAAGTTTTAGAAAATAGATTTTTAGTTATGAACGTGGCCTTTTGAACGGACTAAAACGGAGTTATAACGAAAAATATACGTGGTTTCCAAGTTACGATTTAAAACTATAATTTTCCGGAAAATGTTACATGCAGTCCGAATTTGTAACTGACCCAAACAGTGGCCTTAAACTTTCTGTGAAGTCTCCAAGTTTAAAAATATATTAGTACTCTTCATTACCTTCGAGTGGATATAAAGAACTTGAAAACGGACTTAAAACGAGTGATTTATGGTTAACCGAACTTTGAGTCAAAACGTTGAAAACACTATTCACAGCTTTTGTAAGCTGTCGATTTTAATCAAGATTTTGAGGGCCTAAACGGACGTTTGGGGAAATGGACGTTAAAACGAGTTAGTTTTCCTATGTATATATTACGTCAAGTCCGACGTAAACCGATTTTTCAATTACTAAAACCGTTACATAGTTTTAACTATATTTTCACCATTAGCTCAAAAGTATTTATTTTCGACATGAAACCGTCACACATTCAAGTAACAATATTTTTATATAACTAGTTTTCAAGTAGCATATTGGGTGATACGTTTTCAAAATCATGCATTCACGACAACATATCATAACTCAAGTCATAACATTCATTTTAGGTCGCGGATAGTTTCGAGCCTCACTTTCTTACACTTCATTTTGTTAGCATATCAATCACACGGTGAGTTCATACCCGCTTTTACTCGCTTAAATTCTACAAACTATTTGAAGTAGATATATGCTTATTTATCCAAACATTTAAACTCTTTTGTCAAACAACTTTACCTATACTTTAGACTTGATTGCGTTTTATACTTGAATGGGTTATACTTGTTTCACTCTTGCGAATACTCAAACCATTTATACAATTGTGTTACACTATACTACTTATACACTTTGGACATTGTGTGTTTATTGCGATATGTGCCTTAATGTGCTAAACTAGTTTTCAATTATGCATCAACATACAAACTTTAGCAATCTGGTTAACTCTGCGGGAGCCGGCAGAGAGGTATTGATAGTACTATCGGTCGACGCCCCCACCCTTGTGTCCTTGATAGACGAGACCTTGGGTGAATATAACTGTTATTCAAGTGATTCAATGTAACACAACAAACAAGTTAGACTTCGTCGTGAGGTTCATTATCGTGATTCTTTGCATTAAGTTTATGTATATATCGTATGCACCTATGTCCTACTTACAAACAAGATTGACAATTACATATTTTGGCAATGGATTGTAAACACACAGTTGCAAGTTTTGTATGGGCGGAACTTGAACCGAGTGGATTTACAAGGCCTTTTTTGCATTAACATTTCTTTAGACTTTTTCAAATCATTTTCAACAAACTTATGAACTCACCAACCATTGTGTTGACACTTTTAGCATGTTTATCTCGTGTCTTAAGGTGATAGCATTTCATGGAGCTTTTGGGTCGCATGGCATACATTGAGTCTTGTGCTTTTAACAATTACCATTCGACATGTTTTGTAAACTCTTTGTGTATTATCAAACTTTGGGATTTCTTGCTTGTAAACTTTAACTTATTTATCGAATGGTAAACTTTTCAAAACGCCTCATTATAGAGGTCGTTTTCAGTATCCATACTTTGTGCTATGACGTTATACCCCAATGACACTATCGTTCACCGCGATATTTTGGGGTGTGACAACATTAACTATGTCTATATCCTCATCTGTATCAACTGGCGATTGATATCTACATCGAGTGTGTCGCAGATTCTCTGAGTTCAAGATGTAGATGCTCATCAACACTAGCATCTTCTTCTACAGTGATGACACTAGGCTTATGAGTACTAGATTCATGTACAGATTTGTTGTTACCATCTATACTACTTAATTTATCATCATAAGGTTCATTGGTTCTAAAATTATTTTGAATGCTATCAAATTCTTGATCAAAGAAATTTAAATCATTAATTCCATTATCTTCAAACACAAAATATTTAGTGAAAGAAGTATTCTTAAAAGGAAACACAGTTTCACAAAACTTTATATCTCTTGAAAACATAAATTTCTTTTTATCAATATTATAATGTTTGTATCCTTTTTTATCAAAAGCATATCCAACAAACACACATTTATTAGATCTAGATGCAAACTTATCAGATTCACTTAAAACAGTTGAAAAACATAAGCAGCCAAAACATTTTAGATTCAACAGATTAGGTTCAGTATTATACACCATTTCAAAAGGACTTTTACCAGACAACACAGCAGTTGGCAACTTGTTAATAAGGTAAGTAGTAGTTAGAATAGATTCAGTGCACATGTTCAAAGGTAACCCCCCCTGAAACATAAGGGCTCTAGCAGTGTTTAACAAGTGCCTATGTTTTCTCTCAGCTACACCATTCTGTTGCGGTGTATAAGGACAAGATGTTTGATGTAAAATACCATTGTTGGAAAGGAAAATTTCAAACCTCTTATTTACAAACTCTGTCCCATTGTCAATTCTAAAAACTTTAATAGTTTTTTCAAATTGATTTTTAATGAGATTATAAAAACTATTAATATGATCAAAAACTTCAGTTTTGCTTTTCATCAGAAACACCCAAACAGCTCTGGTGTAGTCATCAACTAAAATAAGAAAATACTTAAACCCTTCTCTACTTGTAACCTTATATGGACCCCACACATCTAAATGAACAAGATCACCCATATTTTTAGTTTTATGATCACTTAAAGGAAATGGTTTTCTTGTTTGTTTAGCTTTATGACATATCTCACAAGGTTCAGAACTAGTACTCTTAAGGTCTTTTAGTTTAGTTTTAAGCACAGTTAAGACTTGGTCAAAGGGGTGTCCAAGCCTATTATGCCAAATACAATTTGACATAAGACAACTCTTAATATTACTATTATTAACCCTCTTACCTTCATCAAGAAATTAATACCACCTTTTTCACTACCAGTCCCCATCAGGAACCTTTGAGTGGAATCCTGAATTTTACAAATCTTATCATTAAAACTAACAACCTCCTGATTATCTTTAGACAATTTATGAACAGACAACAAACACACATTATACCAGGAACTACCAACACATCTTTTAAAATCAGATTATTTCCAAACTTAAAACTTCCAACTTGTTTAACCTGTGCAACAGTCCCATTGGGATGTGCAACCGCAAGATTTAAATGAGAAACATCCATTATGTCATAAAGATGAGTAGCACAAAAAGTGATATGTTGACTAGCTCCTGAGTCAATAATCCACCCAATATAAGTACTATAGGTACTTATATTAGAGTTGAAATTAAAAAACCTACAAGTAAAGAAACTTATCACACAATTTGAAGCAATAACAGTACCTGCAACACTAGCATGAGCCTTGCTAGCATCACCTGAACCACTAAGCAATGACATTAATCTATTATACTGATCACTAGTAAGAATATGAGTAGTACTCTTACTAGTATCAGTCTTATTTTCAGTCACATTATTAACATTGCCTTTTCTAACAAAACCAGGTGGATATCCAACTAACTCATAACATCTATCAATAGTATGACCACTCATATTACAATGCTTGCAGACCATATTTGAAACCCTGCCAAACCTTCTGTTATTATTATTACTGTTTCTATTAGGATTCCAGTTATTGTTTTGAGAATTACCAGTATAGGGCCTAGCAGCAAAGGCTGCAGCCCCATTCTTAACAGATTTACTAGCCACGTGACTATTTCGTGAGACTCATCTCTAGATAGAGTAGCAAAGCGCACTTAACATCGTGTAAGGGATCGAGAGTGAGAATAAGACTTCTCACGAGCTAAAACTATCATCAAGACCCATGAGAAATTGCATCGACCTCAAAAGATCCGAATGCTTTTTCAAAGTGGGAGCAGTTTCACAAATGCATGTAGGCAGATCAACCAGGGAGTCAAACTGCCTCCACAATCAGAAAGACTCATTCCAGATTGAGTTAAAGTATGTATTTTATGATGCAGATTATATATCACAGAACCATCCTCTTTATTATATGTTTCACTTAATTCATCCCAAACAGATTTAGCATTTACAGAAAACACTTGACCTTTATAAAGATCTTGTAAAATACAACCAAGAATCCAAGATAACACAACAGAATTACACCTATTCCATCGTGTCTGATAAAGAACATCATTGGGATCTCTAACACACTTCCCGTTAATAAAACCAAGTTTGTTTCTAGTGTGTAAAACCAACTGCACAACAGCAGACCAGACCTTATAGTTCTCAGTACCTTCAAGTTTGAAAGTAATCAACTGAGCACCAATGTCTTGAGGGTGCAAATACAAAGGGTCATATATATCTAATTTTAATTCACTGCTTCCCCCTTCAGGGCCCTTACCCTTATCATCAGGACCATCAACCATGATGATCACCAAATAGAGTCAAAAAAATAAATGCACAATCAAGAAACAGAGATAAAAAAAAAAAAAAAAAACACAACACCTTGTAACTCCTCAAACACAAATAACCACCAAACAATCTCAACCAACTCCAACAAACAAGTCCCTTGATCTACTCAACCTCCAAACAATCCTAACCAAAAATCCTAAGAAAAAACCTAAAAGAGGGTGTGAGAGGTATTACAACCACGCAAGCTTCCAAAAATATCCAAGAACCAGGATCAAGAAGATCCAAACCACAATCACAGCACAAGGAAAAACACCTGAAACAAGAACACAACAACTATTATTAGACAAGTATTGATTTAAAAAAACAAATTTGACCCAAACAAACCCTAATAATTATTTTAGGGTTTTTGATTTTTGTTTCAAGAAATTTGAAATTAGAATCAAAACACAATAAGATTATCAATTAAACCAAGGAAAAACAACCTGAATTAGGGTTTGATACAGTAAACCCTAATTTTAACAAATTTGATAAAAAAATCAAATTAACACACTCCGAAAACTAATTGACTCACAAGATTACTAAATCAAGAAGTAATTAGTCAGGAAACCACCAGGATCAAAAAACCCCCAAAAATTACGAAATCCTAATTTTTGAGAAATTTCAATTAACCTTCAGATCTTAAAGATCTGATATCAAGAAACCAATATCTATACTCAGAATAACAAGATCTATACCAATAGATCAAAACCCCCAAAATTTGAGAAACCATAGTTTGAACAAACTGTTACGATCTTTTTAAAACTGCTTTGGTATAGAGCAACCTATCTCTGATACCATGTAGAAACTTATAAATCCAAAGCAATTTAACACAAGAACCAGATTTAATAGTGAACCCAACCAACCACCCCTTGGCTCACTTTTATTATTAACAATGGCTAAAGGATAGCAGTTTTACAATACAAGTTAAAACGGATAAAAGATTTACACAAACTAGGGTTTCTCTCAATCTCAGGGAACAAGAGAGAAAAGAGATCAGAAACTACACACAGTTGATAGAGAGAAAACTGAGAGATAAATGGCTTGACTTCAGCTTATATAGCACCAAGAATGAGATGTCCACTTTAAGTCCTTGAACTTCCAGATTTGACAATAATAGTCCTTCTACTTCTTGATACTTTACAACTAATGCTTATCTTCAACAATATATTTATGTTTCCAACAGTTCTCATCATAAGGGTATATATCATATCAATTAACTTTATTTATAACTAGACGAATATTCGTACAAACTGATGATGTATAACGGAAAATAATTATACTTGTTTAGAATTGTTGGATCTATTATAGATTTGATGATACAAAACAAGAAGAATGAAACATGAAGGAATAAAAGTGACAAGAAGGGAAACTACAAAAAGATGGAGGATTTGAAAGATTCTAGAAGATATGCTTAAAAGAATATTTAGTTTCCTAATTGTATTATGATTCCTCTTGTAAACCCTAGATGTCTCTAGTATATAAAGAGACATAGGGTCATTAGTTTTATAGTATGTACAAGATGTAGACGTCTAAAGGGGTGTGTGTGTGGGAACCTAGGCGTAGGGAAAACGCCTAGGGTTTAGTTAGTTAGTGTTAGATCAAGTCTTTGATCTTTATTATAGTTAGTTTATGATAATAAAAAACCTTGTTCATAATAATGTTGATTCTATGTTTGAATATTCTGCTTTCATTATTATGTATTCCTAGATATAATATTAGACCTCGTCTAAGAGCTTTCAACGATCTTCACATGTGGTATCAGAGCTTGTGTGGAAACTATGACTAAGAAGAAAACCGATTTCAACAAACCCTAAAGTTGTCGACTGATTCTATTCCACCACCTTCTATCACCTCAATGAGGATTCCTGTCATCAAAAAGGGTGAATATGACTTATGGTGTATGAAGATGAGGCAGTACATTGCCATTCTGAGACCATGCTTTATGGAATGTAATTGTCAATGGTAATGAAGTAGTTCGAACTCGCATGATTATTTGGACAACCTATAGCACCTAAAGCGATCCTGCCAAAGAAGAACTTTAAGGAATCAGAGAAGGCACTTAATATTCTCTTGTCGCCATTCCGGATGGTCATCTTCTCAAATTTCATGATGCAAAAGATGCTAAACACTGACTGGACCGCTCTCAAGACCGATTTTTAGGGAATGAAGCTTCAAGAAGATGCATGTCTGCTGAAACAACAATTTGAAACTTTCTTTGTAGGTGAAAGAGAGTCTTGATGTTTGCATATGATAGGTTTCAAAATATTCTCAACATGTTGGAACTATACAAGGCGTAAGTATCAGTTGAAGATGCTAATCAGAAGTTTCTAAGGAGTTTGCCATCTACATGGCATGTTATTGCTACAATGATCGAGGACAACGTGTTTGGATGTCATGGACTTTGATGATCTCTACAACCATCTAAAGGTGTATGAGCACGAGATGAATGGTCAAACAAGTTCTAAGTCTCACGGATTGCTTTTCTATCATCTAAAAGAAGGCGAGACTTCCAATAAAAGTACCGCTTCTCCAACTCAAAGTCTTGTGACTCAAATCTTGTCTTGTATCTGCTCCCACCCATGCTCGAAGCACTACCACCTCCTACTATGTACTCGGATGAGTTGTGTGTTCCTTCTTTGCTCAGCAGGCTTCTTTACCGTCACCTATGAAGAAGATCTCTCACAGATGAAGAGGATGCTTTGGAAGAAATTGATATAAGGTGGCAAGTAGCAATGATTCCGCAAGGATTAAGAAGTACATGAAGAAAACAGAAAGAACATTGATTTCAAGCCAAAGCAGGGAATCACTTTTGAAAATAAAAGATTGAATGCTTCAATTGTCAAAAGATGGACACTTTGCAAGGAGTGCGATTTGCTAAGTATCAAGCAAATAGGATGGTGAAAAACCAAAGCCGGAACTCAAAGAAATCCCTATTACTAAAACCAAAGCTTTGGTTGCTCAAGAAAGTTTATCGAGGTTGAATGGAGTCTTGAGTTTGATGATGAACCAAGAACCTCTGTATGGTTCTTTGTGGAGGAAGAGGTTGAAGATTCGTGGAAGAACTGGACTGGAGCTTTGCTTTTGATGAGGAATCGAACATCTTGCTTTGGACCCAGAGACTGTCTAGGAGGATTTGTTGGAGCTTGGAGTCGAAGATGATCTGTACTACTTGCTATGGTAGCTACATCACCAAGTTCATCTCCTATCTCGAGGTATGCTCAAATTGTCATGATTTCTATCAAAATTGCTACAAAACTATGTGTTTGAAAGAGACAATTGTGTTAAGGCTAGGTCGAGGTAGCAGTTATCAAATTACTTTAGAGTCTTTGGAAGCTAAAATTATAACACATGAAAATAATGAAATGGCTTGGTGAAAAGTATGAACAACAGGATTACCGTTAAAACTCGGTGAATGGAAACTAAGCGTAAAATTGCTGAAATTGAGAAACTCACTAAGGAAAGAGATAATCATTAGCTAAGTTTGATGCCGGAAAGAATCAGCTTGTCTCATGTTGCTTATGTTGAAAAGCAGAGAAGGGCTTACATTAGGCGGCTTAGGATTTGGCATGGACTTTACTAACATAGAAGAGAACACATCTAGTGATTAGGATGCCTTAGACTTAGAAGATGTGACCACTAGTGATGATGAACTCATTAATTATGTAGACACATCTAGTAATGAGGGTTCAATTAGTGATTCACCTCCTGAGCTTAAGAAAGACAAAGGTTATCATGCTGTTCCACATCCAGTTGGTAGTCATCAACCCATAAGACCTGATGTTTCACGTTTTAGTGTAGACACCTTGAGTTTAGGAAAAGCTTATTAGTCAATCTAGGATTTGAAACCCAAAAGAAACTGTTAATACCAATGTTCAAAGTCAAGCAGTACCTTCAACTCAAAGTCTCGCTCCACAAGCGAGACCTTCAGAAAACCTTTTCAAAACAGTCTTGCTAAACCTTTTGGGATACCTTTGGTCAAAACAGATTTAATCATTCATCTAGAAGGCAAAATAGTTTTGGTCATAGACATAGGAGTAGACACTTTGGAAGTATGGGTGAAAAACTGTGTTTTGTATGTTATAGTCCTAATCACTTAATCAAAGATTGTGACCGACACTCGTAATATCTAAGCAAGTTTCCAAAGAATAGGTCTACTAACCGAAACCTAGAGAGAACAAACCGACCGGAATAATTCTAATAGGGTCAATCACGGTAACTTCTCATCGGATCATAGGTACCCTCACCAAAGAAGACCTTTTACTAGACAACCAAGACCTTCACAAGCAAGTACCTTCTCAAAGTCTTGCTCGGTCAACACAAGGTCTTGCTCACCTTACTTGGAATAGGAACCCTAGGAGATCTCACTATTATCAACCTAGAAGGTACTATAATTCACATAGGGTATCTAGATCACAGAACCAACTATTAAAACCGAATGGGTTAAAAGGGAAATTCTTGTTGAGGACAAACTGTACTTTCAACAAAAGTGAATCGATGTTTTCATAATCTGAGAAAAAGAGAATGAATTTGCAAACGAGAGTTCTGTTGAAAATCCGTAAAGTTTTGAAAATCCACATGCTAAAAATCAAAAGATAATCTTGGATCATGTTTTGAAAAATAATTGGAAATTACATACTCAAAGAATTTGAGTTTGTAACTCCACAAGGGAACACAAGTCGATGGCTTGGGTTCCTAAAAGAACTAACTCTCTATATTTTGTGCCGCAACCCGGAGGAGGAGCTTAAAGATCATCGATTGTAGATAGTGGTTGCTCGGAAGTATGACAGAGATAAGGAGATTCTCCGATTTAGATCTATTAGTGGAGGAAGAGTTGCATTTGGGAATGATCCCAATGGAGGAAAGATTATGGGAAAGGAACAATCAAAGCTGGAAGAATCGATTTTGAGAATGTTCGATATGTGAAGGAGCTAAAGTTAAACTTAATGCAGTAAAGAGGAGTTTTAGTTATTTAAAACAACAACCCAAGTTGGGGTTGTGGTATCCTAAGGAGTCACCTTTTTACTTGGAAGCTTTTTTAGATAGTGATTATGCAGGTGATAATTATGATAGAAGATCAACAACGGAGGATGCCAATATCTTGGAAGAAGGTTAGTTTCACGGCAATGCAAGAAGTAGACAATTGCAAACAACATCCTCTCTGAAGTTGAATATGTGGTCTTGCAAGTGTTGTGGACAAGTTTTGTGGATGCGAGAATCAACTCTTGGACTATGGGTTCAATTTAAGAATACTCCTATCAATATTGATAATGAGAATACTATCTATATTGTGAAGAATCCATTTTATCATTCCAAGACCAAGCACATTCAGATTAGGCATCACTCATCGAGATTGTTATGAGCACATGCTCATTAATGTTGTTAAGGTTCACATGAGATGACAATGTGGTGACTTACTCACCAAAAGCTTTGATGTTTCAATATTCAATCACTTGGTGGTGAGTATTGGCATGATTCACTCTTGAGCTACATTTGAGGGAGGACTATAACTTGTTAGTATAGTCCTATGCATTGTTTGAGGAGGATATGTATGTATACTTAGTTTTATAGAGGTATTTCGAAAATCTCGCTTTTACTTTCATGAAAGTCTTGCTTGGGAAAATCTTGCTTATGTGGAAAATCTTGTTTGTCGATTAAAATCTTGTCCAACGGTAATATTGAGGGTAATTGCTAGTAACGGTAACTTTGTTATTATGGGTGTGATTTTCAAATCCCACCTATAAATAACTACTTTCCAAGTTTCCCTCTAATATTGATTCATTAGAATCTTTTTCTTCTTTATCTCACCATTCACCATCTCTTTATTACTTGATCATATCTTTTATTTGTGCTTATCTATTCATCAATGGCGAATCGACCTACTGTTTCAAAGCACAATATGGTGGCTAATTTGGACAAGACTGAGGCGAATGTGGCTTTTCACGATATCATTGATTATCTTACTGGGTCGCTAATCAGTTATGCTCTTTTAGTGGAGCCGGATATTATTGCACCTTGGATTCAAGAGTTTTGGGCTAATGCAAGAGATAATGTGGAAGAAGATGAATACTATATTAGATCTACAGTTGTTGGAAGAACTGTGAAGATTACTGAAGCATCTATTCGAGAAGACTTGTTGTTTAATGATGAAGAAGGGGCTCTTCGTTTTGCTAAGGAGTTGATTTGGGAAACTTTTGGGCATATTGGTTATGAAGGATCTTTGACAGAACAAACATTCAAGAAAGCTTTATTTTGTCCTCAATGGAAGTTTTTGATTCATGTATTGCTCCATTGCATAAGTGCTAAAAGTACTTCTTGGGAGCAGTTTGGGTCAAATATTGCATCTGCAGTGGTTGGATTAGCTACAAATCGAGTGTTTAACTTTTCAAGGCTAATTCTGGATGGGATGCTTTCACATATATCATCTGGGTCAAAATGGTTGATGTACCCAAGGTTTATTCAGGTTTTCTTAAACAAACAGCTTGATGATGTACCAAAACCTACCGATTTACTTCCTGTTATCGTCCAACAAGCAAAGATTTTTACTTTTATGGTGCGAAGAAGTGATTTATTCAGAGGTCCTGATACTCCTTTAACTACTTCCATGATGGAGGTTGTTCGCCGTTAGAGTTGATGTTGAAGATGATGAAGAAAGTGAAGGTATTGCACACCGCAATCATCGTGATCCGCAAATCGCTTCGCAATCTTGGTTCTCAAAGTCTCGCATTTTCGAAGGTCTTCGATCTCAAGGAGGTAATGCGACTCATGATATCGCTTCTTCGAGTATTGAAGTTCAAGAAGAGGTCGCAGGTTCACCTTCTATATCTCCACCACAACTGCTCCTCGTTTCTCAACCGGAGGAACATTCACCAATTCAAGGAGATGATCCATATACTATACCTCGTGAAGGTTTAACATTGGATAATTATGCTTTGACAAGGAGCTAATCAAGTTGACAAAGACTTCGAGGCTCGTGCAAAACAGTTAAGAAGTTGATGCTTAAGTATAAAGGTTGAAGAATTTTGTTGCGCCTTTTATTAAACGTTATAACTTATGGGTTAAGAAAGAACACAGGCGCAGAAGGAAATTTAAGAAGACTTCAAAAGTCAAACAGGTTTCTAAACCATCTTCTGTCAATTTGGGGAGGAATTTGGAAGGACTTGCTTGCAAAAGAAGATTTATTTATTAGTCATTTGTAGTATTTTGTAAACCCTAATCCTTTAGTATATAAAAAGGACATGGGGTGTAGGTTTTATATACATGTCTTCCATAATGTAGTCGACTAAAGTTATGTGTGTGTAACCTGAGCTCGGGGAGCTCGTTACCTAGGGATTCACAAGGTTTTTACATGGCGAAATTTATTTGAATTGGCAGTTTAATGGTTTATTACGAGGAGATTTGGATTTAAGGGGAAGTCGAGCATAATTATTGTCATGGTTTTTGGACGACACACACACAGGTTATTGTTCACACACACAAAGAGTTTGGTTTTTGGTTATTCGTTCTTAAAGGATTTAAAAGACTCATATTTGATTTATTGAAGAATTGATTACGAAGAGGATTATTTATCACTTATTTGAAGGTGAAGTGGAATTACTTGGTTTGTGTTCTTATCATCTAGTGTTGGGAATTATGCGAAGTAGGATTTCATCACATTCTCGCCAAGGATTCTCATTGATAGAAGCGAGAATCTCATCAAGAAGAGAATCATCAAGAATAAAAGTCGTGCCGTGTTTCTCACAAGGGTGGAAGTCGACTAGGATCGACATCGCTTTATTAATTACATGCTAACCCATCATTATTCTTGAACCGCCTGAGGTTAGCATGGGTATTATTGTATCGCTCAATATTATTTAATGTTTATCCATTAAATGCATGCTTGCATGCTTAGTCGATTGAGTAGAAATAGTTAGGGTTCCTTGTCTATAAAAGGAACTTGATAGTATGTAATAGGCATGAATTCGAAACATAGAGTTTCAGTTAATAAAAGATCCATAGAGGATCTAAGTGTTCTTTGTTATAACAGCTTGTATTTACATTCCGCTATAGAATACGAGTTGAAGAGATTTTCTATTAGTTTGCTTATGATTACATAGGCAACACTAACGATCTACGAGTGCTCAAGATCTGTCAAGGTCTGATTGTTTTCAACAAGTGGTATCAGAGCAAGAGACAAAGTCATTAGATGAAGTATCGGGGTCTGGCAAGTCTTTTGACTTTTTGCCATACAGATGGTGTGATCCATCAAAGTCAATGAGAATGGATAGGTCGGTGGGCATGAATTCACCTCTAATAGGACCGTGGACGACATGCAAATCACCTTCTTTAACTAAATTTTCTAAGCCTCCGGTGTAGATTTCGCCCATCTTTCCTAGCTTCCAATCCTACATACTTTTGAAAACCTAAACCTATTCAAGAGATCACCGACTAACTACTATAGATTTCTCTAGCTAGATTGTCACCGATATTAGCCATTGTTTATGTCTAGCTATTTCCTTAGCTAGTTTCTCTTTAAGCTCTAGGTTCTCAAAGAATAGCATCGACTTTTTCCTTTTCGGTCGTTTAAAGTTAATGTTAGCAATATCTAGATCAAATTGTAACTCCTTTATCTTTTCTTCATAAGCTATCCGATTCTTTTGAAACCATACCTTTTGTCTTTCTAATGTTTTTAACAAAAGTTTATAAGCTTCATTATCAACATAGCATTCATTATATTTAGGTTTCATAGTATCATAAGCTTCTTTAAGTTCATTGTATCTTTTACTACAACCAAATATACAGATTGTGTACGAGAAAGTCCCATCAAGGCAAATTGATCATGCCTATCCTCCAAGTACATCTTGCCAAGAATCCAAGCTTCTCTCAGACGTAGACTTCCTCATTCATTGTGTTCATGTGCAGCCAGTTAACTGCTCATCCAAGGTGACAAGAGTCAAGTTCTAGCTTCCTTCGATTCTAGCGATAGGAATTGTAGTTAGCTCCCTTTCCACTCTTCCTATCTTTGCATTCCTCGAGAAATGACCCATCCGGTGACAAGAGAAACACTTGACCTTTCTCCTGTCAAACGCAGTGGATCCTTTCCTTGAAGCCAAACTTTCTTCCCGACCTCTCTTCAAACCTTTTGATATCTCATCAAAGCATGGCCACCGCCATTTCGACTTCATCTCCTCCATATCAAGAGGGTCCACCGCTCAAAATCTTCATAGACAAGATGTTGCCGAGTATCATAATCAAGAACAAATGAATGAAGAACATCCTCCAATATACTACCGTTTAGCGATGGTATGATGGAGTGGGACGATTGTTATATGGTGGAGTGGGAGTGTAAGATGATGATGGTAAGTAAGTTGGACTTGGAGCATGCATCATCATATTGGAGTGAGATGTCCCAACAAAGGTTGTATGACCAGGAGAGGATGCACGGTAGGGAGTTCTGACATCAGGTTCAAGAGATTTGAGTTTGTTGTACAGTTCATCAAAAGTGAGCATGTCCAACCCACCTTTAGCTTTAAGGGCTATAATTACATGTAACCATGATGGAGGCAAAGATCGTAGGAACTTTGAATTGCAATCATCATTGTCGGTTTGCATTCATTTGGTTTAGCCGACTCAAAATCTTATGAAACTGTCGTATCCCTTCGGATACCTTCTTCTTCCGAGATATTGAATTCTTGAAAGTGTTGTCTCAAGATGGACTTCCTCATTCTCTGGACTCTTCATTGCCATCGAACCTTGCTTTAAGCGCCATCCATATGTCCTTTGCATCATCCATGTGGTGAAAATCACCTAAGTGATCTTCGTGAATAGCTTGAAGAAGGATGGTTCTTACTTTGTACTCTCTTTGCATGCCTAGAATCTCTTGGGAGGAGCAATGGTAAACTTACCATCAAGATCCGGGATAGTCTTCTTGATCGCTTCCTTTCTTCACAATCTCCCAAAGATTCCAATCAATATTGGAGATCCATTACGCATCTTCATTGTCCACATATCATACTCTTCCTTTTTAGATAAGGAAACTTACCATTCTTGTTGAGAGACTAAGTTGTTGCATAGAGGTGGTGTTCTTCTTTGTTGTTGTTGGAGACTTGGATTCATCATCGTTCGAGCATGGTGAATGTATTTTTGGTTGTATGGGGTGAGGTAAAATATGGTTCTCGTGATCGTAGAGACTTTCCGAGGCTCGATACCACTTGTTGAAAACAATCGACCTTGATGGATCTTGAGCACTCAGAGATCGTTAGTGTTGCCTATGTAATCATAAGCAAACTAATAGAAAATCTCTACAACTCGTATTCTATAGCGGAATGTAAATACAAGCTGTTATAACTAAGAACACTTAGATCCTCTATGGATCTTTTATTAACTGAAACTCTATGTTTCGAATTCATGCCTATTACATACTATCAAGTTCCTTTTATAGACAAGGAACCCTAACTATTTCTACTCAATCGACTAAGCATGCAAGCATGCATTTAATGGATAAACATTAAACAATATTGAGCAGTACAATAATACCCATGCTAACCTCGGGCAGTTCAAGAATAATGATGGGTTAGTATGTAATTAATAAAGCGCATCGCCGATCCTAGTCGACTTCCACCCTTCACAGAAACACGGCACATCTCTTATTCTTGATGATTCTCTTCTTGAGATTCTCGCTTCTACTTATTGAGAATCCTTGGCAGAATTGATGAGAAATCCTACTTCGCATAATTCCCAACATCTAGCTTGATGAATCTAGCAATGTGTGATTTTTCTTATGATGCTCTATGCACACATTGGCTATCACTTGAAGGAGTTACATTGTAGTGCTCAGTGTCTCTTACTAGTTGAGGATTCTTGTCAAGGGATTGCGGTCTACTTATATTTGGTAGGTATAAGTATGGAGTTTCGTGGATAGTAAAAGATTTAAGACACAAGTTTGGGAAATTTTACTTCTTCATCAAATTCGTTATACTCGGTATTCTTCACAAGTAATCATTACATAAAGCCTACAGATTTTGAAGAATCATTTGATTTACATGCATCACTCAAGGGAAGTGTTTGATTTTACTCATCGTTGATCATTATTACTACGCTAGTTGCGTTTCTATTGTTTTGAATCCATTTTTCCTATGGTGCGTAATGGTGGGCGATTTGAAGCATTGAAGTCTTAGATTGGAAGTATGATATTGGTTCGTGGTGGTCAAGATCATTATTTGCATCGTTCCCTATTTGTTGATAACAAAAAGGGAAGAGATGTTTGAGTGACATGTTTAAGTCAAGGGAAGATTGTTTCATTCATGGTGAGATTTAATTATCTCAACTTCGCTACTCGTCTAGGGAAGTTCGTACATATCGTGTTTGTTTTGTCATCATCAAATAGGGGAAGATTGTTGGGTCTATTATAGATTTGATGATACAAAACAAGAAATGAAACATGAAGGACTAAAAGTGACAAGAAGGGAAACTACAAAAAGATGGAGGATTTGGAAGATTCTAGAAGATATGCTTAAAAGAATATTTAGTTTCCTAATTGTATTATGATTCCTCTTGTAAACCCTAGATGTCTCTAGTATATAAAGAGACATAGGGTCATTAGTTTTATAGTATGTACAAGATGTAGACGTCTAAAGGGGTGTGTGTGTGGGAACCTAGGCGTAGGGAAAACGCCTAGGGTTTAGTTAGTTAGTGTTAGATCAAGTCTTTGATCTTTATTATAGTTAGTTTATGATAATAAAAAACCTTGTTCATAATAATGTTGATTCTATGTTTGAATATTCCACTTTCATTATTATTTATTCCTAGATATAATATTAGACCTCGTCTAAGAGCTTTCAACGATCTTCACAAGAATACTCTTACCTTTTATGGGAAAAGATAAACCAAACACATTTAATTGAATTCAGAAAACTGGCTAAATACACGTGTCCAATGGAGATGAAAAGTTAATTTTAGAAAAAACTTTGAGAGGTAGGATGAAAAGCGTGTTATGTTATACTATAAAACTAGTTATAATGCCCGTGCACGCACGAGATTTTTTCTAAAATTTTTATTTATTTATTATTATCCTAAACGGTTTTACTTTTCAAGATTAAAAATGAGAAATCTTGCTTATCTATGTTTTTATTTATTTATTATTTTTAAATAATGATTTTAGAAGGAAAGTTTTCTTTCGTTATTGAAGCAAAATGTGAGGTGGCTTAAACTTGGAGCCTTTGTGTCTAGAAAGTTAAGGAGGCGGTAGATTGTTGTTATCTGTAAGCATTTGTTCGAGATAAAAGAACACATTAGTATCATCAAGAAAGTAGTAGTTGTTCTGGACTCTCCCTGCACATCTTGTAGTTGTATGTCCTATATGATGTGTATACTTTTTTCAATGTTCTCAGGCATATCATAGTTTATAACATAACTCATGCTACCTGCCATCAAGTAAATTTGTCACACACGGGTAACCTGATTTCTCTTTTTTCCAATGATTTCTCTTTCATGTTATACAATATATGAAATTAGTCATTTCTTGATACGGTAGGATAATGTACAAAACTGCTGGTTTAGGCAACCTTAATATCGTCGAGCAACAAATTTTTTGTTAACATAAACATTTTGTTGACTAATCACCAAGTTTTAGGTTGCCAATCCATGCGTGCTCTTCTTTTGAAGCTGGTAAGGTTGTGGCCAAATAAGTTTTATGATCATTGAAAACAAATATTTGACTCATATGTCTTTTTCCAATTTGGAGAAAAAGTCGAGAATCTTTCGTGTCCGCACCAATCTAATTAGTAACAGGTATCTCACTTTTTTTTCCTTCCAGAAGCCTGCTTAATACGATCTTATCAGTATACTTGCCTACATAAGGTGGTTGGTGTTTATATGGTGTATAGAATGGTACCGTATATAGAATATCCCAAGATATGCAGGCAAGTAAATCAAATATGAAATGAGATTTTAAGTATCTGCAAAAAGAAAGTTATAGTATGAAATATCAAATAACAATGGGTTCCATTCTATATAACAAAAACAAAAAACTAACTGAATGACAATGGGTTCTCGGCTAAAGACCATCTTATAGGTCTGACAGTTTCTATACACAATAAAGAATTGAAGGAAAATGTCGATGAAGAAAGCCACTTGGCTAAAAATGTCTAACAAATACAGGTTATCTGGCAATCCCTTAAAGAAGTCAAATTCCATGGGTGCGAAGAAAGAAGAGTAGACTGCCCATAATAATATGAATTTTTCCCAAACCCGGTATCATCTACATCAAGGTAAACAACTTATCGCAAAAAAATGAAGATATGATATAACAATTGTTTCAACAAAAAAATGAAGATATGATATAACAATTGTTTCCTAAACCTAAAATGTTATTGCTCACTCTCTCAGCGTTTTACCCTCATTTAAGTTATAACTTCAAATGATTGACATGTTATAATGTTTCATAGAGGTCAATCCAAAAGTGTAAATCACATGAAAAAGAAAGCTAACATGAAAACTCATAAAATTCCATTTGTGCAATGTGGTCTACTTATGAGTAAAATGTCAACCACTATATACTGCACATCAAACTTTAATGGTCAAAATTACATAAGAATGTATAATATCACCCAAAGTATATTGATCATTCTTGATTAATTAACTATCCATCAACAAAAATTGAGGAATTAAGGCATATAATCATTTACGGCATTCGCGTTTGTATTCTTGTATCTTCATCTTTCACCCACGTATACCATGAATCAAAAAGCTGCTCCAATACATAAACAAAATTAGTGATTTCAAGCCTAAAAACACAAAAAACCAAAAAAATATATGTGAGCGAAGTTAATACCTAAATAGAAAATATAAATTTTCAAGAATATTGAGCAAACTTGTGACAACTCGTAATTTCAAGTCATTTCTCAAATTTACTATTCATCTCGGGAATTTACTATTCATTGGTTACTATTCATCATTTTACTGTTCATCGTTTTTGAAGTCGGTTTGAGACTTTGAGAGGTTATTTCAAAATTTTACTATTCACAAAACACTATTCATTCCTGGAGAAAAATCACTATTCATGATTCACTATTCATCATTTTTCGTAAACTAGGTTTACGAGTATCAAATACGCGTAATCTTGAGGGTTAAGCTGCGTATTCATGGAATATCATTGAGAACAATTTCATATAGACTAGATTTAGTCTACATATCATCAGTAACATTATCATCATATTAGTTCATGCATGGGTTTGCATTTTCATTTACGTATATTTTCCTATTAAATAAACGCTATCGCATAATCATTTATTTTGAATATTTGATCCGACACTTCCAAAAATTATCCTGATATATTTTTATACTCATTTTAAGACTATAAAAATTATATTATTAGTTTACCCGATGTTTTAAATTTATTTTGTATATAAATTGTTATATATATATATTTACGGCAGTTTTCGTAAATACTACTCGATAATTATTATTTCACTCAATTCTTGTAAGAAATATATTTTTATAATTTTTATGACTTCGATATATTTTATTTTGTTCCGTAAAAATCTATTTCTAGCTAACGCTACATTAAATACCTAATTATATTCACTAAATACATTCTACACTTAACCATTTATACATTAATACATCAAAAATACAAAAACTCTTTCCCCTAATACCCCTTGCCGACCACCCTAGTGACTCAACAAGTTTTTGTGTAAAAATCTTTTAACTAGACATACACATATACATTATAGACTTGCCATTTGTATTAAACTTATTATTATTATATAAACTATACACATACAAACACTTAAGCAAAGGTGAAAGGAAAACTAAAACTCTCTCAACCCCATTGTTGAGGTTCGGCCAAGAAGAAAAAAAAGGGAGAATCACAAGTTTTTCAAGAACAAGTAAAAATCATAACACTAGTATACTTCTTTTAAGGTTTTGCAATAAAAACCTAGGAGTATTTAGGAAACCTAGTCCATAAACCTCATCATACAACTAGTAAGCATTTCATGATCTTTATTACTCTTTCATATTCATACTTAAGTTATTTCATCATTTTAGTAAGAAATCATGTAAGTTTCATGTGTATCTATACCACTTTTATTGTTTTTTGGTACTTATTACTAGTATAAATCATCCTATAATTAATCCCTTGAAACATATCATTGTTGATGATCTTTAGGAATCCATGACACCCTAAGAAGGTGTATGGTGGGTTTAGAATAGATTTGGTGTTGATTTGAAGTGGTTAGAATAAGTATTATACTAGAAAAATCATTTTCGACAACATGAAATAGTGGTCTGATTGTTTTTGAAAAATTTAGAAATTTCGACCGGTCATGGATTATTTTGGGCTATATATTCAGAAAATATACTTTAAAACGAAACCGTGGTCGCTTGAACGGGTTAAAACGGATTTATAACGAAGAAGTTACGCTATTTTCAAGTTTAACGACGAAAACTATATTTTCAGAAAAACTGCATGCTGTCCAGAATTTTTCGTAGGTCAAAAATGAGTTTTAAGCGTTATCTAAATGAGTCGATTTATCAAAAATATATTAGTATACTTTAACACGAAACCAAGGATATATAAAACGTAGAAAACGGACTTATAACGGCTAAGTTACAAGCGTTTTAAATAAGACTATCGTAACTATTTTATACAAGTAAAACACTTATGTATTTTTACTAAACCAAATGGTCATCGCTAGCGATCATGTTTGGAGCCATTTTTCATATCAATAGAATACTTTTGAGAAAACGATGTCTTCTAGTAAAAGTGAGTTCACCTAGCCTATTTTCCAAAATGTTCAACCGTTCGTCAAACGGGGTTATAACGAATAATTTACGATCACTCAAAAATTGGTCATTTTCATGAATTGTCCAAGTACATTATTTTAAGACGAAAAGCTATAATTTCTTGATAAATCACTAAACGACTATCGTTGGATGTTGTTTCAACGTAAATACTTGTAAAGTATTTTGTAACTTGATAAGATTTCATAAACATATATTTCGACGATAAACTTCATTTTCAAAAATGTACAAGTGGTATGAATATCATATGAGTTTTCATGCACGACATTGATTCATGACTTACATTAGAACATATCATTCATATTAGGTTGCGGATAGAGATTGCACCTCATTTCAGTGTATCCACTTTTGTCATCATAATCATTGCATCAGGTGAGTTTCATAGCCCCTACTTTTATACGTTTTGAATTACTTTTGGGGGAGATACATGCTCAATTATTTTCATTTACTTTCATAAGTACTCTAAACTTTTACGGATTACCGTGAGTCATAGCCCCTACTCTTTTAATACTTTTATTAAACGCTTTGGGGGAGATGCATGCTCAACAACTTTTATGACAATCATAATTATTTGCAACTATATGTTTATCTGAACTGAATGTTTAGTCATACGAAGTAACAGTATTGCCATACTTAGATTTTCTATATCATAGACCATTGAGCTAACTGACTTGGTATGATCACGGTCTAGCGGACTTGGTATAATGTTGAACTAGTGGACTTGGTATAATGTTGAACTAGCGGACTTGGTACAATCATGAGCTAATGGACTTGGAACTATTTGAAACTATACTTATTATGTGTTATATCAATTGACTATTGATACATTAAGTTATGTACTATTATGTGAATTCATTTGACAACATGTGCTTGAACATAAACTATACATATTTTGGCAGTGGGTTGTAAACACACAAGTTGCAAGTTTTGTATTGGCGGAACTTAGAACTGAGTGGATTTGCAATGCCTTTGCTGCATGAACGTTCTTTAAAGGTTTTTCATGACAACACAAACTCTATGAACTCACTCAACCATTGTGTTGACACTTTTAGCATGTTTTATCTCAGGTATCTAAGGCATACACTTCATGGCATGCATGTGGACTTATCATAGAGTCGTGGTGACGACGCGTCTCACATGGGATTTATGCACTTTAAAAACATCGTTTGGCTTGTATCAAACTTATTTCCGTACATGTTGACTATCATTTGGGACCTATACTTTGTAAACTCTGATTATTTTACTCAATCAAACGATGTATTTTCCAAACGACACTTTAAGTCGTTCAATATAACTGTAACTGTGATGCTATGGCAGTCATCCCCCAGGAATTCCATTCCGCTGCAAAACATGTATTTTGGGGGTGTGACAAGACTCACCACTTTAAATTGTAAAACCTTGAAGAATAACGTATATCACCTCACATGTCATTAACTTTTCAAGAATATTGAGCAAACTCACCACTTACAGTAATATACAGAAGTGCAAAAATGCAGAACAAGTATCCTCGATCATGCCATTCTTTTAAGATATGGTGTTCTTATCAACGCCTTTCGAATGTTTCTAACACTTTCAGAAAGCTGCAAAAAAAAAAAAAGAATGGCAACCATTACTATGAAGCATCACTTGTATTTAGTAGTTGTTTGTTAATGCCAAGTTTCAAGCTCATATTGAGATGATATACGTTTTGCAATCGAATTTTAAATTTCTGGACAAAAAGATTTCAATGTCAACCCGGTTCAAAGGGTGTCCTAGTTTGACATATTATCTAACCTTCCTATGTTTTCACCTCTCAATCTCTCGTTGTCATGCTTTCTAACCCCTTTTAAAAAATGTGGTGCTTGGATCTCAAAAAAAGAATTATAAGTAAACAACCCATAAACATGAACCTTTTTGACTCCATATTAAAACCTTTAATCTCCGCTAATAAGCTTACCCAAAACACCCATAAACCCAAATCACTACCCATGCAAACAATATAATAATAATAATAATAATAATAATAATAATAATAATAATAATAATAATAATAATAATAAAACAATACCTTATAAGCCTCGCAACCAATGCTTCAAGATTAAATTGGAGCTACTTGATACCATTGGTACTTGGTAGAAAAGGTTACATCACTGAAAAAAAAGAAGCCATTAGATTAACAAAACTCATAAAATTAGGGTTCATAAACTGGCGAAATTATATAAAATTGATGATTGTGATTAATTTAATCAATTAAATTTGTGTTTGATTGAATCCGTTGATGTGGTGTGACGGGGTGTTTTAGGTTGAGTGAATTTGTATTTGCTAGGTTTTTTTTGAGTGAATTGGGAAAATTTTGATAATCCCGCTTTTTTTTTTTTTTTTTTTTAGTTTTACACTTTGCAACCAAAACTATGAAGCATTAAATCTCAACCCCATGTGTATTTTTGACTTTGTTCCTACATACGGGAAAAAACGAATTTTTGATATTTTGGGTCATATAAGGAAATATTTAAGGTTTCTTTTCAAAATAAGTCATCTAAAAAAAATTAAATTAATTTAATTATTACCAAATAACGTATGAATTGATTTTTTTAAAATGAAAAATTCCCACTAGGGGTTTTATTTTATTATATATATATGTAAAAGATAGATAGATAAATTTAAATTCGTAATACTTTGAACTTTTGAAGTATTTAAAGGAGAAAATTTAAATAAATTAATGGGATTGTTGTTATATGATTATCTTTTAATATGTAACAAAGTTAACAGAGTTGGACTAGTATTACAACACAATTCTATTTAAACCAACAAAACATTCTCGTCTCATCCATGATATCTATAACAAAATTGTAAAGACGTTCTTTCCTAATTTTTTGGTGTTTCAAGATGTCCAAAACAATTGGTAGAACTGCAGTTGGTATTGATCTTGGAACAACATATTCTTGTGTGGCTGCATGGTTTGATAAACATAACCGCGTGGAGATGATTCCTAATAAACAGGGTAACAAGATTACACCGTCATGTGTTGCTTGGGATGGTACACGAATTTTGGTTGGTGAGGCTGCAAAAAATCAAATAAACAGGAACCCTAAAAACACTGTTTTCGGTGAGTTATTTTTTATTTATATTCCACAAGCAAGTCAAAAAAGTATATACTAGGTTTAACCGTTTAACCTTCTGCTTGTGTTGAATCTTGTAATTTAATTGTATTCCTAATATTTGGTTTTTTTGTCAATTTCTCGTAGATGTTAAACGTTTAATGGGAAGTGGATTCAATGACAGTAAAGTGCATGAGGACATCAAGTCATGGCCTTTTAAGGTAATTGAAGGGTCTGAGGGGAAGCCATTGCTTGTGTTTGAACACGAGTCACAAGAAAAGAAATTTTCACCACAAGACATATCTGCCTTGATTCTAAAAAATTTGAAAGAAACTGCTGAAGCATACCTTGGGACAAAAGTTACAGATGCAGTGATAACTGTCCCTGCATATTTTAATAACAAGCAACGACAGGAAACCAAGGCTGCCGGACAACTAGCTGGCCTTAATGTCATGCGTTTGATTAGTGAGCCAACATCGGCAGCAATTGCATATGGCCTTGATAAGAGTGCTGGCATAAACAGTCCTAATGATAAAAATGTTTTCATCTTTGATATCGGTGGAGGAACGTTTGATGTGTCTTTTCTTAATATCAGCAAGGATGGCACGTTTACTGTGAAAGCAGTCGGCGGTGACACTCATTTGGGTGGCGAGGATTTTGACAAGACGATGGTAAATTATTGTGTCCAAGAATTTAGAAAGAAAGAAAACAAGGATGTGAGAAAAAATGCAAGAGCAATGATGAGGTTAAAAGTCGCATGTGAGAAAGCAAAGAGGGATTTGTCATCAACAACTATAACATCAATTGAAATTGACTCGTTGTATGAGGGAATTGATTTTTCTATGAAAATAACAAGGGCAAAATTTGAAGAGCTAAACTCAGATCTCTTTAATAAGTGCATTGAGCATGTGGAGAGTTGTTTGAGAGATGGGAATATGAACAAGATAGATGTTGATGATGTTGTTATTGTTGGTGGATCGACACGGATTCCAAAGATACAACAAATGCTCATGGAATTCTTTGGCGGGAAAGCACTTTGTAAGAGCATTAACGCAGATGAAGCAGTAGCATATGGTGCAGCAGTGTTGGCTGCAAACTTAAGTGGTCATGGAAACAAAAAAGTGAAAGATTTGATACTATTAGATGTGACTCCTCTTTCCCTTGGCATAGAAGTTCATGGAGATATCATGAGTGTGATGATCCTGAAAAACACACAGATGCCCGCAATGAAGGAGCGTGTTTTTGAAACATCTGTCGACAACCTTACATCTTACAAAATTGATGTATGTGAGGGAGAGAGCAAGGATACTAATGAAAACAACATGCTTGGCTCAATCTTTTTCCATGACATTCCTGCAGCCCCTAAAGGTCAACAAAAGGTCAAGGTTTGCTTTAAAATTGATGCCAGTGGTATTCTCAGTGTCTCTGCTCAGGTGCTATCCACAGGCAATAAAAAGAGTATAACATTTGAGGAGAAAAAGAATACAAGAACTGACGAGAGAAAGAGTACACGAACGCTTTATGAATCTGAAATAATTCTTCTTTTACTTAATTGTTGAGATATTATTAATGATGCAAATGGAACCATTAATATTTGTTGCTATACAAGCCACGCTCTTCTTTAGTTTTTTGAATGGATGTACAGTCTACTTGATATTTTACTTTCTGCGTGCTTCAGTTTTATTTCATCTGTAGCAGGTCTTTCTAAATAGGTCGCATCGGCATTTGCATTGACTTTAAAACAGGTTAATATATATAGTAGCATGGGTTGCTGTGCGTAATTGCATCTTCAATCACAGTCAATACACATATCCATGTAATTTTCTTAAAGAAATACTACGATACTCAATCTACAAATGCTTATATGTTTGTTTTGTTTAAAGTTTCGCGTGACTTATGATATTATAATTTTGTCTATACCAAGATACGTGTACGGGTGGGGTAGTATTGTGATATTATAAGATTCATGGTTGGATTTTGTTTTACATTTCTCCATTGTTGCTATCGCCCCTGCATCGCCTCCTCAACCACTACCGCTTTCTTTGTTGTTTCATCAGTCGGACTCGATTTATTCTTTCCCAAGTTTGATAGGGATTATTTCATAAGACATACTGAAGCGTTTCATAACTCGATTTATTCTTTCTCAAGTTTGATAGGGGTAATTTGGTAGGACATACTTTAATTTTATGATGTTTTCTTTGATGTAAATATTAGATTCCATCCAACCGAAGCATTTGATCAACTGCCCCCAGAGAACTTTTAAGTGCAAATATTATATAATTGAGTTGGAAGCTGCAAGTGTAGGGTGTGTCAAAAATGAGCAAAGAATTGAATGACAAATGCACACTGTATATCCAAATAGAGTAGACAAGTTTCGTATCTTCTAATTATTATTATTATTATTACTATATATACTAAAACACAGGATCTAAAGTTTTGCAATTCACGCATTTAATGCAAAGTTTGTCAAATTAGGCGGAAGCATTGCGAGGGTTTAAGTGTCGTTCAAAGTAAGTTCTTTAACATTAATAATCTTTTGCAACTTGGCAAAACAACCCCGAGGTTTAAATGTCGTTGCAAAGTAAGTCCTTTCAGCAATCCCATTGCATCGCGGGTTTTCCAACACTCGTATATACTAAGCAGTGGGAGGAAAAAGATTACCCAATGACACTAAATGCAATCTTTTCCAAGTTGGCGAAGCATTTTGAGGTTCAGTGGCTGCAAAGTAAGTCCAAACATTAAATGCAAAGTTTTACAACTTGGCAAAAGCAGGTCCGAGGTTTAAGTGTCATTAAAGTAAGTCAAACTATATAAGCAGTGAGGGAGGAAAGCAAGACCAACCCAAGCATTAAATGCAATCTTTCCCAAGTTGGCGAAGCTTGACCTGAGGTTCAGTGTATACTGCAAAGTAAGTCGAACATTAAATGCAAAGTTTCACAACTTGGCAAAAGCAGGTCCACGAGGTTTAAGTGTCGTTACAAAGTAAGTCCAAACATTAAATGCAAAGTTTCACAACTTGGCAAAAGCATTATGAGGTTTAAGTGTCGCTACAAAGTAAGTCCTTTGAGGCCAATCCCGCTGCATCGAGCGGGTTTTTGACACTCGTTACAACTAAGGTGGATTTGCTAATTAAAATCACCAGCTTATTTTCCAATATTACTAAGATACTAATTAATCATAGTGGTTTATAACATATCTTTTATATAATAAATGAATTACATCATTTTGAAGTGATTTTGTCAATTCATTCTTATTGAAAAAAACAATTGGGCCAATAGGAGAGCTCGATTTCGCCACGTAAGCAAAATCGTGTGATGTGATTGGTTAATAAAAGTCAAAATTAAATTGATTTTAGTTAAACTTTAATAAATTTGGTGGAGAAAAAAATTGGTTGATAAAAAATACGCATAAAAATATAGGTGTCAAATTTGTGAAAACAAAAACTTAAAAAAAGATGAGGTAATTAATAAAACTTTAGTGGTTAATTTTTAAAAATTATATAGAGTTAAATGTATTATTATAAATATCCATGTTTTTTAATCACTTTGAATTATAAACAGATACCCCTTATACTTTATACCCTTTATACTTTATATCTTAAAAAATACATTTATATGTTGTTTTAAAATAACAACATATAAATTTGCATAAGATTATAAGATTTTAAGTATCATTTTTTTTTACTATATACGTTCAATAAGGACTCATTTTTTTCATTTTTAAAAGTTTAACCTATGTGGGCACGAGTTTACATTTTAAATACGGCTAAATTCGAAAACGGAATATAATTATCAAATTGTAAGTACGGGTTACTTTAATATAAAAATAAATATCTGTGATTGTCTTATAATAATGAATCATGTAATTTTATTTATTTATGTAAGGATATCTAGAAAAATATTTTTAAAAAACTGTAAGGAGTATATTTTTAACTTTATCAACACCCATTATGTGTTATTAAACTTGCATCATGTGTACTACATAATATCAGTATTGAAATTTAAATAACAACATCAACATTTTTGTCAGCTAAATAAAATTAAATCTTGGGTTACCTAACAAAAGTTTTTACAAAAATTTTAACAAATCATAATGGATATTAATGCATAATGAAAAACTTGTGCATAAGTATTAGTTGTACTTATATCACAATTTTCATGGGCAAATTCTTATATGTGTATATAACTGAACTAAAATGTTGAAATAAATTTGATTTATGTAGAACTAGATGCGTGCATCGAAACTTATAACTATATAATTATATGTAATTACCTTTAAAGACACAATATTCAAGATTAAGTCGAATAATTTTTTTGTCAAAACCCGTGCGTGCAGTATAAATCGAATAATTTTTTGTAAAACCCGCGTCTTGCAAGTATTATAACTAACTATCATATATCATATCTGCTCAAATCTCGTATTAATTATCCTGTTTGACTTTTTAAGTATTTCTTTTTAACTTTGACCTTAAATATTTTTGTTTGTGTTATATAATATTTAATAAAAATTATACAAATGAAAAATACATTTCAAACTCAATCTATTCATATATTTTGCATTAAGTATTATATAATATAATTAAAAATATTTAAGGTTAAAGTTAAAAACGAAAGACCTATAAAAATTAAAGTGAACAATTAATATGAGACGGAGGGAGTAACAATCTCACGGATACCGCTAGGCCATAGCCCTATGGCAACATATTATCTAATAATGATTGAATCATTCCTATTTCAATTGTATATTTTGTGCACTAATGTAATTATAGCAGCTCCAAAAAGTTTTGTCTTATAGTACTGTTTGGCTCAAAATGATTTTGGGGCCCGAGACACCTTATGGTGAACTTGTTTGGATTACCTTTCACACTTTTATTTACTCCAAGCATGAAGACAAATTTGAAATTATACTAAAAATACAATTGTTTGCATGCAATCTGCATCCTGTCTTTGGATGTCAAGTAGGTGAAGTTCTGCTTATGCTACTTGATTATTAACATGGAAAATTGTTTTTATTTAGCTTAACCAACATACCCATAGTTTATATGGTTTGTGTATAGTGCACAATAGCATTCTAACAATGTGTTAATTAATCCGATTCTTAACCCAATCATGTTCATTGCTTTGTGCATCACTTGGTGAGCCAATTTGACATATGGTGTGGTTACACTTGGCTCCCATGTGGGTCTCACCCTATACAAGTTGACATAACCAATATATGATGATAGAGTACAAATCTATTATTACTTTTTTTTTAACAGTGGTTGGGTTAGAGATTAGTACCCTAACGGAATAGAGTTAACCCATGACCCCCTTCCAACAATCATATGTCGTCCCCTTAATAGTTATGCTTATGCTACTTGATTCTTATGGATTTCTGCATTAATGCAAGTAATCATGGCGTTCAGCTAGATGGAATAGAGCTAATCCTCGACCCCTTTCCACATTGGGGTTCCTGCAACACCAAGAAAAAACAATAATTGTATCCAGACACTCGATTTTGAGGTCTGAATACAAGTCTAAAACTTTTAACCGTATGAGCTATTTGTATATAGTTCCCTAAAGAAGTACTTCTATATAAATGTCATATAACCCTGAAAAATTTAGAAACTCAAATTCTAGAACACAACTCTACAATATAGCAAAAGGGCAAAATTATGCTATACATAAATACTTCATTTACATACACCCACTAATTTGGACATCAAGCTAGTTGTGGACTTAATTTATGATCCCCCTTTCAAATCACAAATCCTGCAAAACCAAGCAAGGACCAAAAATAGTTAACAGCTTGACTAGAAAAAAAATATATACTACAATAACTTAACAACACAATGAGAGTTAAATTATGCAGAACATTTAGTACAATATAACACAAGGGAAAAATTACATTGCTAATAAAATTGTTTGTATTCACTCACTTGGTTTGTTAGATCATAAACATGAGTTGGCCCAATGAAGATTGGGCTTCTCATGAAGGCCCGAGTCTATAAAAGAGAAAAATATCATGATGATACGTGCATGAAGTGAAGACCAAGTCTACATGCCCCACTTTTATGTTTGTGCTTGTTTATTTAAGCTTGTTATGGAGATTGTACGTGGATGTGCATGTCTTCCTTTTTATTTGGCTTAGTAAGTAGTAATTGGATTTATGGTACCACTAACCTAAGTAGCGGTTAATCAGAGACGAAGCCAAACATTGTAGTTACAGGGGGCAATATACGATAAAAAATATTTTTAGTATGACTTGAATGAATCGGGTCGGGTTTAGTTACTGGCAACAAAAGTCCTCTCTTCATGCATATAACACTAATTAGTAAACTTTGAATTTACTGAGTTTTAAACTCCTAAATTCCTAAATTACATTTAACATTATACAACTAACATGTTTAAAATATACGTAGTAAATTAGTGATATGTGAAAGGATCATTTGTAACAATACAAACTTTTGTCACTAGAAGACAATGGAGAGATGAAAAACTATATAGGAGGCATAAAATATTATTAAATACTACTTCATATTTTAAATTGGTATTATAGTAGGGGTGGCAATTCTCGACACGACACGATAAACGACACGAACCCGACACGAAGTTAAACAGGTTTGGGTTGAGGATAAATAGGTTTGGGTCAAAAACGGGTCAACCCGTCTAACCCGTTTAATAAACGGGTCGTGTTTGGGTTGAGTAAGTATTAAATAGGTCAACCCGTGAACCCGTTTAAGTATATAAGATCTTAAAAATAAAATATATAACCTGGTTTTTATGTTGGATGTAGACTAAATGTATTTTTTTATTTACTTAGTATGAGTGAATTGTAATTTTATACCTTAGATATCATGAAAATTGATGCTTATAATTCAGAAAATTGTCGCATAATTATTTCTATGTTATTCTTATCATATTTTAAACCCTTATATCATTTTTTGCATTTAAACTAGTTAAATCGACAAACCACCATCTTTGTTCACTGCTTGACCTATTTACTTAAATGGGTTAAACGGGTCACAAATGGGTTACACGTGTTATGCAGGTTTGGGTTAGGGTTGAGTTTCTTGACACGATTAATAAATGGGTCGTGTTTGGGTAAAGGCTATACTAACCCGCCAACACGCGAACCCGAATAGGTTAACACGAACACGACTCGATTGCCACCCCTATATTATAGTTATTACCCAAAGTAATTAATTATATTAATTAGATTGTTTTTGTCATCTAGTAATGTCATATTCAATCACGCAACCCCATGTCCCCACCATCCATTGTCCCACTTTCTCATATTAACTCTTCTTCTTCAACTTTTTTTCGATTAATCAGTCTACCGGAGATGATATTTGCATTACAAAACATCATCATTTTTAGGAACATGTGAGATTGTAGAGGGCACTCAGGTTATTTTCATGAAGGCACCACACATTTTTTTTATTAATTTGACTTTTTTTCCCTTCACTTTGTGTGTCCGCAAAAATTTCGTTGGGGGCGCTGCCCCCCGCTGCTAATACATGGCTCCGCCCCTGCAGTTAATATTTTTCTTGTAAGTACTGTATTTTCCTTTCAAGTTGAAGGGAAAAAAAGAATGAGAAAAGTAGTTTAAGAGTTCTTAATTTAGTTGTTAAACTTTAGTTATCGTCTAACGAGAGTGATCATCTCAAATCGATCTTCTATCACATTACTAGAAATTTGACTTTTATCGACTGATTTTCCAACGAATAGTGATACCTCGCTAATTACCGATGATATTTTGTCAAATTAGCAACAACTGAGCTTTTCTGACTGACTTTTGACGGATTTCTATTGGATATGACTTTTGTCAGAAATCTATGAAACTATCTAGAAAAGTATGTAGCATGTAGCATAATGTAACTAGAAATATGGTTGTTATAATATCTAGTAGAGTTATATAGAAATTTATGGAAATATCTTTAACCTAAAACCTATCACGGAGAAATATAAATAAGTGATAGTGTTGGCATTGTAAGTATCAAACAAAGCTTAACCAATTCGATAACAATGCTACTTTTCTCTTTAGTGTTCCATTCTTCATCTAATGTAAGCCTAAAATGCCTTCTTGTTTCTAACATGGTTTATTGTGGAGTTTGTTCACGAGTTGCTTCATTACCACCGCCACACAAACTCAAACAAGGTAAAACCATTCCTTTTTAGGAGGTTGGCCACTTAAGGTTGTTTGCAAAAAAACCATGTTAGAAACAACTCGAGAAATCATGGTTACTAAAAAAATAATAATAATAAATAGAAAATAAAAACTAAAAAAATAAAAATAAAAAATCACGAATGCTAAACTGAAATTTGACTAAACCATTACGCGTTAAATAAGATTAACCCAAACATCTCATAAGTAGACAAAAGGCGAATAAATTCACACATGTTAACCCTAAACAGTTGAAATAAGCTATGAAAGAAGAGTGTGCAAGTAAATTAAGCAGGTGACACGTTGCAAGGTCAAGGAACATAACCTTTATTTCAGTTGACAAAACATCAGGCCATAACTACACCTAATGCTATTACAACGACCTCCTTTTTTGTAGCTCATCGACGATATTCTTTGATTTTGGTACATAACAATTTGCATTTCAGAGACGATCATCTAACACTAACCTGACTAACTAGCAATTACTACTAGTAACAACCACAAATGCTCAATGTCCTAGAGTAAAATCTTAGCTTAATTAAATACACCACCTACGACTGGAATACCTAATCATCCACACTAACTAGCATAACCCACAAGTCACCTTATATTACTAGCCACTCCTCATAATTCACTAACACTAACTGTCCAAATGTGAAATAATGCAGAAAATAGATCAAAGTTATCACCGCTAACTTGCACAACGCATAGATCAAACAGATACATTTAGTACGAAAAAACGCAAATAATAAGTCAGGAATCACATAATGACGGAATATGCTCAATGTACCGGAATAAAACCCTAGCTTCATTAGTTACACGTCCTACGTCTCGATCATCAGCAACGATAAAATATTTAGTATATCTACTAACTTGCACAACACGCTATTGGTCCACAGTCTACACACATGTCACCTTATATTACTAATCATTCTTCAAGTTTCAATAAACATTATGACCTAAACTAGTAAGTCTCTTAACATGAAACTATGCATAAAATGATCACATAGTGACGACATATATTCGGTTTCGAATCACATAAGGACGTAATAATCATAGTACAAAATCACAAATGACGTCATAAATGAAGTACGGAATCATAATATTAAAAGTAAACATATTATGATTAGAAATGTGTCGTCGAAACTACGGCAGAGGTACAGTGAAGCAACGGCGGTGGTGCAGCGACCAATGACCACCAGACACCAATTCCCTAGTCCAAAATAGTCAAATGAGAGACAACAAGATTTTAGATTGGGGCTTTGGAAAGAGGTTATGGGATAAATGGGTTTAAAATAAGTTTTTCTTTTAGCCCATTATCATGGATTAAGTTTGAGAATAAAATCTTATTGAAACTTATGAAAAAAATTGTAACAAGCCAATCCAAGCAATTAAATACAACATTTAATTTTCATTTATTATTTTGATCATGTATACACAGATTTAACAAATATGTCATCAAATGTATCAAATAAACATAGATCATAATAAACAGGAAATGTGATAAGTTTTACAACACTTATTTATACGACATCTAGTCAGATCTACGTTTGCGCTACCAAATTACATTTCAAAATCCAACAGGATTCAGATATGACACCATAACCATAATATTCATGTTTAAAACAGATCACATATAGTTATAAATTCGTATAAGTTGCTCTAATACCACTGATTGAAAACGCATGGTTAAATTTTAAACTTTTCATAACAATTATCAGAAAAACAAGCACCTGAAGACATAAATCCCTACAACAAATTTCCACAAGCCAGTGATCCATATACAGTTTATAACTAGTCAAATAAAAACACGACACTTGTGTACCTGGTTGTTTGGAGTGGGAGATCAACACGGACCAAAGAACCTAAAGCAAGATCCCTCACGGTTTTACACACTAGCCCTCAAGCGAGTACAACACCGTGCTAGTAGTTGATCAAAGCGACACGTACAATCTGATTGAGTAAAACAAAACACACGAATGTGTTGTGTTAGGTGGTGTGTGCGGCTGAACAGAACAAGAGGAGGGGAGAAGGGTTTTCTAATTGCTTAATGACTCCTAATTATCTCTTTATATTTATAGGCTTATAAATATAAAGAGATAATTACCAAATTTAAAAAAGATAATTACCATAATTATTAAGAGATAATTACCAAGTTTAAAAGTATTTGATATTCTCTAATAATATCTAAATCTTCTTAAACAATAAAAGGAACAAAGCCCTGCCTGACACACCCATAGGGTGACCGACCACAAATGGGCCCCACAAATGGGTTCGTCCCTTTTGTTTAAGTCAAGCACAATCCTATTTAATTAAGTCCAACTAGTTAAGCCAAATGTTATTTCGTATTAATTGATCATTTACATATTTACAATATGTATATAAAGTTTAATCTTGATCTATTATGTGCGACCTCAGTGGATCGTATATTAATGACAGTATTTAATTCTGTAATATCATGCACACAATCCTACAATTCTATAAGAGAATAATGAGGTATGCTCGAAGTGTATTACGAATGGGTCTAAAGGTTGACAGAAGAGTTTTTTGGTATTTTTAAGTTTATTAGAAAGCAAGTAAATAATCGGGTTTTGAGGGGGTTTTGTATTTTAAACTACTAGCTAACCTTAATTGCACAAATTAAATGACAACAAAAGTAAATTAGTGAGAACTCGTATGCGAGAAAAAAATATTTACCTAGGGTGCACTACTCTCTAGTTGTGTTTTGCTTAATCTATTGAGTTGTCACGTGCTTGTTTAGTATTAATGTGGAATATTCCTAATTATCTATTGTGGTTTGGTTATTCCCACGCCTATGCAGTATCCTAAGTGAGTAGCACCTAAGAACACCCAAAACACCCAATAACTAAAGCACGCAATAAATATCCAATCTAATTAAATCCCTAAGACATAGATTTCTAACTAGTCGTTTTCGTTGGGCATTCAAGCTAGGATGGATTCCCTAACCAAATTTCCAACTCCTAACACACACATCTACTAATAAGAGACAATAGATCAAGCAATTAACAACTAGATTCATACAATCCTAAGTAAATACTAACACGTTTAGCCTAGCATAACAATAGAGAAATAAGCACAAGTAATCAAATAATAAAGGGTAAACATCATTGATTGAATAAAATAACTTGTCTCTTTACTACATGAGGACTTTTTCAACCAAAAGGCTTAAAAGACAATAAAAATTGACTAGGGTTCGGGTACAAAAGTTCCTTGTAAGTTCCACACACAATAATGAAAACAATGTGAAAATATATATGGAAACATGTTGTAATGACGTCAAGCTAGTTAGGGTTGTAACGGCGTCACCTCGCCATCGATGTTAAAGTTATTTTCCACTGACTTAATTGTGATGTCGTCGGATCTTCGTTGTGACGCCGTCTCACAGGGCATCTCAGCCCACTGAGCCGTCACTAAATTCATCAAAACTTCACTTTCTGGGCACATTTGGTGACCACGTCTAATATGCCGGTTACGAGCCTGAATTTTGTCTTTTTCTTATGTTCTTCATCCAATCGAGCCCAAAGTGTACTAAATTCGGGGCTAAATGACCCCTAAAAAGTGTACACAATTACACCTCATCACTTGTATTCTGATAAACTATACTTTAAACTCTCATCTCAAATTGTAACTAAATGTCAAGTCTTACTCCGGTTGTAGAGAGGCAAGTGTACAAAGTCTTACTCCATGTGTAGAGAAGCAAGGGTGTAAAGCCTTGTACCGAGTGCGGTCAAGCATTAGGGTTTGTATTATTGCGTAGAGTTCGCGAGGTCTTTGTGTGTGGTCCATGGTGAGAACTCCGTTAGGTGTTAGCTTGGGTCTATTTGTAGATCAACGAAAGCTAAGTGTACGGTTTATCCACCAAAATGATTTGTTACTGGTGAATAGTAATACGTGTAGCAGACTCGAAATTGGACGTACGAATGATCTAAACACCGCATCCCAAACAAGTATATTGTGTTTGTTCTCTCTTTTCTTAACTCTTTCATTAATCATTTACTTACACATTGATATATATTGCTTTCTTGATTATACAGACTTGCATGTAAGCTTGACTCTTAACTTACTTAAATTTAAAAGAAGTTAAAAAGAACTTTTTTTGGTAACACTTTTCTTTGATTGTTTGTCGATGAAACCTATGAGCCTCGAGGTTAGTTGCATAGAGTACATTTCACATTGAAAGTTCAGATTTATTAAACAATTGAAAATGTAAGTTTCGAGCGTATGAAACAAAACTATTGAAAACAATCTCCATCGTATTTCTCACATTAAGAATTTAGAGAATGTATCTTGACATTTCTCAACACACGCACACACTTGTGACATCACCTAATTATTAGTATGTATACTTATTCTATCATTAGTGACTTGTAACTTCTTACAAATTTAGTTCCAAGACTTCTAAACATTTGATAGACAACTAATACTCTTAACAAACTATTATTACATGCATTTATAATTTCTGACATAAATATATATGTATTACGAGTCATCAGACCCGTGCGATGCACACGGTGTTAATACAAATAAACCGTAAAAACGTTTGTTTATATTTAGTGATCTTATTAAGTTTTGTTGATAACAAATATAAAGTTATTATAAGTATAATTCTAAGAATACATGTTGTTTTTCAAAATATACATTTGTTCATTTACATATATGTTGTAATAAAAATGTGTTGTAATAAAACATGTAATAGGTTGGAGTAAAAACCATGACCCATGACCTATACCCATGAAGCTTGATCCATAACCCATGACCCATTGCATGGTATCATGCATGAAATCATGTTTGGTATTATTCATGATCCATGACCCAAAGTCCATGGCCCATGACTCAAGACCCATGACCCATTGACTAGGTACAATGTATCTTGTTGGGTATCCATGATCCAAAGTCCATGACCCATGGTCCATAACTCATAACCCATAACCCGGTTTGGTATCTAAAATCCAGACTTACCCAGAGGCCGGATCCCTCGGATTATACTGGCCGGATCCCTTGGGTGAGGGATCTGTCAGATCCCGCTAACCTGTAGACAAAATGTCTATAAATAGTGAGCCATTTCTCCATTTTTTTCTCACCCTTCTTCTTCCAACTCTCTCATATATTATCTCACTCTTCTAACCTCAGATCACTTGATCATTCTTGTAGTTCTTCTCTTTTTTGTTGTGATTCTCTTTTAGGTCCTTCACGAAAGGCGAGATCACGATACTCATACAAGGCATTTAAGCAAAGGGTCCTTGATTTATTTATCCATTCACAAGATTTCAGTAGCTTATCTGGTATTCCTTATTTCACATATTTGTTGTGTAATAGTCGTGTAAAGGTTTGGTTCTACCTCGTGGAATAACTCGGTATTTAGCTTTGTACCGGAAAAAGTGTAAGCGACGTTGTGAGGCTTCTCCGCCGATTTGAAGGAGCTTGTTGACATAGTCCTTGAACTCTCGAGTGGGGTACTCGGGGAATGGAGTAGTGCAATGAAGGTGTCCTTGTAGCCGAACCACTATAAATCACTTGTGCCGCTACTTTCTATCGCTTACTTTACTAGCATTCTTTATTTACTTTATTTATTGTTTGGTACTATCTATTCATCCATAAGATTTCACATAAGCTTGAATCTAAACATTTGAAATCTAAATTTAAATTGGTAAAACTATTCAACCTCCCTTCTAGTTTTCCACAATTGGCATCAAGAGCAAGGTTTTCAAAAATTTTTAAAGTAAATTGTATTTTAAAAACTTTTTGATCAAAATGGATTTTAAAAACTACAAAGAAGGGCAATCTATGCAAAGACCTCCACTACTTGAAACTAATAGTTTTATTTATTGGAAAAATAGATTTGAAACTTATGTGAAATCTAAAGATATTGATCTTTGGTATATTATTGTTGAAGGTGATTTTCAAGCAAAGATGATAAGAAGGTGAAGGATGAGCGCAAATGTTTCAAGTGCGGGGATCCAAATCACTTCATTGGTGAATGTCCTAAACGCGACGAACAAAAGGCATTTGTAAGCGGCTCATGGGGAATGAGTGAAGAAGAGAAGGAAGAGATTTGTCTCATGGCCAAGGACTCCAACGAGTTATGTTCCTACTCCCTTTACTATAGTGGTTCATCTCTAGATGATGAGTCATTACACCTACAATATAACAAAGTTTGCAAAATTAGTCTCAAGGTAATAAACAAAAACAAACTCTTGAAAAGTAAAAATGAACTTTTAGAAAAAGAGGTTTTGAACTAAAAGAAAAATTAAAGAGACTAGAAAAAGGAAAGGAAGTAAGTGATGAATGCAAACTTTGTATAAAACTTTGATAAGGATTTAAAAGGTATACTTTTGTGGGGTCATTTAAGCCCTTAATCAACCACTTTTATATCCGTTACTGCTGAATTTCGTTCCTTTTCACTTTTTAGGTCTCTTGAAGGCAAAATGCTGGAATGATGCATATTTGGATGAAAAGGCGTGAATATGTGAAGAAAAATGGCTAAAGTCAAGATCAAGACACTCAAGTCGATGGAAGTGCACCGACGGCGTAATAGATAAAGGCGACGCCGTCCCTCTAATTTGACATGCTCAGAGTTAAATTGCTATTTTGTATCCGGCGTGAGGCTTTAAAAGAAGGCGCCACAACTCGACGGCCTAGATCCGATTCGCACGGCGCCGAACATGAAGTCGACAGATCACAACCACAATGTAACGCCACAAAGTTGACTTGGTCAAGACGAAACCCTAATGGCGATCCGACGGCGCCACAATTAAAGAGTGGACGTCGCGATTGTAACTCTATATATAGAATTTGAATTTTCAGACTTTTATAGAGGTAGAATTGTGGAGTAAAAATCTAAAACGATTTTGGTTTGTCTTGGGCAGTATCTTAGGATTCTCATACCCTATTTTACATCAAGATAAGTAATCTACTTCATTGATTTCATTATGTCTTCGATTGTATGTGTGTATGCTTGCATGTTTACCATGTCCAGCTAATTTACTTGTGTGTTTTCTTAGATCTATGAAACCTAGTTATTGAATATTGATTGGTTGTCTCTTATCTTAATTGTAATTGGCTTAGGATTGCAATAGGCCATCGTTGTGATTTTAATGCTTGAGTAATCTTTGTGAACATTAGTTTATAATCGCCTAGAGTTATTGTAGGCTAAAAATCCAAACATACCCTTAGAGTTAGTTTATGAATCCTAGAGATTTTATAGGCAATAACCTTAAGGTATCCTCAAAGAGTTAGGGAAAAAAGCATACCCTACGACCTTAGAAGTCACAACGCGTTAAGAATAAGGACGTGACAATTCAACCATCAATAAAAGATAACTAGGGAGTAATAGTATTTAGGTAGACACATTTTTAATCAGCATACGAGCACACATCAATTAGACATAGCTACCCCTTAGGTTAGTTAATTAGATAAATAGATAGTAGAGTAATCGGTAGAAGTACCACCCCCCAAATCTAATACCCCGAGATTGTACTTTCAATTTTCTTAAAAAGATAAAAAATAATCTTCCTCAACCCCAACCTTAGCGTAGTAATTTCTCACTAGCATTCCTATTCCCTTAGAGAACGATATCAATCCCGAGGCTTACCCTAATACTACACTACAACGATTAGGTTCATCGCCTTAGTGGTTGAAAACTTGCTCAAGAAAAGGAAGTTTCCTTTGACCCCGAAAACGCGTTGTACGCGTATCAAGTTTTTGGCGCCGTTGCCGGGGAATAGAATAGCTAGTTAGAAGTCTATCTCGTTTAAGTTCCCTTGCTTGATTCCTATCAAGTAAGTTTTTTTTTTCTTTTAGCTTCCTCGTAGTTTATCCCCCTTCTTCGTGACCTTTGTTCGTAATCCTATCACTTTTCATCATGGAAGGTGATAACCCACCAAACAACAACCTACCAATTGATTCGACTTTTGCCAACCAACTCCGAGCTCGTATTGTTAGTGAAATTGGAGAGCTTAAGAAATTGAACAGGATAATTGAAAATACACTTGAGGAAGCCCTTAAGGAATCTACTAGTACTTTAGATAGTAATTCGACCTCAAGTGATTTGGATGATGAGTTAGAAGAAGGAGATTATAAGGTATTAAAAGTTATGGAAGGTAGTAAGGAGGAGGAGGAACTTAGGGAGTATGTCGATTCATACCCTAATGGGAAGGAAACCACCTATCGCTATAACGTTGTTAACTTCCCGCAACCACCTTTCGAGCCTTGCATAAAAAGTGGTGACCCTAAAAACATTAAGATACCGTGCATGATTGGATACTTATATAGGGATCACACCTACATTGACTATAAGGCACCCATGAACATAATGTCTAGGCTCTACTACAATTGGATCATGAGCAATAAGTTAGGACCTATGAGGGACCCCTTTCACCCTAGGAAAGTGAGTAACTATGTTGGGAGGGTCAAAGGATTGCATGTCTTCGTAGGTAACTTCACATATAGGTGTGATTTCTTGATCTTGGAAAATGTTAAGGGCATCATTGATGGGTTTTTAGGAGATGTGATACTTGGGAGACCATTTATCGAGGAATCCAAGATGGTTTATGATCAAGAGGAAGGAATAGCCAAGCTCTCAAACGGGACCGAATGTGTTAAGTATATAATGCCCTACAAAAATAAGAAGTTTGAGGGTATTGGCAATCTAGATATAGACAACATTCCGACCTTTGAAGTAGATTGGGAAAACAAGGTTTACTACACCGCTTGTCTAGAGTTAGGCCCTGAGTATATCCTGATGAGAGAAGAGTTAAGGAAATCGAATGGGCTTCTAAAATAAAAGGAACATAGGGGCACGACTTCGAGTCTAGCTACAAGACTCATAAATAAAGAAAAGCGCTTCGTGGGAGGCAACCCATGCTTAATTTTTTGCTTGTTTGTGTGTCATATATCTTTTCATTGATTGTTTATTCTCATGTTTGAATTTGTGAAAACGCTTTATTTTGTCTTTAACCTCGTCTTAATTACATATAAAGGTATTTTACAACAAGGATAAGTGTAGGGAAGATTACATACGTTTTCAAAAGAACGTGAACATGAGAATTACAATTATTGAAAATATATATGTGTGTGTTAGAGTCAAATACTTGTATCGAGTCATAATGGATGTTTTGCAGGAATTTTTCCGGATTCTAAAGATGTATTTTTTCCAAAGAAAAGCAGCAGAGACCAGTTTCTATCAGGATAACTTGACGGCTTCAGGATTGCAGCCTGACGGCGTCAAGAGGAGCATAAACCTCTTATCTAACTTTCTCTCGTTTTCTATGCTACTTATAAATTTTTGGAATTTCTCAGGTCTTAATTTTCCAGAAAACCTGTAAACATCTATTCCACAAGCATTATATCCTAGTTTAATAGAGTCATATATAATTTTACCGCCGATTTTACACGAAGGTTTCGTCTACTTTCTTATAGTGTGCATGTTTTATTTATCAAGAAGAAGAAACATAAGATTGGATGGAGCTTTTCACGCATATATATTTTTCTTGAAGAAGAATTTAACCACTACTTCATACGGATCCTACCGAGCTAATCAGGGTAGTATTAGTTTCTTTCTCTTTTAATTACCTTCCATTATCATAACTTTGATACTTTCGGGGAACATTGGGGACAATGTTCAGTTTAAGTGTAGGGAGGGAGAATAAAACGGGAGCTTTGAAACTATGCTTATCCTTGATCATTTGTCTTGTTCAATTTCATTTGTGTAATAAAACATGAGAAATATCGGTTAGGGTAATTTTGGCACCAAATTTAAAAAATTTCATGACATTTAGGAGTGAGCCATTAGTCTTAATAAAGCGTCTCATGGATAAAAAGTTATATGACTAGCACAAAACCCTTTACCACTCAAATTCCACCCCAAAAATGTAAGGTTCGCCCCTAGATTTGTAGGAATTAAAGCATTCATCTTTAATGCTTCGAGAGTGCACAGGTAGTATAATAGATTCTAGAACTTGTTTTGTGATGCATATCGAGATCGCTAGTGAGACTGCACTTGTGTAGTTAGGAATAACTAAATGATAAGTGGCATTAGGATAACCCTTGTTTGATACCCGTATTGTAATTACTTCTTCCAAATCGGTCGAGTAATTCCCCCACACCCTTGCGTTGTACTCATCTTTAGTACACGATACCCCTAGTTAACCCCTCAGAGCCTATCCTTTTCGCGGTTCTTGTAACACCCCCAAATCTCGGTACAGCGGAAGACTTAATCAAGTTTTCGGGGCATTACTATTGGATTGGTATCGCAATCACGTATAGCAAAAAGATAGTCATTTAACATTCAAAACCAATCCCAAATTTAGTTAATCCAAACATTTAATCCAAAAAAGTAAATATTAGGCCCAAAACACAGTTTAATAAAATAGGTCCCCAAAGTTTATCAGAGTCAGAAATGATCCTTGAACCCCGCCTTCTTGCCAAGCTTCCACCGATCACGTATCCCAAACATCTCTCAAATACCTGAGAAATCATGCTAAAAGGTCAGCTTACGCTGGTGAGTTCATAGGTTTACGTACAACAAAATCATAGTGGACATGTAAGAATTGATTTGCTATGCAAGACCTAAGATAGATAAATACCGTTTCACACACTGATCCTACCCGAATCTCCAATCATATGCACACATCTCGTATCCAGGGATTACTCGGGCCCCGCGACTCCAGTCCAGCACTGTCATGGCAACCTCTAGAAAAATTGCCAACCCTGAACTAGGTCGATGTAGAAGTATATTCTTAGCTAGGCAACGGTTCAACCTAGTCTAAGGCAACAACTACCGCACATCTATCTATACAATCAAGCACATAAGCAAATCCAAATAGTTTTCATGGTCCAAAAACAGTAACATGATTCTCACCCCAATATAGTTAAAAACGTAGATAAAAGTGGGGCTATGAAACTCACCTCAAGCAATCAACGCACAAATAATCACTAGCAGAAGATAACAGTAATCACGGCACAACAACTATCGACTCGGCACAACCTATTAATGTAGACCAACTTTAATATATTTATTCCTTAAAATCAACGTTATCTACCCCAATATATTCCATTTCTTTATTTCCAAAAACGTCTCGTTTCACCATTTAATCCTAGTGTTTGATATTCCTCGTGTGGGTGTATCGACTCAATATGATGCTATGAATGCACTCAAACAACCAATATATAACTCAATGCGACACAATGAGACCTCTAAACGATAAGCTCCATAGTCAAATAAGTTTTGGAATAAATAGTAGACCTTATCGAATTCGTCAACTCGATAAACTCATTTATTTACTCGTGTCGCTTAGTATCCCATAAATCAATCGTATCCTAAAGAGTCATAAGGATAATTCACCCATTAATAGGGTTACCCAACGTACCTAGCGGGCTCTTATTAGATTCGTCAACCTAATAAGTCCGCTACCCACGTGGATCAACACTATTAATGCTAGGTTATCCGTAACCCATGCACATAACATAAGTAAATAAATACTTAACTAATATTAAATGTCCACAATTGACATTTAATGATAAACGTGTACTCGAAACATTAATTACTTATTAATTACAAAACATTTCCAATTTAGTCGTTAGTTTCCGTTTAAAAATAGTAAATAACAAGATAAGTTTTGTTATCGATATTTTTGGTACAAAAGCCCATTTATTATTTACATTTCATAGTTCTATTAGCATTTTCATGTATAAATATATATTTCGTCAAATTCCAATATTAATCTCATATCGTTATTCGTTTGAGTCCACAAGCACGAGTCATAACTTCTCGGCTTTTAATCAATCAATAGTCTAAACTATACTAAAGTCCATGTTATGGCTTTTTCGGAGTCAAGTAATGACTAAAAAGTTAAAGTAACGCCGACGCAGCTCAAAGTTAACAATATATATATCAAGTCCAATTAAAAGTCATAAAAGCGCAATTCAATCCCAAACCAACTCAAAACAATCTCGCCAACCAATCAATCAACCAAATATACTGAAACCAATGTTATGACCCTAATGGTCATGACTGGTCATGATTAAGACCACGTGAACCAAACAAGCTCTAGAAGCTTTTCTACCCACGTGTCTCATCCAAACCTCAACTACATCAACCAACAAGCTACCAAACGACTGCATCCGGACCGTGGGTCACGTCGACACCAACCAAGACCCCTACGTGGGTTTCTTGGTTCGTACGCCCCTTCACCATAGCCAAACATCATCCAAACACAACCAAATCAATTCCACAACATCCAAATCCAATCATTCAAGCTCCAATCAATAACCAAACACAAAACCCTTCATCTATCTTAACCAAAAATGTGACACTAAACCTAAAATGCATAAACCCATCAAATTGATACACCACACACTAACCAAACACTAATTACTTGTTTATTTAGTTGTTAATTAGACTTAATTCCACGTTTAAACCAAAAGCCCCAAAAATTACCATAGGGTCGAAACCCTAGAATGCCATACGTGGCTTTATACGACCAAAACAAGTGTTACCCATGTTCCATTTACGTTATTCAAGCACCAATTGCAATATTAGATGAAAACCCTAAAAGTACGAATCTTAATCTTTAAATTTGAAGGTGTTATTGAAGGCTTTTGTGGGAGTATTTTATATGGATAGAAAGAGGATGAAACGATCTACAAGATACTGGTGGAGGTGAGATACCACTTGTCGGAAGTTGGCCGGAAAATGGCCGGAATAGGGGCGGCCAAGGTGGTGGTGGTGGTGGTTAGGGTTTGTTCTTGAGGAGAGAGAAAGAGATTAGAGAGAGAAAGGTGTATGTGTGTGTTTTTAGTGAGAGAAAGTGAAGAAAAAATGAGGGTGAATGAGGGTATATATATTCTGGGAGGAGGGACTAAATAATAAAAGAGAGGGAGGGGAGGGGGCGCCGGCCTAGACAAAGATGAGGGGCCGTGGTCGCCATTTTTCGTAAAACGTTCCGTTTATCCATTCCCGAGCTCATATATTGTCCCAAGAGTGTCCCACAATGTTCATTCGACTTTCAAACATCGTTATTTACATTTTTCCACGAGTTTTGACTATTTATTTGTCAATTTTTGAGTTACGGTCTAAAAGTTACAATAATTCTCGTTTTAGGTTTTTCTAGTGCCGAATCGAATAGTGCCTACCAAATAGAGTTAAAACTCATACTATAACTCATTTAATAATGAAATAAATCATAAAAACCAATAGATGATATAAAATCAAGTCATGGTTTATAAAAATAGTGATAAAGGCAAAAGCTCGGTTTAGTTTAACGAATGCGGTTACCTAAAATAGATTCCTAAATTGCCCGTTGTCACAGCCTCCCCACCTCGTAAGAAACCCGTCCCGGTTTCACTGAAAGCTGCTTGATGTCATGAAAATTTTAGGATAATTCCTACGGAAAACGTCCTCACGTTCCCAGTGAACTCCGTCCATGCGGGAGTTCCAACGAACCTTAATAATCGGAATCCGGCTATTCTCCAGCCTTTTAATCTCACGATCCATAATCTCAATCGGTTCCTCAACAAAATTCAATTTCTCATCAATACGGATATCTCTTAAAGGCACCACTATGTTTTCCTCCGAAAGACATTTCTTAAGATTACTAACATGAAAGACATTGTGTACATCGCTCGATTCGATGGTAGCTCCAAGCGGTATGCTACCGGTCCGATTCTTTCCAGATTGGAAATGGACCAATATATCGGGATTGAGTTTTCCACGCTTTCAAAACGAGTCACTCCTTTCCAAGGAGAAACTTTCAACATAACACGATCTCCAACCTGAAATTCTAAAGGTTTACGTCTCTTATCGGCATAACTCTTTTGTCGATCACGAGCGGTTTGCAACCGATTATGAATCTGTACTATCTTCTCAGTGGTTTCTAGGACAAGTTCGGGACCTGTAAGTTGACTCTCGCCAACTTCAGCCCAACAAACAGGAGAATGAAATTTTTGACCATACAGTGCCTCAAATGGGGCGGCCTTAATGCTAGAGTGATAACTATTGTTGTAAGAGAATTTGGCCAAAGGGAGGTGTCTCTCCCAGCCTTTTCCAAAATCAATAACACATTCTCTAAGCATGTCCTCTAAAGTCTGAATGGTTCTCTCGCTATGACCATCGGTCGTGGATGGTAAGCGTGACTCATATCCAAATTGCTCCTAATCTCATCATGTGACTTCCAAAAGTGGGATGTAAACGATCGTCTCTATCGGAAATGATAGATATCGATACTCCATGACGCGATACTATCTCCTTAAGATACAATCAAGCAAGCTTATCAAGACTATCGGTTTCACTAATAACTAAGAAGTGAGCGGACTTAGTTAAACGATTAACTATTACCCGGATAGCGCCATTGTCGCTAACTCTGTTCTCGTAATTTAGTGATAAAGTCCATGGTTATTCGCTCCCATTTCCATTCCGGAGTTTGGGTTGAACTAAGAGTCCCGATGGTTTCGATGTTCGCCTTTACTTTAGAACAAGTCGCACCAACCGACATCTTGAGCTATATCGGCTTTCATATTAGGCCACCAATAAAGTTTCTTAAGATCCCGATACATCTTATCGGCCCGGATGAATAGAGTATTTTGATTTATGCGACTCGTGCATAATCAACTCACTGGATTCCACCATAAATGATATCCATCTTCGTCTTTGAAGCATAATGTCCCGTCGGAACACTTCAAGAAGCGTTTCACTTTCTACCATTCCATGAAGATTCTCATAAGGACGGTTCTCTTCCGTCAATGCCTCTGCTTGAGCGGCTAAAATTTGAGATGGTAAGGGCGAAAAAATGGTCATTCCTAAGGATCTAACGAGTAGGGGTGGAATGTCCTCCTTACGACTAAGTGCATCAGCCATAACATTAGCCTTACCAGGATGATAACGAATCTCACGGTTGTAATCACTAAGAAATTCCAACCAACGACGTTGTCTTATGTTCAGTTCCTTCTTATCTAAGATATGCTTCAAACTCTTGTGGTCGGTAAATACTACACACTTGGTTCCATACAGGTAATGTCTCCAAATCCTAAGAGCAAACACTACAGCACCTAACTCAAGGTCATGGGTGGTGTAGTTTTTCTCATGCTTCTTAAGTTTTCGGGATGCATAAGCAATCACCTTATCACGTTGCATCAAAACAACATGTTAGCCTTAATAGTTTTTATTAGAAGTGATGGTCATTCACGTTTAGGAACTTTGTAACGCGTGTTAGATATCGTGATAGAATAGTCAACGGGCTCGTGGATTGGACTAAGCTAAATGGGTATTAGTTTAGTTAAGCTTGCCTTATATCACTCCATGTCCAATCCAATCCAAACGAGCCCATGCCAAGCCCATTAGGGCATCTTCTACTTGTACTATATAAACCCCTCAAAGTCTCATTTGAGGGGTGTGCTTGAGTGTGTGTGTGTGTGTTTTCTTTGGAATATACAACATATTGTGTTTATCTTTATCCTCTCACATACATGGTTTACATATCATTCAAGTCACCATCTTTCCTTCTTTATCTTTCTACGTTTGTGTTTGGTTTCACGTGGTTATACTTGTATACGTGTTGGGTTTGTAATAAGGTTGATAAAAGTAAGGCCTTACAATTGGTATCAATTGCCTAACAATGGTTTAGGAGTGTTTGTGTTTGTTTTGAAGGGTTACACGTACAACTCTTGTTTTACATATTTGCCACGCTTAAAGCTTTAATTTTTGCACTAAAATCTTCAAGATTCTTGTGGTTTAAGGTTTATTTGGTGCTAAAGTTTCAGTTTTTTGCAAAAAGTTCGAAGCTTTACGTGTTTTAAATCATTTTTGAACTCGTATTTGGTTCATTGGTCAATTCTACTCGTAAGCTATCCAAGCACTTTGGGTGAAAAGGTCAACATTTTGTGTTATTCGAGTGTTTTAAGGCTATCTGCAAGAGAAATCGTTTGAATCATCGGAAATTTTTACGCGTGAGGTCAAAACCCTAGTTCTACGCAGAAGAAAGTCAAACCACGATAAGTTTCTACGCATAAGAGTTTTATACAGTTTCTTCGAGCTATAATGGTTACTCGGTGCTTCCTCACTTGGATAAGTCGTGGAACACTTCGACTTTGGATATCTTTTACATCGTGATAGTGTAAAGGATTTTGGGCAAAACCTAATCTTACGCATAAGCTTAGACTTACGCGTAGAACACTTTACGCTTAAGCATTTTTCTTACGCCTAAGCTAAATCTTACGCATAAGCTAAATCCTACGCATAAGCTTTTCTACGCCTAACTTTAAGTTTATGCCTAAGCTTTCTATGCCTAAGAATCTTACGCCTAAGCTTTCTACGCCTAAGAATCCTACGCCTAAGCTTTCTACTCATAAGATCCTACGCCTAAGCACCAACTCTACTCGTAACCTCTTCGGTCTACGCCTAAGCTCTTCAATATTTAAAAAAAAAATCAAATTTAAATTTTTCAAGAACTTGAGTAAAATTTAAATTTTGAGGAGACTAAACGTTCAATTTTTACGAAATTCAAATTTTGGTATAACTTGAAAATTTTGGTCAAAATTCAAATTTTGGACCCAAATTCAAATTTTTTCGGTCAAATTTGGCGTCAAAATTGTCATAACTCAAAATTTTCATACGACCTTAGAATTGATTTTTATAGTGAATTTCAAATTTTGGAAGAAAAATTTTTACGACCAAGGTTACGAGTACGACTTTCAGAAAAACTTCACACGGCAATATCTTTTCAAACACAACTCCTTTATCGTTGAATCGATCCTACATCAACTTTATCATACATACCTTCCTCAATGGCAACTCTGGCAGATCGTCTCAAAACTGCTTTCTTTGATTCATTCTTCAATGACCTAAACATTAGTCCAACTACACCAAATAACAACAACCAATGGATTTCATTGTATAATCCGCAGTTTGCTCAACCAAGTATGCATATGGGTCAAGGAGGACAAATGGTTGATGTTATTGGGAATCAGAATGGATTTGCTACGGGTATACAAATGAGGAATCGATGCAATATGCGTGGGCAGTTTGATGGACATCAAGGGGTCGATTGTGAATCGTAATATGGGATATCAAATGGGAATAATCGCTTTATGACTTGGTTCAAGAAGCTACCTCTAACAATCACAACAAAGATTCGGTATTTTGATCCGTAATGCAAAGGTCAAACGACCGATTTAAGCTTGAAAGGATCCAAAGACATGTTGATGTTAGCAGAAAGAAGAATCGAATTGAATTGACCGATGCGTAATACGAATTCATGAATCCAAGACGGTACATAAAGCAATCAATCATCGCAAACTCCACCATACAATCAATCGCCAGGACTCAACATCAAGCGGTACTTTTGATACACCTCCGGTCTATGACACAGATTCACTCAATGAGGTACCAAATTATAGTAATGTTGCTAATCGGTTTACTCATGATGAACAACATTACGTGACATCAAGACCTACTTATGATACATACTGCACAATCCGAGTTGTAGCAATACGAACTCTGAAACTCCAGATGTGGATCCTAATGGCGGCTATGTGGCACAAAATACTGAGACTGATGAGGAAACCCGTGCTTATTTTGAATCATTAATCAATAATTGTGGTATTGAGATTGAGAAAGTGAGTAAATTCAATCGCGAGGTTAAGGCCGCGAATCAGAAATTGACCGCTGAGCTTGAGAGTTACAAAGAGAATGCAAGAGCCTATGAATTTCATACAAACAAAATATCGTAATTAGAAATTGGTTATCTAGATTCGCTTTTAAGAGAAAAACAATTGCAACTCAAGTATGATACACTTGATGTGAATCGAACTTGAAAATAAAATCTTTAAACAAGGAAATTTCAACTAAATGACCAACTTTCTAAACAAAAACACTTTTTTCGATCTTGAAAAGAGAAGAAACAGTTGATTGTCGATTTTTCAAAACGAGAAGATTTCTTCTAGATGAAATTGACAAAATGAAACAATAAAAAATTGGATAATTTGCTTCTTACAACGGGTCATTCCGCTAAGACAAACAAGATGCTTTCTAATCAAGTAAATCCGATTTTTCATACTTCTCATAAAATGGCTCTTGGTAACTCACCTCCTTGTTTTTTCAAGAAAGCTCAGAAATCTCAGAATGTGTTGAACAATGGAAAACCTTTGCATGAACCCATAATTGTTCGTGATTCTCTTGAAACGTTGAAATATCTGAGGAGAGTAGATCAAGAATGAAACAAAAACATCCGGAAATCAAACCAATTGACTATAACAAATGGAACAAAATTAATGGTATTTCGTTTGTTTCACATAAAGAACAATCAAAGTTTTCCATCACACCAGTTTCAAAACCAGTTGCAACTCCTGTAGTTGTCTCAAAATCCTTTTCGAACATTGAACAAATGTCTTCAAACAATCCTTTTAACACAAGTGATGCTAGAAGTATTTTAGAAAATGTGAAAACTAGAATCATGGACTTCAAGAGATGTTAAAACTAAAACCACTATTACACGTAACAACCGGTTCTCTAGTTTTGATATCGAACAAAGAAAGTTTTTGAAACTCAAATTTCCCCGCCTAAATGCCATCAAGTGCAAGGGTAATTCATTTTGAACAAGCATTTTGAAAGAAACAATTTGACTTTGTCAAGGACCATAAATCCTCGGTAAAGCAAGCTAATGAAAGTGTTGAACACATCAAAGTTTTGGAAAATTTAAATGATTCTCTCTTCAAGATGTTATGACTACCGATATCATGTCCATTATCTTACAAACATACTGTTGAAGATCATGAAAGACTCACCGAGACCTCCGCAATTGTTTCAAAATATGAAAAGCTCTTGAAAACTTGAAAAGAAAACGTGTCCTATTTTAAATAAATTTTGATCGAAAAACAAGAATGCAATTATGACAAATCGTCGATGAGCGTGCCTACAAGGACATGCAAGAGCAAAATGATCTTTGAGAGTTCAACCGAAAGTCTAAAAGGAAAGGTGTGGATACTAAGTGTGCAAAACCATTGACCGAGGAGAAAACAAATGTTCCCAAACCGGTTTCAAACCAAAATGTCTACTTCGTTTCCTCCAAAAGTCAATGAGAAAATGATTTATCAAAAAAAATCACTCCACGACTTTGCCTATCAAAAACGAATTATCAAAGGTTTTGAAAACCTGCTTTTGATAAAGAAAAAGTGATTACACCGCCATTTCTAGGACTAGTACAAGGAATGTGACCAAAATCCGCTTAAAGAATCATTGGTTCTAACAAAATGGTCAACAATCACTATCTAGAAGAAGCTAGGAAAAAGCACAGAGACTCGAAAAGACGTAATTTTAGGTGCAACATCTAGGGTGATGAATTATACAAGATTTCAAGGCGACGCTAGTAGTAGTAAACCATTACCTAGGAACACTATACAAAGACTAGGGATTGGCTTGCATCTAAGAGTAGTTGCTAAAAGAAAATGCTATGCCCTTAGAAAACAACACTAGGAATTCTAAGTCTTTTTCGAACAAGAATCAACTTCCAAAAGACCTGAGTGACAAAGTTAAAGTCGATGTTTTAAACAAAATATTGAATTTGTCGTACTACATGTAAAAATGTGTCTTTTCGCCTAATCATGAGGCATGTGTCTCACAATATCTCAAGAAAGATAATTTCGTACAAGGCACAATCCACTAAGACACCAAATAGAAACAAGCCCGCTGATAAAATGTCAAACAAAAAGAAACCTAATAGGTGGATCTCTTCAGACGTAGTTTTTCTAAACCGAGTCTTCCACGCATCCGATAAGAAAACAACTCCTAGATCTTACCTTAGGTGGATACCCACGGAAAAGTTTTCAACCAAGTTGGTCTTAGATGGATTCCCACAGAAAGATTTTGATACTTGCTCCAACACGGATAATAGTGAAACTCATCAAGATAAGGAAGTCAAAACCACTACAACCGTTGATAGTAATCACCCTCACCGTGAGGAATCTTGTACTTCTAACATCGTTATTTGTGAAAACTCTTCTTCTTTGGTCAGCAGTGAATCAAATATCTCTCGAACCCAACTCATCAAAGAGTTCCAGTGCAGTAAACTCTTCTTCATCATTCTTTCTATCTTCTATTATTGATTTTCCATTTCTTTTATAAAACCAACAAAAGCAAAATATAAAATATAAAACTTTCAAAAATACAAAAACAATATAAAATCAAAATCCAAAAATATTCTTCTTACGACATGTCTCTCAGATAATCGATATTCTCAGACGCTTCTAGCAATGTCATTCAACAATGATACGAGTATGTACAGATGCTTGAGCGAGAGTTCTTTAAATGTTTTCTAAAACATGTCGCTTCTCAAAACTTCTTCAAATAATGGCTTTCAGATACTTCAAGATTTAAACCGGTCTTCAACATAATGGTTTCGGATACATCGATTCGGGACCGCTCTTCAAAGAAAGGAAAGTGCTTATCCAAAACAAAGGTTTTAAATATTTTCAAGCACTTTTCCTAAAATCATAATGGCTTGTAAGTATTTCGCTTGCAACCCGATCTTTAAAGAAAGGAAAGTGCTACAAAATCTATTTTCATAAATATTGAGCACTTATCCTAAAACAAATGAAGATAATTCTTCTTCAATATCTTCAAAAGATTTTTAAAATCTTCATCTTACAGTACCATTGATTCGAAATTTTCAAAAGATTTTCAAAATCTCTCTCATTTGGTACCAAGACAACTCCTCTAAACCTTAATTGATTCTAACTTTTCGTATGAAAATATGCTTTCATTACGGGGAGTATTAAACCAAAATTGTTCCAAAATTCATGCTAAATCGGTTTCTCCAAATGCTTTTCAAAACATATCGTTTAATCATTTTGTTTCAAAAAATCATCGGTATGCTATTTTTGAGGGGAGAAACGTGATTAAAATGTGATCAAAAAGGTTTAATGATCGTTGTTTGAATCTCAAAAGAGCTCGACTCCAGAACCAATGAATTGACGAAATTAAAGTCGGAAATGTACCATTTAGAAACTTTCTATGGACTTGACCAGACGGGTAATAATTTCAAGCTAGTTCTCTAGTGATGTAAACGTGTCTCGAATCGGTCTAGTTCATTTAAAGTCGATCAATTCAAAAATCTGATCTCTACCCTCTCTCGTGCAGATTTTAGTTAAAACAATATAAGCACATGTGAAGGGAGTGTTTATGAAAACAAAACTCTCAAGGTGTTAACAAAATGTTTTGATAATCATAAACACTTTGAGAGATTTTCAAGAAAATGGTTTTATGGCAACAATAGGGCGGTCATGGAGTTATAAGGTGTCTAAGGATAGAAATCTGTCCTATGATCCGCCAGAGTCGGAGGGATCTACCCAAGGACATCACAAATAGTTAGTATTAGAAGTCCTCGGGTATGATTGAAAAAAGGAGAAATATGAGAAAGGAGAAAGAAGGGTTGAAGAATTAAAAAGAAAAGTAAAAGAAAGGGTGAAAAGAAATAGCCCTCCATATTCAATCTTAGGCGTAAACCGGGTTCAATACATATACTCTTGGTTGTCACCAAGATGACACCGTATTGAAGACAAAGACGTCATGGACCCGGTGACGCTTCGCACCTAACCTTCTAGCCACTCAATTCCTCTTAAAAGGGATTTGTTTCATTCTCACTGGGAACCCTACATAATCTATCGACCTTCTCTTAGAGATCGTTGATATTGAAGAAGGAGAAGCTCTCCCTAGTCTCCGCTCAGGAAAACCAAAATGCACTAATTGAGTCTAGAGCCACGAAATTCATCAAAAGATCTCATAGGAACACATGACATGACATCGCTTGTTGTTCTTCAATAAGGGCACAAGTGATATATTCTAGAGTCCTACGCAGATCTTAGCAATCTGCCAGAACATTTATGAGAGGCTTCACAATTGTGATCCTTAGTGATTGAATGGAAACTCCCGCTGTGGTCAACATCAGCGACCTCGACACAGTCACTTGTAACTCCCATGGATTATGCTTAGTGTGTCTCAAACGGTCTACGATGTGGGGTGATGCCCGGTGTACCTCAATGACTCATCCGAATCAGAGGGTGTACTTCGCATATCGTGTTATCTCACTTGTGGGACTCCAGTTCAGAACGGCCTTGTGAGAATTAGAGACGTGTTTTCACACTATGTCATAACACCCTCAAAATTCAAACTTGTAAGTGCCGGAATCCGCTTATTACTAACCTGCTTTTATGTTTTCTTCTTATGGAAGCTCCGGAGCGGATTGATCGTGCGATTCTCCACATGCTCATACCAACAACACATGAAAGTTCTCATCAAAATCAAAGGCAACAAAGTTTAAGATGATTCTTCGTCAATGTCAAAGAATCTACAAAGTATAAAGACTTGAGAACTACATCATTGGTAATTAAAAGTCAAATAGAAGTGTGAGCATGGTGGAGAAAGGTGGAGACACCTAACCAACGGTTGACAACGGCAGAACAACCACATTATCTCGATCACAAAGCATGAAGGAACAAAGAATCAAGACTATTCTATATCTACACACAAAGTTCAAGCTCGAGAAAAGTATAGACCTAATCAAGTGGAGCATCATTTGAATGACCACCCCTTGGGGGAGATTGTTAGCCTTAATAGTTTTTATTAGAAGTGATGGTCATTCACGTTTAGGAACTTTGTAACGCGTGTTAGATATCGTGATAGAATAGTCAACGTGCTCGTGGATTGGACTAAGCTAAATGGGTATTAGTTTAGTTAAGCTTGCCTTATATCACTCCATGTCCAATCCAATCCAAACGAGCCTATGCCAAGCCCATTAGGGCATCTTCTACTTGTACTATATAAACCCCTCAAAGTCTCATTTGAGGGGTGTGCTTGAGTGTGTGTGTGTTTTCTTTGGAATATACAACATATTGTGTTTATCTTTATCCTCTCACATACACGGTTTACATATCATTCAAGTCACCATATTTCCTTTTTTATCTTTCTACGTTTGTGTTTGGTTTCACGTGATTATACTTGTATACGTGTTGGGTTTGTGATAAGGTTGATAAAAGTAAGGCCTTACACAACACCTAAGCCTTTATGCTGAGCGTCAGCGAAGACACGACAAAGTCTTCGCCTTCAGCAAAGCTAGGATGGGCGACTACACAACTTCTCCTTCGTGGTTGGAATGCTTCTTCTTCCTTTTCTCCCCATTCATACTTAACATCCTTCATGTTAGTTTGGTCACGACTTAGCCATTTTGGAAAATCCCTCAATGAATCTCCTATAATAGCCTCGCTAACCCTAGAAACTGCTAGATTTCGATGGGTTCTTAGGGACGCCCATTCCTTAATGGCCTTAATCTTAGGCGGGTCAACATGAACACCTCGACTATCTATCACATGGCCTAAGAATTGCACTGACGGAATCCAAAATTCACACTTAGAGAATTTGGCATACAACTTCTCCTCTCTCAGCAATCCTAAAACGAGCCTCAAGTGCTCTTCGTGCTCCTCACTACTCTTAGAGTATATCAAGATGTCTTCTATGAATACTTTCACAAACTTGTCCAGATATGGCTTACACACTCGATTCATGAGATCCATGAAATTCGTTGGCGCGTTGGTCAAACCAAATGACATCACTTGGAATTCATAGTGTCCATAACGAGTCCTAAACGCAGCCTTAGGGATATCCTCTTCTCGAACTCTAAGTCGGTGATAACCGGATCAGAATCGATCTTAGAAAAGACACTAGCTCCTTGGAGTTGGTCGAATAGATCATCTATTCTAGGTAACGGATATCGGTTCTTCAACGCTAACTTATTCAATTCCCTATAATCGATACACATCCAAACGATCTATCCTTCTTCTTCACAAACAACACCGGTGCTCCCACGGTGACGAACTTGGTCGAATGAATCCCTTCTCCGACAACTCGCTTAACTGCTTAGACAGTTCCTCCAATTCTCTTAGAGCAAGTCGATAAGGTGCCCGGGGCTAAGGGTGCAAGACCGGTATCAACTCTATTTGGAATTCCACTTGTCGAGGTGGAATCCTGGCGAATCATCGAAACACATCCGAAATTCTCTAACGACGGGTACATCATTGGGGTTTCTTTCATTCTTCTCCTCGCTTTTCGTAAATTCGAGCCAAGAAAAGACAACCTCCTCTATAGATGTACTCGGCCTTAATACAAGAGATGATGCTCAACCGGAAGGACTTCCACAACCGCCCGATCTCCTTGTATGCTCGAACTTTTTCGCCATACTGTAACGCACAATCTTCTCATCACGGATGATGTGTGCACCGTTCTTCGACAACCAATCCATTCCGATAATGAAGTCAAAACTTCCTAAGGTAACCGGCAATAAGTCTATACTAAACGAGCGGTCTAGGAAACTTAAGGTACAACCACGAACTACGATGTCTATCTTCTCTCTATTCCCATTGGCTAATTCCACATCGTAACTAAACCCTAGAGGTGTTTGGGAGATTCCTAGTAATGGCATAAAATTAGTGGATACGAAACTCATATTCGCACCAAGATCAAACAAGATGGAAGCATAGCGATTATTGAGAAGGAACCTACCAGAACTCACGTTAGGGTCTCACGACTTCCCTCCCAAGAGCGTGAATACGCTACTGCCCCATGTCTCTCTGTTGATTCCTAGCACCATGGTTTCCGGTTTTCCACGACCTCACGCTTCACGAGTTTAAGCCATTACATCCTACACCTCGGTTAGCAAATCCTCCTACATCACCGGATTTCCTCTCATCCACGGCTCTCGGACTCATTCTTAAAGTGTCCTTCTTTCCACATCCAAAACAGTGACATGGCCTTCAGTCAATCTCCTTGTGCACTTTGAGTCTGCAGCAAGTGGACGTGACCTACATTCTTTGGCCATGTGTCCTACCTTAGAGCACTTCCTACACACAATCGGGCATGGTCCATGGTGGTGTCGATTACCACCACACAGCCTACCTTCATAACGCTTCTTATCTCCATTTCGATGGCGAACACCACAGGCGTCTCTTTCCGTTTGTTGCCATTCCTTTAGCAACTTCATTCCTCTTCCTCTTATCACTCCTATCACTCTTACCCTTGTCTCCTACTTCCAAAGACATAAGAGTCCATCAAACGCCGAGCCACAAAGAATTGACTCATGAAAATTAAGCGGCTTGGCAATGATGACATCATTTCGTAGCCAAAGGCAATCCATCAAGATACCTCTCAATCTTAAGTTCTTGGTGCGAACCATTTTAGGGCAAAGCAATGATAACTCTTGAAACGACGAGTATAAGTTGCCATGTCAAGATACCTTTAACCTTATGGTTCCAGAACTCACTCTAACTTCTTAACTTCATTCCTAGGATGATGAAGTCTTAATCAGAGAGTCTTAAACCGAGTCCAAGTCATACTATAAGCTACATCAATTCCTACTAACTGTGATAGTTGTTCCACCGTGTCAAAGCCTCGCCCTTCAAGGTGAATGTCGCATACTTAACCTTACAATCCTCATCACAGCTTACTCACAAAGAAACACAGATTCAGCTTTCTCCAACCACCTAGTCGTGTAAACTACTCCCCGTTCCTCCAAAATCAATGGGACCACATAATCGAACTCTTTGTAGGTACAACCTCGAGTTATTCAAGATTGGGGTTCCACTAGAAGTCTTAGAGAGGTTAGCCTCATTCTAGCAGCTCAATGACACCGCGACACTAGCTAGTCAATGCGGGTGGGTTCACGGTGGAGGGTTTTGTGAACAGACCATTCTCAAGACGGTCGCTCACATTCGGGTTCTCTACAATTTGGGTTATCGTTGTTCGGTTCTCAACATGTGGTGTGGCCCGGACGACGACCTCGACGACCAGGGGTAACAACAGCAGCAGGAGCTGCTCGGTTGTTCCTACGCGGGTTTCGTCTTGTTGCCACCATTCTAGAGGCAAGAAGAACAGTTTCACAAGTTCACAATTCACGTTCTAAAAATAGAGTTGGGTTCCAAGGGTCACCCAATAACGCCTGAATACGTAACCAAGGCCAATAGGGATAATGCTATTCCAAAGCGAAACAATCAATTACCGAATCATAACTAAGGATGCACGTTCCAATAACCTTAACTCATAGGTTTCAAAAGTGGAAATACATGGAAGGATATGGAGAAATCAAAAACGATCCTAACGACGATACTAGTAAGACAACTAGGATAATCCTTCATCTCGAACCAAGTACTACTCAGTTTCAAGATGGTACAAAACCATAAATCTAATACTATCTAGCCACGTCTACGAATACCACTCACCGATCTCCTAACATCGTCAACCTCTCCACAATGACGCTTAGCTCAACACGTCAGCGTCACGATCACTCTTAAGCTCGCAACCTCTCTCCAACTCACCAATCCTACACCAAATCGCTCTATCAAGATCACGAGCCGTCGTGAACCCTCAAGCAGTCCCCAACCCGCTTGGAGCTCAGACATACCCTCACGCAAAACCCTAGTCCTCCCGACTACAGACCCATATCAACTCTCATATCCTCTATACTAGCCTAGATACTCCAACCAATCGATCCGTCAACCCGACTAAGTCTAGTACCTGCGATGTAATCCTCTCCCACATCGACCCTCTCATCATACTCCTCTGCTCAAGAATAATCTCCGATGGTATCTCCGATCCTAACAGGCTACCTATATAAGGTGAGTAAGGTGGTGAGTCGATGTCTAAAGGTTGTCAGGGGACTGTGCTCTGCAAAGGAGAACCGTCCCGAAAATGTGCAGGACTGCAATGGAGGAGTACCACCTTCAGGATATCCTCATCATCCTCCTCACGAGGATCCTCATCCTCATCAACATACCGCTCCTCAATCTCATCCTCCTCCTCAACCTCATGCTCCTCCTCAACCTCATGCTCCTCCTGCCCTCATCCATAGGAGGAGAGTCCATGAGTCGAGTCTCTGCATGTAAATCCCGAGGTGGTACACTAGGAGATCTAGGCCTCCTAAGACATGGTGATCTTGGTGGTGATGACATAAGAGAGTGGGCGCTAAGCGGATAGTGATGATGGTGGTCTCACGATATGCGGGCGGTGCTATAAGCAAGCCTAGGAGTGCGTGCTCGCTAAAACCCGATGTAAAGTGAGCTACCTAGATGAGCTAGGTCGATCCGATGATGATGAACTAGTGTGACGGCAATCTCATAAGGATCACCCTGCATGAACCGTCATGAGAGTCAATGCCGCGAACTAGCAACAACAAGGACCTCTCAAAGACATCAAAAGCTAGTGAAGGCATAGTCCGTGACAATGGCATAGGGGTAGGTATAAGTGTTCGAAACAACTAGTTTTAATAAGCGCATCAACTTAACCAAAACATATATCACATAATGAAAGCTTTTAAAAGTGTAGGTACCGCATTACTCAAAATATGCCTTTAAATAAAACACATAAGTTCTGTTCCATCACATAATCCCATATCAAATCAATCGAGTTCAAAATTTCCAAAATCACAATATACCGTTTACTCAAATCAAATTCCGTAATATCTCGATAATCACATCTCATTTTCCAAAACCAATAATCATATCTCATAATTCAAATCATAGTTCATACCATAATAAAATAAGAAGCTTCGGCTTGGCAAGCGGGCGTGCGTCGGTCGAGGATCAATTTTTCTTAAAAGTGGTTATAGTTCGTGGTTTATAAATACCTAATTCTCTATAACTTGAGCTCGATACCAATCAGTAACACCCCAAATCTTGGTACAACGGAAGACTTAATCAAGTTTTCGGGCGTTACTATTGGATTGGTATCGCACACACGTATAGCAAAAAGATAGTCATTTAACATTCAAAACCAATCCCAAATTTAGTTAATCCAAACATTTAATCCAAAAGAGTAAATATTAGGCCCGAAACATAGTTTAATAAAATAGGTCCCCAAAGTTTGTCGAGTCGAAATGATCCTGAACCCCGCCTTCTTGCCAAGCTTCCACCGATCACGTATCCCAAACATCTCTCAAATACCGAGAAATCATGTTAAAAGCTCGACTACTGTTGGTGAGTTCATAGGTTTACGACAACAAAATCATAGTGGACTGTAAGAGTTGATTTGCTATGCAAGACCTAAGATAGATAAATACCGTTTCACACCGATCCTACCCGGATCTCCAATCATATGCTCACATCCCGTATCCAGGGATTACTCGGGCCCCGCGACTCTAGTCCGCCAGTGTCGTGGCAACCTCTAGAACAGTTGCCAACCCCGAACTAGGTCGATGTAGAAGTCTATTCTTAGCTAGGCAACGGTTCAACCTAGTCTAAGGCAACAACTACCGCACATCTATCTATACAGTCAAGCACATAAGCAAATCCAAATAGTTTTCACGGTCCAAAAACAAAGAGTATGATTCTCACCCCAATATAGTTAAAAACGAGATAAAAGTGGGGCTATGAAACTCACCTCAAGCAATCAACGCACAAATAATCACTAGCGTAATATAACAAGAATCACGGCACAACAACTATCGACTTGGCACAACCTATTAATGTAGACCAACTTTAATATATTTATTCCTCAAAATCAACGTTATCTACCCCAATATATTCCATTTCTTTATTTCAAAAAACGTCTCGTTTCACCATTTAATCCTAGTGTTCGGTATTCTTCGTGTGGGTGTATCGACTCAATATGATGCTATGAACGCACTCAAACAACCAATATATAACTCAATGCGACACAATGAGACCTCTAAACGATAAGCTCCATAGTCAAATAAGTTTTGGAATAAATAGTAGACCTTATCGAATTTGTCAACTCGATAAACTCATTTATTTACTCGTGTCGCTTATTATCCCATAAATCAATCGTATCCTAAAGAGTCATAAGGATAATTCACCTATTAATAGGGTTACCCAACGTACCTAGCGGGCTCTTATTAGATTCGTCAACCTAATAAGTCCGCTACCCACGTGGATCAACACTATTAATGCTAGGTTATCCGTAACCCATGCACATAACGTAAGTAAATAAATACTTAACTAATATTAAATGTCCACAATTGACATTTATTGATAAACGTACTCGAAACATTAATTACTTATTCATTACAAAACATTTCCAATTTAGTCGTTAGGTTCCGTTTAAAATAGTAAATAACAAGATAAGTCTTGTTATCGATATTTTTGGTACAAAAGCCCATTTATTATTTACATTTCATAGTTCTATTAGCATTTTCATGTATAAATATATATTTTGTCAAATTCCAATATTAATCTCATATCGTTATTCGTTTTGAGTCCACAAGCACGAGTCATAACTTCTCGGCTTTTAATCAATCAATAGTCTAAACTATACTAAAGTCCATGTTGCGGCTTTGTCGGAGTCAAGTAATGACTAAAAAGTTAAAGTAACGCCGACGCAGCTCAAAGTTGACAATATATATATCAAGTCCAATTAAAAGTCATAAAAGCGCAATTCAATCCCAAACCAACTCAAAACAATCTCGCCAACCAATCAATCAACCAAATATACTCGAAACCAATGTTATGACCCTAATGGTCATGACACGGTCGCGGTTAAGACCACGTGAACCAAACAAGCTCTAGAAGCTTTTTGGCTCCACGCATCTCATCCAAACCTCAACTACATCAACCAATAAGCTACCAAAACGACCCGACCAGAACCCGTGGCCCAAGTGGGTCACGTACGACACCAACCAAGACCCCTACATGGGTTTCTTGGTTCGTACGCCCCTTCACCATAACCAAACATCATCCAAACACAACCAAATCAATTCCACAACATCCAAATCCAATCATTCAAGCTCCAATCAATAACGAAACACAAAACCCATCATCTATCTTAACCAAAAATATGACACTAAACCTAAAATGCATAAAACCATCAAATTGATACACCACACACTTACCAAACACTAATTACTTGTTTATTTAGTTGTTCATTAGACTTAATTCCACTTTTAAACCAAAAGCCCCAAAAATTACCATAGGGTCGAAACCCTAGAATGCCATACGTGGCTTTATACGACCAAAACAAGTGTTACCCATGTTCCATTCACCTTATTCAAGCACCAATTTCAATATTAGATGAAAACCCTACAAGTACGAATCTTAATCTTAAAATTTGAAGGTGTTATTGAAGGCTTTTGTGGGAGTATTTTATATGGATAGAAAGAGGATGAAATGATGATGGATCTGGACACACACCTTGTGTCAATGATATTTTGTATAATATTATTAAGCACGCGGAATTTACTTAGTAATACTTAGAAGACGGATTATATGATGTATTGTAAGTAAACACAAAACTTAAGCTCCAATATTATTAATGAATAATACGAGTGATCTTGCTTATCACTAGGGTTACATCTTGAAGCCTTTGTGAGTAATACGTAGGTAATTAGACAAGTACCTAAGACAATGACCTAGGACCTCCTTTTATACAACAAGGAGTCATTTACAAGATAAGTATAAAGCTATCATTATAGAATATACACGAAATCTATTCTATACTTATCTAAACGCGTTCTCCTAATCATTATCTAATAGCGATGGTAATAATGTACCAAAATAGTGGTAATACATTTCCCATCGCTAGTGTTATTCCAAGCAAAGTAAACCACAACTATCCATGGTAATGATTATTCCCAACAATCCTCCCTAAACTTATGATTTCTCCGCAAATCAATAATTTTCTTCAATCTGCATTATCTTCAAAGATTTAGGGAATTCAATCAAACACTTTACTTCTTTCTCAACACGAATAGCTCGGAACATTGATCTTGAAGCCTATGTAATAATGCTCGACCTTCTCATTGTCTTCATGAACTCTTATTGTTATACATAACATCCTTTGAGAGTTCCACTCGAGTGGATACTCTTTCTCAAAGAAGCATGAATGCATCAACTCCATTTCTTTGAGAAACATGATGAACTTCACATGAGTCATAATAAAACCATTTAGTACGGGACATGTGCATGAGAATTTCGAAATCATCATTAACAGTTGGTTCATAGAGCCTTCTAAGATTAATCCATAACTCGCATCTCCTTCATATCTTTGAGATCTTGAGTATCAAACCTTTCTCGAACTAACTTCCATAATGTGTCAAGGTCATCTCGTCAAACGATTTAATGAGATCTTTAAATGCCATGAATGATGAAGTTTCACCACCTAGCCTTGTGATCTTCCATGTTGGAGCAAATTGCTAGCGGTGTAAACCTCCCAATCAATGATAGGATGTCTTACTTGCGGTGGTTCGGATAAAAGTCTTCTTCTACAACCAAAATCATTCTAGTCGGTTGTTCTTGATGAATTTCTCGTTAGGAATTTCTTGTTCTTCAAAGAACCTTAGTCTTCTTAACAGTTTGAGAATCACTTTCTTTGGCCTTTCTCTTCAATCCGGAAACCTTTTTGCTTCTTCTTGAGCCCATTGAAATAAAATCTCTATCATGTTTTGAACTCTGTAGTAGATACCTTCAACTTGATTATCGGACATTCCTTTGAATTGATGCTTTTCCAACCACCAACATGACAACAATAAGTCTTCATGTATGAAATAATTTGTGCCTTGGTTGGTTGTCTTTGTTTCTTGATTATTGGATTATTAGCAATCAAGAACTCAATATCTTCTTCGAAGGAACATAGCTAAACTCTGAGTCTTCTCTCTAAGTATTGTAGGTTGAGCGGTGGAAAGTGGATCTTCTTCCATTCTATCCAATCTTTTAGTCTCCAAAAAGCTTGCAACTTCCATTTCTTCAAGCTTTTCTTTTAAGAACTTGTTCTTGAAGAATCTTCTTAGCAATTTCTCTATCAAGAGCAATCGTGCTTGTTCTTTCTTTGAGATCTTTCTTCGGTTTGCTCTTCACTTTCCATAACCGCTTTACCTTTGTCTTTCTTGAGTTTATCAAATTCTTCACTTGCGGTGGCAATATTTGGCTCGCAGTGGAAATTGAATCGATGGTAAAATTAGTTGCGATCGAAAATATCTTGATCATCATGTTTTCTTCTTGATTATTAGCTTCCTTTGCTCCTTTACTAGTATCTCTTTCATCTTCAAAATCAATTTTCCTCCCCTGAGTTTCAGCACTTGTTTTCCTCCCCTGTTTGGGAGAATTACCCAAATCTTGATCAAAACCAGCTGAATCACCATCATTAGGTGAGGAAGAAGATGAAATCACCAACTTTGCAGTTTTCTTTTGCTTTTTCAACTCCTTTAACTCTTCCTTCAAGGTCTGAATCTCCTCCTTTAAGTGTTTAACATCCTTGGCATGCTGCTTCTTGACATGTGCCAAGTCATACAGAGAATTCAACACGCTGGCTAACTTTGTACACAAAACCATCAATTCAATTGTTGCCCAACGCCTCATCACTTCCAACTATGTTACCTGTTGGGAGGTGAATCATGGGGCATTGGCTCGATTTCCTCCTAGTTGGACTAGGTTGAAGTCTAGAACCACCGCGCTTGTTCCTAGACCAAAAGGTTCATAAACTTCTTTGTGTTGTCATGAAAGAAGGTGGTGTTTGCTCCTCCTTTCATAGGTTTGAGAAGCGGTGGAGTATAATCAATGTTTGGAAGAGATTATGGGTGTGTTTTGTTTAGTTGTAATCTTTGCAAGCATTTGAGGTAAGAGTGGTGTAAAATCATGGTGCCATCTCTATTCATGTTTTGAAAAACTTTAGGCTTTAGGCAACCGATTTCATAAACATTAGTATGGGGTTGCGATTGAAACTCATTTATGCTTGCACAAACCTTGGATACATTAAAATTTTGTTGAACTCTTTACATTGCTAGTCATACTTGTAAAAATATAATTTGACCATTAAAAATCTTATCGGTGGCTAGACAAACCAAAGGGTAAGCCATGGTTGAACCAAATTGCTCATAAGATGTTTTCTTTGGTGAGACAATGTAAAAAGTATTGTTGGGAATTATACTAAGTATGAATTATCTTTGAGATTCTTCTTTGAAGATTACTTTGAAGTGTTATGGAATCTCTGAAGACTTAATTCTATTGAAGTAATGAAACCGTGTAGATGGTTTACTGCGGAGATAGATATTCAGCGTATTCTATAGTTAGTTAGGATATGCATGAGCTTTATTAGGAAGTTATAATGTATATTTTATTTAGTTTTACGTTTATACGTTTCTTGGGAAACGGGTTAGGGTTCCTTGTATATAAAAGGAACACAATAGTATGAGTTATGTACGAGTTGAAAAACAAAGTTTTAGTATTATTAAAAGATCCATAGAGGATCAAAGTGTTCTTAGTTATTTGTGTTTGTTCTTGTGTTTAAATTTCGCTTGAATACAAGTTATAGAGACTGTCTTATAGTGTGTTTGTGATTACATAAGCATTACTATCGATCTACGAGTGCTTTAAGATCTATCAAGGTCTTAGGTTCAACAAGTGGTATCGAGCCTCGGGAGAGTCTCTACGATACTAAGAACGATCTTTTCTTTACACCCATACAACCAAAACAACCTTCACCATGCACGGATCGGATGATGATATTGAAGTCACCAACAACCATAACAACACATCTACGCAACAACTCGGTCTCTCTAACGACAATGCAAAGTTTCCATACCTCGAGAAGGAGGAGTACGATTTGTGGGCTATGAAGATGCGAGCTGGATCTCCAACATTGATTGGAATCTCGGGAAATTGTGAAGAAGGGGAGCAGTTTGAAGAGGACTATCACGGATCGATGGTAATGTTACCATTGTTCCTCCCAAATCTGCTTTGAAGAGATCTTGTATGTTCAAAGAGAGAACAAAGTGAGAACTATTCTCCTTGGGCTATACACGAAGATCACTTGGGTGACTTTCACTACATCTTTGGATGCTAAGGACATATGGATGGCAATCAAGGCTAGGTTTGGTGGGAATGAAGAGTCAAGGAGAATGAGGAAATCAATCTTTGAAACAACGGTTTCAAGAATTCCAAATCTCGAAGAGGAAGGTATCCACAAGGGATATGACAGGTTCCATAAGATATTGAGTCAATTGAATCGGTTGAAGGCAAAGCGAGATAATGATGATTGCAACTCAAAGTTCTTGCGATCTTTACCTTCATCTTGGTTGCAAGTAAGCATTGCCCTCAAAGCTAAAGGTGGGGTGGATATGCTCACTTTGATGAACTATACAACGAGACTTAAATCTCTTGAGCACGATGTGAGAAGTCCTTTCGTTCATCCACTCCTAGTCACACTGACATTTGTTGGGGCCTCCTCAAATAGGATGACTTATGCTCCAAGTCCTGTTTCCACATCATCATCATCCTACACTACAACTTCATCAAGTTCTCAACCTAAATCCAATGGTGTATTGGAAGATGTGATTCACTCTTTTGTTCTTGATTATGACACTCGTGACAACTAGCCTTTGAGGACTTTGAACAGGTGGATCCATTTGACATGGAAGAGATGAATTTGAAGTGGCAGCTGGCTATGCTCTCAATGAACATCAAGAAGTTTGAGAGTAAGTGCGGGAGAAAGTTTGGTTTCAAGGAAGAGATCCGGCAAGATTTAATGAAGCAAGGTCAAGTGCTTTACTTGTGGGCGGATGGGTCACTTCTCTAGAGAATGCAAGGATAGGAAGGTTGGTGATGAGGTGAGATATTCTTCTATCAATGATTCAAAAAATTTGGAACTGAAATTTGGACCTCATGACTCTTGTCACTATGGATGACCATGTCATTGGAAGATGCATGAGCATGAGAATGATGAAGGTCTGGTTCGGAGAATATTGGATTCTTTGGCTAGCTGTACTTGAGAGGATAGGCATGATCAAGTTGCCTTAATGGGCATCTCTCGGTACATAAGCTTGTGTTTTGGTTGTAGTGAGCGTTATAATGAACTTAAAAAGCCTATGATGAATTGAAACCTAAATATAATGAATGTTATGTTGAAGTTGAGGCTTATAAGCAGGCTTTAAAAACATTAGAAAGACAAAAGTTTGGTTTCAAAAGAATCAATTGGCTTATGATGAAAAGATCGGGGTGTTACAAAGTGATTTAGATTGTGCTAAAATTGATTTAAAGCGTCTTGAGAAAGAAAAAAGCGAGGTAGTTTACGAAAATCAAGTGCTAAAGAGAAACTAGATAATGAAGTAGCTAGACATAAAGAATGGTTAATCTCGGGTAACAATCTAGCTAGACATATCTATAGTAGTCAATCGAGACCTCGGGGATAGGTTTAGGTTTTCAAAAGTATGTAGGATTAGAAGCTAGGCATGATGGGCGTAAAACTACACCGGCAGGTTTAGCTAATTATGTTAAAGAAGGAACATTACATCTTGTCTCGGACCTATTAGAGGAGAACATATGCCCATTGACCTTTCCTCACAGTTGACTTTGATGGATCACACCATCTTTATGGCAAAAGTCAAAGACTTGCGGACCACGATTCTTCATCTCTGACTTTGTCTCTTGTTGTGGCGGTGACAAGTCCTCGACCAAGGTCTACTTCTACTACGGTGTGATTCAAATGACAAGTTAGACCTTCCCAAGACCTTGCCCAAGCCTACACCCAAGGCGCTTACAAGCCTTTTAGAGTTCTTCTTTGAGGAATCAACTTCCAAGGCAGTTTCTTACGAAGACTTGTCTTTTAATTCTTTGCACAATAATGCTTTTAAGTTTGTTAAAACAATTACATTAATTCTTGTGGTTTGAATGCTTTTGCATGTAATAGAACATCTTTTACTTTGAATAAATCTTCTAAAAGAAGACATGTTTTGTTTGTGGAAGCAAATTTCATTTGATTAAGGATTGTAATTTTCATGAGCAAAGAATGGGTGCAGTCTTTGGTCAAAAGAAATCTAGACCAATGTGGACAAATATTAATGATATACCATCTTTTATTCCACAAGCAACTAATAAACCTTCTCCTTGGAGAAGATACATTGCTAGACCTTATGTGAAACCAACAAGTTCATATTTTCAAAATGGTTATTGGCACGGATGTGTTGACTCAATGTATGATGGGAAGGGAACTTGGGAATGCTGCTTTGTGAAGCCCTCGGCGAGTTGTTCTAGGACTAAAGGGACCCAATTTTCAATGGAGGTCCAAGAACAATGGTGGATCTTTTGTTTCTACATGGCCTAAATCTTGTGATCCATGAGGCGGGGCTCAAGTCGATAATGACTTGAGTCTCCATAGTGTACTAATATTTTGTATATATTTTGGTTGTTGTTGTAGGATCATCCTCTTAAGCATAAGGAAGTTGGCATAGTTGATAGTGGTTGTTCGAAGCATGTGCGGAAGCAGAGAAATGATGCATAATTTCATACCCATTGAAGGAGGAGGCAATGTGACTTTTGGTGGAAGTGATGGTAGAATCACGGGAAGGCACCATCAAAACACCTCAAGCTGGATTTTGAGAATGTGTACTATGTAAAGGCGCAACACTTCAACTTGTTCTCGATCTCACAAATTTGTGACACCAAGAACAAAGTATTCTTCTACGAGGATGAATGTCTTGTGCTATCTAAAGACTTCAAACTACCGGAAGATACATCAATTACATTGAGAGTTCCTAGAAATCACAATCTATACATTCAACTTGAATGATGTTCAACGAAGGTGACCTAACTTGTTTGGTGGCTAAAGCATCTCTGGATGAGTCTACAAAATGGCATAGAAGGATGGCTCATGTGAACTTCAAGACCATCAACAAACTTTCTAAACTTGGTCTAGTTGAAGGACTTCCTTCCAAAGTTTTCACCAATGAACATAATTGTGTTGCCTGCAACAAAGGAAAGCAACACAAAGCCTCATACAAAGCCATTACAGTTGTGAGCACTATCTCAGACCCTCTTCAGTTGCTGCACATGGATCTTTTTGGTCCAACCCAAGTCAGGAGTATTGATCACAAGTATTTCTGCCTGGTAATAACTGATGATTATAGCAGATTTTGTTGGGTATTCTTTTTGAGGACTAAAGATGAAACATCTCAAGTTTTAAAAGAGTTCATTACCCTTGTTGAAAACCAATTGAACAAAAAGGTTAAAGGAATTCGGTGTGATAATGGGACAGAGTTCAAAAATGTTGTGTTAATCGAACTTTGTAAGTCTAAAGGGATTAAAAGGGACTATAGCACTCCAAGAACCCCACAACAAAATGGGGTGGTGAAAGAAAGAATAGGACCTTAATAGGAGGGCAAGATCCATGCTTGCAGACTCTAAATTACCCACTATGTTACGGTGAAGCGGTTAGCACGACTTGCTATGTACTCAACGGGGTATCCATTACTCGACCTCATTTCAAGACACCTTATGAACTTCTCCTTTGGGAAAGTTCTGCTATACATTACCTCAAACCGTTTGGATGTCAAGTGACCATTACGAACACGGTGATCCATTGGGGAAATTTGATGAGAAAGGCGATGAGGGGTATATTGTGGGTTATTCGACTCATAGTAAGGCTTCTGAGGTATATAATTTGAATGCTAGAAAGATTGAGGAGACAACTTTGAGATATCTGGAAGATAAGCCCAATGTTCAAGGTCAAGGTCATGTTTGGTCCTTTGACTTGGACTATAGCGATTACTTGGGTTATACTAGACATGTTGCTAACCAATCTGCGGTACACAAGAGTCTCCACTAACCATGCGAGGCACCTTGGATGTTGACTCGGAGAGTGAGTCGATCATGATGAGCAACCAATTCTTGTACCTTCCTTCTCCCTACCCATTTTGAAGGTGATCATTCTAAAGTGATTTCGATAAGGATGAAGATGAGTCACACTATCGAGAGGACCTTGCTAGACTTAGAAGCAAGAGCATGCAGCCAATCTTGGTGAGAGGCTTGGTGGGGAGTTTGCAAAAGGCGCTTTCGGTGGAAACCTTGTTTCTCTGACAGTTCTCTGTTTCTCGACATCATCAAATCTGCGGCGGTCCTGCTGCATCTACTCAAACTCCAACTAGTGTGTCCACGGACTTTGAAGAACCATATACACGATTTCCAAGTCCTTGGATCTTGGTAATCATCAATCAAAGATGGCATCTTCACCTACCTTCCTATGGCGGTGATTTTGAACCAACCATGAACAATCTTGACACCACAATTGATATCAACCCTACGCTACAAAAGGATCAACGATTGCTCATCCTCAATCAAATATTATTGGTGATCCTAAAGCACTGTTCGAACTAGAGGTCTTGTGACAAGTTCAAGTATGGTCAAATTGCTTTTCTTTCATATGTCTCAAATCGACAAAGGGACAATCACACGGACTTTAAGCATTGTCATTTGCTTGCTTCCTTTCTCAAGTGGAACCAACCGGTGTTACTCAAGCTCTTGAAGATTCAAGTTGGCTTGAAGCAATGCGAGATGAGATGCAACAATTCAAGAATCGGGAGGTTTGGATTTTGGTACCACTACACGATGGAAAGTTTGCAATTGGGACAAAATGGATCTTGAAGAATAAAAGAGATGCAAGGGGTATAGTGGTTAAAAACAAAGCAAGATTAGTGGCTCGGGGTTCGAGGCAAGAGGAAGGGATCGATTATGATGAGGTTTTGCACTGTAGCTAGAGTTGAGGCCATTAGAATATTCTTGGCCTATGCATCCTATATAGGATTCATGGTTTATCAAATGGATGTGAAAGGTGCTTTTACGTATGGTGAGATAGAAGAAGAGGTATATGTCACTCAACCCAAAGGCTTTGAAGACCCGGATCATCCACATCATGTTTACAAGGTTGTGAAAGCTCTCTATGGACTTCATCGGGCACCAAGAGCATGGTATGCTAGGCTATCTGCATTCTCTTTGAAGCATGGTTCTGAAGAGGTGCCATTGACAAAACACTTTTCTAAAGAAAATAATAGAGACATCATTCTTGTGCAAGTTTATGTGGATGACATTATCTTTGGCTCCACTAAAGAAGCTTGGTGCGGGGAGTTTGAGGAGTTAATGAAGGAGAGTTTCGGATGAGTGCTATGGGGAGCTTACTTTCTTTTGGGTTTACAAGTTCGTGAGAAACACGATGGTATTTTTATCGGTCGGGATAAATATGTGAGAGACATCTTGACAAAGTTTGGTATGGAAAATGTCGAGCGCCACTACACCTTATGAAGCTCAAAACCAAAGAACAATATTGAACGGATCCATTTGTAAATGTTCACTTATCTGAGATCTATGATTGGTTCCTTAATGTATTTCTTGACTTCGGGCTGATATTACCTTTCTTTGTGAGTGCTTGTTCTAGACATCGGTCACTCCACTTACTTCCAACTTGAATGCGGTCAAAAGATCTTCAAGTATCGAAGGCCAACCTAAATTAGGTCTTTGGTACCCAAAGAGTCTCCTTTTGTATTGGAAGCATATAGTGGCGGTGATTATCTTTGGTGCGAATCGGATAGAAGATCCACAACTGGAGGTTGCCAATTTCTTGGTAGAAGATTGATTTCTTGGCAATGCAAGAAACAAACTATTGTTGCTACCTCTACTCTTGAAGCGAGTATGTTCTTCTTTGCAAATTGTTGTGGTCGGTACTATGGATCCAAAATCGGTTGTTGGATTATGGGTTTAATTTTATGAACACCACAATCTATATTGATAATCAAAGTACCATATGCATAGTTAAAAATCCGGTTTTCATAATAGAACTAAGCATATTGAGATCGAGGCACCACTTTATAAGAGATGCTTTTGAAAAACATTTGATAAAGGTGGTTAAGATTCACGAGATGAGAATGTGGCGATTTGTTGACTAAAGCTTTTGATGGACCAGGTTTCAACACCTTGTTGTCCATATTGGGATGTAACCCTTGTTGCAAAGTTTAAGGGAGGCATAGGCCTCGGGGAGGCATATGCCTCGGGGAGGATTTTAGTTGTATATTTTGTAAACTTTGTAGATATTTGGTTATCTTTTGTTTGCTAACATTACTAACTGCTAATGTTCTTTGAGTTTTGTTTGTCTTGGTTTGGTTTGTGTGTTTCTCTGTGTCTATTTTGAGAATGCATCTATAAGTTGAAGTTCACCAAGTTTGGTTAATTGGAATATGGTCAAGTAAGCTTAAAGCTTGTTTCTCTTGAAGAAATCTTGAAGTGATCTAATTGTTTCTCTTGAAGAAATATTGAAGTTAAATTGTTCATTCATTCAAGAAGCAGTTCTGACTTCGACTTACAATCAACTTCAAATGAAAATACAAGACCATTTCTATACAAGATCTACCAAACCTATACTAGTTCCTATCATCTATTACAAAATTTGGTGGATATGCATGACCGATCTGACGAAGAAGTTGAAAGTGAAAATGAAAATGGAAAGGATGGATTGATGAAAGCAGCGATGAAGATGCTCGAGAACCTAGTTTTATATCTTTGGCTCTTGGCATGGTAGATGGATTTGTGATCGAAAAATCTTGGTTGTTCCATCTACTCGTTCCACCATAAAGCATCACTCCATCTTCCTTTTCCCTTTCCCACCTCGGCTATCTTGCCCTTTCCCTTGCTTCCATGGCATGAAGCACCGGTTCTGGAGGCGGGAAGTGCAATCACCACGGCACTTGGCTCTGGGCGATCGAGTCATCGAATCACTAGAAGACTCACTTGGATCCACTACACTATCATCTTGGAAGAAGGGAGAAAGGGGATTTCAAGGTCGAGGTTCATCTTGATAAGGATATCGAAATAACGAGGCTTGAATCATCATTGGTGATGATGATGATGATGTTGATGATGGAGAGGAGGATGGATCAATGACTTACGGTTTGATAGACATTGTTATTGTTGATAATTGGGAGTTTTTGGAGAAATTAGGGTTTGTGAAGATAATTGGGGTAATTGATGTGTGTTAAGTGTGCATTGGGATTATTTTATAGGCGGATTCAAGGTTTTATGACAATTAATGCGAGTTGGGTGTCACGGTAACACTCAAGATATTCTTGAAGATACTAAGTCACTTGAGTGGTTTCTGGCGATTGACCTTCTTCTTGATTGACCATCGGTTCTGTTGAAGTGTTAATTTTGAATTGGGGTTATTTTACACGTAAGATATGGTCAACGATTTGTTCGATACTTTTGACTATAATTGGGTAACTTCAAATAATAACCATCTTAGCATATCTTCGCCAAAATAAGCGATTCCCACTTCACTCGAGTTAAACACACTTCGATTCGTGAATCATAACCCATAATCACAATTTCTCATATGGAGCTTCAATTTAAGAAAGATCATAACAAAGTTGCTTTTACGGGAAAAGCAAAGGGTCATAATTATATGAACCAATGGTGGAGTTCTTGAAGCGATCCAAGATTCATTATGCTTTACGCGCTCTCCAAATGTGATTTATGGATCATTGGTTGAACAATTTTGGGCTTACGCTAGAAAGCGGGTGACACGAGAGATAAGCGACGATTGATGGAGCAGTATGTTGTGGTGAGGGTTTGATAAGGAGACAACTCCGTTTGGAGGATGAAGATGGGGTTTATCATTCTAATTATGTGGAGATACTTCTTTGGGCTAAGGGCATGGGTTATCAGTACTAGAACCGATATGTGGCACAAAACAAGCTTTGCCCCATGTGGAGATTTTGGTACACACTTTACTTGATGCATTAGTAATAAGTCGGTGGATGGGACCAATTTTCTACTCAATTGGGTTGTGGGATTGTATGTCTTTCACGAGGTTTAACTTATAATTTTTCTAAGTATATTTTTGATAACATGGTTGAAAATGTTCAAAAGAAAAAGCATAAGTTTCTTATGTATCGAGGTTTTTGCAAATAGTTTTAGACATACAAACCCAAGGCAGTATTTTGTCCCATTGGAGCTTTAAGTTCTAAAGTGTTTGCTTCAATGAAAACTAATTATGTTGGGACACATCATCCTTTGCTAGCGACTATGTTGCCTCAAGGCAATGAGGCTGCGATGAGGTAATGTTGTTGGTCCTCCACCTCTACCAATGTTGCTGCGATGGTAATCCATCGGTTGCCTTGGATGAGGCCGCTTCCATGAATCTTTGAAGCATCACATGTTTCTCGACCAACCAACACCTTCACCTTTACCCACCCATACCTAGTCTTGAAGAGAGCCTTTTGTTGAAAGGTCTCCTATTTTTGAACATGACAATATTTCTCTGAAAGGTTCAATGAAGCTCCCATTACCACTGAGCAATCTGCTTTGGTGGGTGAGGACCTATTACTCTTATATCTGTATATGCTTTGCTCAACGAATTGTGCAAGAGGTTGCGAGATCTTAAAAGGAGCTTCTTGAGACTAAATCTTCACTTGGTGGTGAGATTGTGGAGTTAAAGAAAGGTTCGAGATTTAGAGGAACAACTTGGGCAAAATAGCAAAGGAGGCTTGTGGTTTCTTCGATGAGGAGCAGAGGATACTCATTTGGATTCACTTGACATCTTGGTGATGTGGCTCAAAGACTCATGCTTCTTCTCGATTCTTGATGAATCTTCAAAGAAAAGGATCCTATTACATTTACTAGAAGAAAGAAGACAATATTTGAGCAAAGATTCCTTGAATCATCAAAATTGCAAAGTGTGGACAATGTGGCAACCAGCGATGAGAATGTTGATGCTTCAATGATGGATGTTGCTTGAGCTTGGTCAATCTTCATACGTGCAAGTACAACCTACTTCTCCCCTTAGCGACTCATGAAGTGTTTGTTCTTTGGAAGGAGTTTTAATGTTATGCTATGAAGACACTCCTCAACATGTTTCTCCTGATGCTTCCATGGGTGTTTCTTCTGAAGTTCCTATTGTTGATACTCCTCATGATGATTCTGCTAAGGACCCTGCTGACAAAGGGACAGGAGTAATGATTGATGAAGAGCTTGGTTCAGATCTTGTGAGTGAACAGGAAAGGCAAGAACAAGCAAGAATGCTAGCTGAGTGTGCAGATATGAAGAAGAGTCATGCATTGGCTCAACAGCTTGAAGCTCAGTTTACTACAAATTTGCCTCCTGAGAGACAAAGAGAAATTGATGAATTATCTACTCAGATTACTGATGAGCAATGGGATGCATATACTCATCAAGCTGCATCAAATCCTACTCTTGCACAAAGTATCTTAGGTGCTGCTTTTGATAGTGACAACTTTGCTGAACAAATGGTGGCTCTTGGGGAACAAAAGAAGCTAGCTGCAGCTGCAAAGAGGAAAGCCATTGCTGCTAAAAAGGCTCAAGCTAAGAGAGAGAGACCACAAACTGCAGCTCAGAAGAAATTCTATATGAGGAATGTGGTGTATAACCAAAGTATTGCTATTTATCAGTCTGGTTTAACAAAGAAGCAAGTCTGGGCTTTAGATGATTCTGAGTTGAATAGTATGTATCATAGGATTATGAAGCAGATTACACCACCTTCTAATTTGAAGAGGGTTCTTTGGTAGTCGAGATGCTCCAAAGGCAAAGAGAACCAAGAAAGTTGAGATTGTGGATTCTTTTGATGATGTTACACAAAGATGAGTTCTCTGGTGTTACTTGAAGCATCTCTTGAAGTTATACATTCAATTTGAAAAGGTTTCATCTGTTGAACCTCATGTTGTTTCTTACGAAGAGTTACCTAGTGTTGCACTGTTGATAAAGTAGGAGAAGAGTTGGGTAAGAAAGGTGAACAAGCGGTTGCTAAAGCTAAGAGGGCGGAGAGGTGCTTGAGAGAATGTATGAATTGCGTGGTCTTTGTTCCAATTACTTCTACTTCTACTTCTTCCATTCCTACTAAAGATGTCACGATGAATCGAGAAGGTACCATCTTCTATCTCTATGGGGATTTATATACCGGTAGGAGGAAGAAAAGGATGTCTAAAGGAGACACATTTCTCTAAGGAGATCGGTGAGATCGGATGGGACACACACCTCTAGGATTCATCGGTCTCTCGGGGTTAGTTCTTTGGATCTAAAAGGCTTGATTCAACTTTCATTAAAGAAGGATCTGTGATGCTTTTCTTGAAGGGTCTCATGATGTGTTGTTGCTTGGACTTTGGTGATGGACGACAACACCATTTTTAGGTGGATAATTCTTCTATGAAGTTTAACTTCTTGAAGGAAATACTTCATATGGTGGATAGGCAAGATTTGAATACTCTCTATGGTCTTGTCACTAAGCATTATGATAATCATTCACCACGGGGTTCGGTTTATACTTGTTGGGTGATCTTGAGTTACATTTGACTCTCGATCTCCGGATGGTAAAGGGTATTCTATTTGGAAGAATTCACATAAGTGGAAGGTTGAGTCTTGGAGATTTTATCCTATGCCATGTGTGCATGTGGTGGAGACAAAGTGTGGGATATTTGTGTGTATGTTATCGATAAGCTTTATCCTTTATGCATGCAATTGATGCAAAGTATGCTTAGAAAGAAGTTGGAAGTTCCTCCGGATCCGTTGGGAATGATATGCTACATCTTGAACAATTGATTGGATTGATTAAGACTCGACTTGACAACATCAAGCATCTTCTTGATATTGGTATCTTGTATTGTTTTGTATTATTTTTCTTTCTTTTCTTAGTTAAAAAATAAAATGTATATTCTTTGTTTGTCTAACTTTTCTTGCGGGTTTGTTGTACATTGTTGATGGTTATCGACTCACCGGTGTGCCTTGTGTACATCAAAGAGTTGGCTAGTCCAAAGTGTACAACTTTGGTAAAGACACATCAAATCATTGATATTGTAATGATTTGCTCAAAATCATAGGGTATACAACTCACCCATGCTTAATTGTTGAGGTTGTATGGTCATCAATTCACCATGGTTTATTCCTTTTGGAATCCAGAATTGGCTAGCCACAAGTATATGGCTTGTGGTAAAGCGATGGAATACCATATTTGGTAATCAATTCACCAAAGTTCTTTCACCTAAAATTGACTAGTCTGAGCAAGCGGCTACGGTAAAGACATTTCAAATCCGTTTATGGTTCTTTGGTTTGCTAATAAATCGAGATGGTTATCGATGTACCATAGTTTTCGAACTTAAACATTTGGCTACTCCGGTAGTAATGGCTATTGGTAAAGAGACATCAAATCCATTATTTTCAATGATTCACCTCTCGGGAGTTAACACACTGGATGTGATGAGAATAGTATGAAACAAATATGTTTTGATGTACATTTTGTCATTTGTTCTTTGCAAAGATCGGAGTTTCAAAGTTTTATCATCATAGAGATGTACTTGTTTTGGTTCTTTGTTCTTGATGTTCGACTACAATCCTCTTATGTTCTTTGTGTTAAAGATCTATCAAGAAGCTGGAACTTAACCTAGTCAAATTCAGTTTAGGGAGGATTGTTGGGAATTATACTAAGTATGAATTATGTTGAGATTCTTCTTGAAGATTTCTTTGAAGTTATGGAATCTTTGAAGACTTAATTCTCTTTGAAGTAATGAAACCGTGTAGATGGTTTACGGAGATAGATATTCGCGTATTCTATAGTTAGTTAGGATATGCATGAGCTTTATTAGGAAGTTATAATGTATATCTTATTTAGTTTTATGTTTATCGTTTCTTGGGAAACGGGTTAGGGTTCCTTGTGTATAAAAGGAACACAATAGTATGAGTTATGTACGAGTTGAAAAACAAAGTTTTAGTATTATTAAAAGATCCATAGAGGATCAAAGTGTTCTTAGTTATTTGTGTTTGTTCTTGTGTTTAAATTCCGCTTGAATACAAGTTATAGAGACTGTCTTATAGTGTGTTTGTGATTACATAAGCATTACTATCGATCTCTGAGTGCTTTAAGATCTATCAAGGTCTTTAGGTTCAACAAGTCCACAATCGATGAAAAACAAGGCCACTCTTCTCGTTAGACTTTTGTAGGTAGGCCACTAGGTTGTGCTCATCTGCAAATTTTAAAGGTGCCATAGAAACTTTTGTTGAAAACGGTATTATGTCGGTAAATTGAGTAATAACTAGCCAATTGAGAGAGAAAGATATATAGGGTTAGGGTTTAATATTATTGCATAAAACAAATTATCTTTAGAAAGTATTTATCTTTAAGAGGATAAATAACAATATGGAAAGAAGATAATTTCCTTAAAATTTTAACCCTATATATGGAAATCGATGGTTACTTTCAGCGGTTAGTAAAAATAAATTCTTGACACAATCGGTTATAACGGCTAGAACAACGATGGTAAAATAACATTTATGTCGGTGGAAAGCGTGAATTAGCGAGTGGTAATTTTTCACAAAAATTTCAAAGCGATGGTAAATAAAATCATATGAAGCTGGATCGCTCTTATCATAGTTTTAGCAAACTACTAGCTATCAACGGATTTGATATGTCTTTACCATGAGCCGTTTGCTATGGACTAGCCAACTCTTAATCATAAAGAATATGGTGAGTTGATAACCATATAGTTTTTGGTAAACTATCAACCATAAGCGGATTTGTCAAGTCTTTACCAAGAGCTATTTGCTCGGACTAGTTGATTCTTATGTGGATTAGACATGGTGAATCAATAACCATTTTTTGTATATCTCAGATATACACCTTATAAGATCAACTCCCATCAAAGCTTGGTTATGTATCTGTAAGAGATAGGAATGACCAACTTGTTATTAACCAAAATTACTTTTAACCAAACCATTACCCAAGAAAAATATCTTCCAAAGTCAACCCGATAATATCTATATTTACTCCTTAACCTACCAAAATAGGGAAAAGTAAATATACTCATTAATTAACCCTTTCAACCGACTTTGTCTATATAAGGAGGCTTGGCTTATTGTAATCTTCATCAAAGCACATTTAAACACACAAAATCCCTAAAAATAATCATGAGCAATCCTTCCAACACCATTGACATCTCCTCGATTCGGAAGAAGAATATGTGATTGAGTCGATACTTCCTCGGAGGCATCGGGATGGTGGATACTTCCCAAAGTAAATTTGGAAGCACTTCATCCAAGAAGTACACTAAGGAGACCGCCGGCGTGTACTGCTACAAAACCGCACCATCTTGAGTTTACTCCAGCTCATCAGATGATGATGAGACGAATGATGAGACCTATTCCATATCCAAATAATTGCCGAGAGCTCTTACAAAGGCACTAGAAACAACTATCTCCAATATGAAGTAGATATCCATACCAACAAAGCCTGCAATGCTACCAAAACCTCCTCCACAAGTTCTTGGTCTTCCTTGTCCAAGAATGCAATCCACCTTGAGAACAAAAGGAAGAGGCACGAAAAACAAGCATGACTATGTGGGCAAAGGCAAGAAGCCAATGGAGTAGGCGGTGGTAGGTGTAGGATGTGCTAGGTTGCGCCTTTTGTGTTTTGATGATTAGAAGTCCTTTCACTTTGGTTGTAATGAATCATGTTTTATTAATGAACCGAAGTTTCTCTGTTTTCCTTTTTCCCTTTGTAAGAGCAAGCACATACCACTTGTTTGCAATATAGTTCCCAATCGTTAAAATAATTCCTACATAAAATTTAGTGGACAACTAGAAAGACAAACACCAAAGAGTAACCATTTAATGTAAAAAGAATCCTTCAAATCGCAAAACACAAACATAAACCAAACACTTGGAATCATCATGGGTTAGCAATGGTTAGTGTAAATCAAGAAATGAGCATAGCAGTAGCTATAGTCAATTAGGTCAACTTGTAGACATTGATACACTTTCCAAGGCCACATGACTCCATTTACTTCTCAACCACTTACACCTTCCCCACATTAACTCCTCCTCCAAAAATGACATACTGTCCATCATAATGTTCAAAATCTGAAAGATAGGACTTGTTGCCAGTCATGTGCCTTGAACACCCACTATCTGTATATCCTTGATCGGATCTTTTTGTCCTTGGATGTTCCTGAACATAAGAATAAAGAGTTAGTTTCTTTTGGGGACCCAAGCCATGATTGACTTGGATATGCCTCGTGTATCAATATAGTTAAATATATCAAAGGTCATTGATACACCATTGGATTGGTTGTAGAGGTATTTCCTTTAGGTTTCCATTCCCAACGTGCTGAGGCCTTCACAACATTTCCCATGTCCCCCCTTTTCTTGTTTAAAACCCTTGCGGTGGTAACTTTTGAATGAGCAAAGGAAGCTACTGGTTTGTTTTTTAGGTACCCACTTGTTGGTTATAATGAACCTTATTATTCGAAAAGTTCCTTTCCTGTTTATGCATTTTTCAAAGTTGGTTTGGACTTTGCACTTTTAACATGTGACTTAGGGTGGCAAGTGTTAGCAGCTTTTGCGTGGCAAACGTTTGAGACCACTTAGTTGAACTGCTCTTGGGACCATTTTTCAATGTGAATTAGGGTGTACATTATTTTGAAACCTATTAGACTCCACCTTTTATTCCCATGGACTTCCTTCTCCCATTATGATAGTCACAATAAGCATGTAAATGATCAAAACTACCAGCGATATAGCATGCCTTATTGTACATCACAAAATCACTACCTAGTTGTTGAGATTTAACATGATTCCAACTCCTCCGGTTACCCCTAGGAGTCAGAGGCTTGTTCCTATACATCTCAAACATACCTTACAGTTGATCTAGGTTTATTAATTGGTTTCCTAGGTTCATCTCAGAATAAAGATTAACAACTTTTGGGATGAAGCCTCTACATTCTTTTTAACATTCTCATCAACAACAGATGAGTCACTAGCACTCTCAAAAACATCATTATCATGCTTAATCTCTACCTCACTTGTCACCATTGTGTCCTTTAAAGGACCATATTCACGTTCAAGGTCCTGAAACTCTTCTAAGCCTGTATGAGCTAAATCTATACCTAGAGGTGAATGAACACCCCTTAGAGGTGGAGGCACTATATTGTAACCCATACCAGACTTGACTTTACTATGAATTTGAGCATTCCAAATTTTATCAATTGACTTAGACTGATAATAACAGGTGTCTCTGAGTTAAATTGACATTCTCATTTATCTTTTAAGTTTTTCAAGCTCTTTTGGTATGCTTCATTCACAATTGTTGTAAGTTCTACCTCTTCCGAGAAGAATCATATCATCATTATATTTTGTCTCATTTTCTCTATAGTGATCTATTTGTTTCTTTAATACTGCTATAGCTCTCCTAAGGTTAGACATGATAATTAGCAGTATACAATTCTTGTCTTTCATTAGAATATAAATCATTAAGTCTTTCAAATTCTCTAGCCGCCTACATGTTTTAGAACAACTTTCAAAGTTTTGTACCTCAGTCGAGAAAGCCATGAGAGCAAATTCGAGTAGCAACAAGAGCGACATCGAATGTTCTTCTTCTTGTTCATCACCATGAAACTCAATCATAGCTCACACCATCAATAGCCAACATTGCCTTTGGTTCTTCCAGTTGGTTCCTTCTTTTGCTTGTACCAAGTAGACTGGTGTCCTTGGTCTTTGGTCTTCACATTCTCTAGCTAAGTGTCCAAACTTGTGGCGATTAAAGCACTCCACTTTCTTCTTATCAAAACCCGCAGCTTTACTACCATTGATGTGAATAGGCTTGCCGTCTTCTTGTAGAATTTCCTAGCCCTCATGCTAAGAAGAGATATTCGCCATTTTATATCCATCTCCTCCAAGTCATCTTCATCAATTTGCTCTATGTCTTCATGAGTTAAGGCGAGCCATTTACTTGAGTGGAGATGAAAGCATAAAGGTAGGATATCCAATACTAGCAATCTTCTTCTTTGAACTGCGGTGGTAACACTAACATTACCGTGGAAACTTTAGAACCGGCGGTGGCAACATCATCATCACCGTCATCTTGAATCATCATCGCCAACAGATTGACAACAATGCCAAGCTACTAGGGCTTGTACCAAGTTTCACCGCCTTTTTAACCTTTGCTCAATAAGTTTGAAGTTGTTGTAAAGGTCATTGAGCATCATTGTTTCTATGTCCGATTTGTTTTCCCGAACAATAACATTAGTTTGAAACTCGAAGGCAAACTTCTTAGAAACTTCAAATTGAGGTCTTCCTTTTCTACCTCAATGCCAAACACGATTAGTTGTGTAACAATCTTCGAGTTTGGTGAAGATGCTATCAAGTGAGTCATTGCTTGAAGCGCAGAAGTTTTCATAACTTTGCTTCAACAATGTCTTTGTGTCTTCTTTGTAGCATCATTACCACCGAACACGAGCAAATCTCTTCAAACAGTTCCTTAGCGGTTGTGAACTTGCTAAATGCAATGATCCGGTCTCTAGGAAGAGTCATCGAGAATGGACTTCAAGCCTTAAGATCATTCTTCCTTAGTGCTTTTTAATACTAGATTCAGTACGAAACTTTCACAACATCCGTGTCACCAACCTTCCGAGTACTAGTCACGGGCTTGAAAGAATCACCGGTTGAATGATCTCCCATAGAGCATAGTCCTGAATGAGAAAGTATTGCTCAATCAAGATCCTCCACATCTCAAACTCATTAAGTTTGAGCTTAGGTAACTTGGTGTAGAAGAGTTGATGGTTGTTTTCCATCTCCATTGTATTGAGTGAGTAGGTTAAGCTTATTCCTTGGATCTTCTAAAACAAAATATCGGAACCTTCGCTCTAATACCACTTGATGGATCCGACACACACCTTGTGTCAATGATATTTTGTATAATACTATTAAGCACGCTTGGAATTTACTTAGTAATACTTAGAAGGCGGATTATATGATGTATTGTAAGTAAACACAGATTAAACACAAAACTTAAGCTCCAATATTATTAATGAATAATACGAGTGATCTTGCTTATCACTAGGGTTACACCTTGAAGCCTTTGTGAGTAATACGTAGGTAATTAGACAAGTACCTAAGACAATGACCTAGGACCTCCTTTTATACAACAAGGAGTCCTTTACAAGATAAGTATAAAGCTATCATTATAGAATATACACAAAATCTATTCTATACTTATCTAAACGCGTTCTCGTAATCATTATCTAATAGCAGTGGTAATAATGTACCAGCAGTGGTAATACATTTCCACTACTAGTGTTATTCCAAGCAGTGTAAACCACAACTATCCGTGGTAATGATTATTCCCAACAAATGATCTACAAGATAGTGGTGGAGGTGAGATACCACTTGCCGGAAGTTGGCCGGAAAATGGCCGGAATAGGGGCGGTCAAGGTGGTGGTGGTGGTTAGGGTTTGTTCTTGAGGAGAGAGAAAGAGATTAGAGAGAGAAAGGTGTATGTGTGTGTTTTTAGTAAGAGAAAGTGAAGTAAAAATGAGGGTGAATGAGGGTATATATATTTTGGGAGGAGGGACTAAATAATAGAAGAAAGGGAGGGGAGGGGGCGCCGACCTAGACAAAGAGGAGGGGACGTGGTCGCCATTTTTCGTAAAACGTTCCGTTTACCCATTCCCGAGCTCATATATTGTCCCACGAGTGTCCCATAATGTTCATTCGACTTTCAAACATCGTCATTTACGTTTTTCCACGAGTTTTGACTATTTATTTTTCAATTTTCGAGTTACGGTCTAAAAGTTACAATAATTCTCATTTTAGGCTTTTCTAGTGCCGAATCGAATAGTGCCTACCAAATAGAGTTAAAACTCATACGATAACTCATTTAATAATGAAATAAATCATAAAAACCAATAGATGATGTAAAATCAGGCCATGATTTATAAAAATAGTGATAAAGGCAAAAGCTCGGTTTAGTTTAACGTAATGCGGTTACCTAAAATAGACTCCCTAAATTGCCAGTTGTCACAGTTCTCGTGATGTTTCGGTTTTCCGGAATATCAATGAAGAGCATTGTTTACAATCCACCCCCAAATGTACACCCAAATCGCCTTTTCCTACCTTGTATGCACTCACTTTTAGTACATTATTGTTATCGTACTAAACCCTTAGTTCAATTATCTAGTTACTTGCATAAGTTGCTAAGTCGAGTCATATCATTTGTATACAGTTTTTGGACGATTGGGACTCATGGGAAAAGTTAAATTTTATGAAGTGACGGGAAAGAACGTTATATTTAAATTCCCTTTATTTACGTAATAATGTACTCCAAGTGTTTTGATCTTTTCAATTCGGGTCAAATTAGTGTTAGAATAATAAAAACTCAAGTGTAGGGATGTGCCTATAAATCCCTTATATTTTGATGTTATCGTAGAGGATGGTAGAGTAAAAGTGTATGAAAAAAATCGAAAAAATAGTGTTGAAAAAATGAAAATGAAAAAAAAACAATCACGGACTACCATCCTACATCTATCTTTAAATTTATGTTTGTTTGTTTCAAAGTTATCTGGAGTTTAGAGTGTCGAGTCTTGGCTTAGCAACGCCATTCTTCTGATGCTTGTAACATTAAGATTTTTGACTTGCCACCACTAAATCGCCTATCCAACCAAACCCTTTGTTTTCCCTACCGTAAGCCTAACGTTACAACCCTTTAAAAGACCTCTTAGATAGTTTTTCCTAGGTGCTTACGCCAAAGTGATGGAGGTTTGATCTAGTCTCAAGCCTATGGTAATCTATGTACTAGGACCGGTTAATGAGTGTTTATCTTCCATTTCAAATTTGATATATTTCATATACACCCGAGAGATGAGAGTATCCAAACACCACATTTGAGGTGCTAGTATGTAATTTTTGTGCTTGTTACGACTTTTGTGGGGCTTATACTTGTTGTGAATTGTTCGAAACCAATGCTTCATGCCCCCTAACTTATAAATTAATTGGCCAAAAGCACATTTGCTTAAAGACAAGCAAATACCAAGTGTAGGGATATTTGATAAGGATTTAAAAGGTACACTCTTGAGGGGTCATTTAACCCCTTAATCGACCACTTTTATATTTGTTACTGTTGAATTTTGTTCCTTTTCACTTTTTAGGTATCTTGAAGGCAAAATGCTGGAATGATGCTTATTTGGACGAAAAGGCGTGAATATGTGAAGAAAATGGCTAAAGTCAAGATCAAGAAACTCAAGTCGCTAGAAGCACACGGCGTCACAGATAAAGGGCGACGCCGTCCTCTAATGCGATGGCTCGGTGAAATTGTTATTTTGTACTGACGGAGTCGAGCTTTAAAAGTAAGGCGTCGGGGCTTTAAAGAGTAAGGCGTCACAACTCGGGCGGCCTAGATCCAGATTCAAACGACGTCAGAAGATGAAGTCGCGGCGTCACAACCACCACATGACGCCGTCACAAAGTTAACTTGGTCAAGACGAAACCTTAATGGTTGCGATCTGACGGCGTCACAATTAAAGAGTGACGCCGTCGCAGTTGTACTCTATATATATAATTCGAATTTTCAAACTTTTATAGAGGTAGAATTGTGGAGTAAAAACCTAAAATGATTTTGGTTTGTCTTGGGCAGTATCTTAGGGTTCTCATACACTATTTTACATCAAGATAAGTAATCTACTTCAATGATTTCATTATATCTTCGATTGTATGTGTGTATGCTTGCATGTTTACCATGTCCGGCTAATTTACTTGTGTGTTTTCTTAGATCTATGAAACCTAGTTATTGAATAATGATTGGCTATCTCTTATCTTACTTGTAATTGGCTTAGGATTGCAATTGGCCATCGTTGTGTTTTTAATGCTTGAGTAATCTTTGTGAACATTAGTTTATAATCGCCGAGAGTTATTGTAGGCTAAAAATCCAAAGATAACCTTATAGTTAGTTTATGAATCCTAGAGATTTTGTAGGCAATAACCTTAAGGTATCCTTAAAGAGTTAGGGAAAAAAGCATACCCTACGACCTTAGAAGACACAACGCGTTAAGAATAAGGACGTGAAAATTCAACCATCAATAAAAGATAACTAGGGAGTAATAGTATCTAGGTAGACACATTTGTAATCATCATACGAGCACACATCAATTAGACATAGACTACCCCTTAGCTTAGTTAATTAGATAAATAGATAGTAGAGTAATCGGTAGAAGTACCACCCCCCAAATCTAATACCCCGAGATTGTTCTTTCAATTTTTCAAAAAATATAAAAAAGATAAAAAAAATAATCTTCCTCAACCCCAACCTTAGCGTAGTAATGTCTCACTAGCATTCCTTGTTAGGATTTAGAACATCAATGAGTTAAAGAGTCGATCACCTCAAGTATATGTATTCATTAGAAAGCTCGTAGTCGTAGTTATGTTATGTTAATAAGTAGTCTAATATGTAACACCGTGGAGGACGGACGGGTCTTTACCCACTGTATGCCTGATACACAGCCCGTAGGAGGCGTATTTTGTAAGACACTATAAATACCCTCTACCTCCCAAGGTAGAGGGTTGGAGCTTCAATACCATTTTTCTTTGTTTCACATAGTTCCTAACTCTCTTCTCTTTCTCTCTCTAAAACTTTCTCTCTCAAAACCTCTTATATGCCCACTTTGAATCATGGTGTGATGTGTTTGTGAAATCCAATAGATTACAATTGGTATTAGAGCCATGGTTTGATCACTCATCTTTAATGCTCTTTATTTTAGTGGATTTCATAAGGTTTTTGGGGTTAAAGGTGTTTAGAAGAGTTTGAATCATATGGATCATTTCCAGCGTTAAAGTGTGGATTTTGATTGTACTTTTGTGTTTAGAATCATCACATGTGCTTAGTTTTTAAATTGGAAGGCTTGAATCATCGTGGTTGGGTTGCTTTTGGCTTGTAAAGTGGTTGTTTTTGCAAGTTGTCCTAAGCGAGTTGAGTCTCGTATAAAGTTTCTTGAGCGAGTTGAGGTGTTGCCGAGCGGTTGTCACTTCATGAGTTGATACTTAAGCGAGTTGTCGCCTAAGCTAGCTTCTTTGAAAGCGAGTTGTCTGTTTCAGCGAGTTGTCTCTTAAGCGACTAGTGTTCTTGTGTTTTATGTGAGTTGTGCTCTAAGCAAGTTGGTTTATGCGACTTGGCTATTAAGCGAGTTGTCCCTTTATGCGACTTGTCTATTAAGCGAGTTGACCTCAAAGCGTGTTGTCCACTAAGCGAGTTGATCTCTAAGCGAGTTGGTTAGGGTGCGACTTGTCAAGTTCACTACTTGTCTATTGAGACTTGTCACTTCTTCGTACTACATTTTACGGTTGTTCTTTTGATTTTGTAAAATCATGAGTGTCTAAATACTCATCATTTTATCTTCATTAGAATGCCAAAACATCCGAAAACACTCGAAACACATCAAAATGATAAAATATCACAAACAAGTGTTTTATATGTTTTAAATGCAAAACATCAAAATCGGTGAAAAACGTATCAAGTTTGCATTATTGGCGGTTTAGTCCCCCAAGTTACAAAAGTTGTCAAATCTAGTCCCTGGTAATTTAAAAACTTGTAAAAATATCATTAAAGGTCCTTGGGATTCACAAGTTGTTCAAAATAATCCTTTGAAGTTAAAAATCACAAATTTACAACTTTGGTCCCTCATCTTTGCAAAAGTGTCAAAATTAGTCCCTAAGGTTTTAAAAATAAGAAAATAATCAAAATAAACCTTATACTATTAATAAATGACAAAAATGGTCCTTATGATAAACTTTTGGAAAATTACAAGTTTAACCCTTCAAGTTTCAAAAATGACATAAAAGGTCCACAGGCTTATAAAATGGAAATTTATGCAATGTTGGTCCTTATACTATTCAATTGTGGCATAATTAGTCCTTGTAATAACTTTAGAAATGTTACATGTTCGGGTCCTCTATGTTTGCGAGAATTGCAAAATGGTCCTTGGGCTTGTATTACTACTAAACCAAATGGACCTATTTACTAAACACCTAATCCAAACCCAAGTCTTGGCCCAATATATTACCCAAGCCCAATTTTTAAAAAGCAGATAATAGCGCCGCCTTTGTTCATCCTTCCAAATCCAACACATTACCGGTATCCCGACACCTACCACCACCGTCCACTCACCTTCCACTTTCTTACCCACTCCCTACCCACTCCTTTCCACCTCTCAATCCTTCCCATACCCTCAATTAATCTGCTCTGTTCAAACACCTTTTGCGCCAAAATGACAAGTGTACAATTTTGAAGAATCAAAGGCTCGATGAAGTGGGAAAGTCTCATATGTCGACAAGGAACAAAATGAAGCTATAAAGATAGAAAAATTAGCGATTATGGAAAGCAAGTAGAGTAGCTTAGTTTTAGTTTATGTCGTTTTAATAAAATTTTAAATTCGATGTAATTTTAATCTTCCAAGTAATCGTTTTAATCAATCTTAATGTATTGTGAATCTTTTTGATAAGCAATTTCAAGTTTTCGATTTCAATTTCGTTGATGCAAATTTCAAGTTCAAAATTTTAATATGTTGTGAATGATGTTAGTAGTCGTTGTTTTGGATCCTTAACATATAAGCTCCTAGGAAGCTTATCAAAGCTTTTAGAACCCTTAAAATCGATGTAGTAGTCAAAGAGAAAAATACCAAAATTACCAAGAAATTAGTTAAAAATAAAAAGGCAAAGGAAATGAGGATCAAGAATGAAGCAAGGTGATCGTGGAATGTTCTTGGTTTAGAAGCTTAGTGGTAAGTCGTTAGGAGTGGTATTAACCAACGGTTCATGGTCTTTAGTGGAAATCGGTTGTGAGCTTTTATAAGTACTTTTGCATTTCTTGTGTAAGTAAGTTATAAGCTTTAATCATTTTTGTTCATGTTTCTTAGGTGTAGTTAAGCAAAAGTAAGCCTTTAAACCAAGTAGCTTGTTCTTTTTAATTGATAGATAATAAAATCTCATTTTCAATAGTCATATTAGCATAAGTCTAAATTTAAAGTTTTATGTTGCTTTCTATGTTATTTTATATTTATTAGGTCTTAATATATGTTTATATAAGGTGCAATCCATTGCAATGTCTTAATCTTTGTTTTGTTTTGAAAATCACTAAAACAATCTCATAAAGACATTTGGATAAGCTCGATTAAGCGAGCTTAAGGCCGATTGAGTTGTTGTGCATGCTTGTTTCAAGTCTCTTTAGTACCTACTAGTTCATTTTAGTCATACAATTTAGTCCTTGTTTTAGAAATAGTCAAAATCATGTTTAATCTCATGTTAAAAGCTAACTGTTAGGATATAGAGTGTCAAATTCATCAAAATAGCTTGTAACTTAGTACTCTAGCTTAATCTTTTCTCATTACAGCTTAATATATCATAATCAATCCATAGAATCATTCTAAAGTTCAGTTTAGTCAAACTTTCATTTTGTGAAAAAAGTCAAAACTTGTTATGTGCATCAGTGAGCATATCATTTTCTCAAGCTCACACAAAGCTTGTTATTTAGCTTAAGCCTTTGATTTTTGGTTCTTTAGAAAGCCAACCTAGCAATCTTGAGATCCCAAGTTTATTTTTCCAACTTATAGCTTGTTTACTAGGGCTGCTTGAAGCTTTTGTTTTGTCCCAACACTTAGCTAACACTGTGAGCTGTGGTTTGGTACCAATTTCATAAGCTCACCATAAGCTCCTTAGTTGTCTTTAGCTTTTGCAATTTAGCTTTTTGAATAGCCAACCTAGCTGTCTCTCTAGTCTAGTTCTTGTTTTCACCTTAATAGCTTATTTAATAAGCCTGCTCATGGTTTTTGTTTTTGTCCATTTTATGTATTAAACCAGTTAACCAGTGTACATAAGCTTTTTCACAAGCTTCTACCAAGCTTAGTAGAGTAAGTTAATCTTTGTAAATTAGATTTTTGGATAGCTTATCTAATGTATTTGTAGGTTCCAGTTTCTTTTTTCAGTGCCTAGCTTATTTAGGAGCTTAAAATTAAGCTAGAAGATGCCTAGAAATCCATTAATGCCATGTGCAAATCAGATAAGCTTGTGCTTATTTGGATTGATTTAGTGCTTATTTCTAAGTTTGGTGCTTATTCTGTTTCAATATTAGCTTAATAATAATTGCTTAGCTTCTTTCCAGTTCACATTTTGCTTATTAAGTAACTCATAAGCAATTTAGCTTAACTCTTTAGCTTATTTTCATTTTCTTGCAAATTAAGAAAATAAGCTCTTCTGAGCTTATTCTTGGTTTTCATAAAAGTCATAGTTATTAAAAGTGCTTATCTTCATGTGCTTAATTGGTTTGTAAAGAAAAAATCAAAAATAAAATGTTTTACAAAAGGGAGGCAGGGTCGAACTCGAGACCTCTCCCTTATGGGAATGATAGTGGGGTACACAGAACCATTGCGCCTTGGGTCTTTCTCGTTAAAACCTTGCACTATCTATCTCTTATATCGCTTTATTCATTTTGGCATAAACGAGATTTTAGCTTATTTGTAGCTTATTCGTAGTAGCTTTTTCCGGTTTGTAATTTTAATAAATTTGTATTAGTATAAAGTATTTTCTATAAAAGTTTCAGATTTTTCCTAATAGTTTTAGTATTTTTTATCATTTAATTAGAGTTTTATAGTATTTAATTCATAATAAATAAAATAATTATCTAAAAAATATAATTCTTTTTTGTAAAATTTTCTTTTATCATATAGTACGTAATAAAATTAGTTTTACACTCGTAGGCCTTTTATTTCATAAAATTTACGTTTTATCTTGCGCTCCAGCGCCATTTTCGTAAATAACGCTCGTTTCCGTTTTAAATAACGTTTTTAGATAATTTGAGTTTACGTTTTAGTTAATATAGTTTATTTAAGTTATTTTATTTTATAAAATCACAAAAACATCATTGTAAAAATAGTGATAGCGTTTATTTAATAGATTTTAACTTTTTAATTTTCTTAATTTGCATTTAAGTCGCTGTAATTTGTAAATCTTTTCTTTAGGTAATTATCCATTCAAAACTTTTCTGATCACTATCCTTAGTGATCATTCTATCATCTGATCAAGTGTTTATACACCAATTCATCCTCCGTGGGACTTAACGACCCAGGAATTCCCTATATTCCTCTGATCTTAATTGCATTAGTGTTTGAGCGCTTTAAGTCCATTACGGTTAGCCATTCACAAGTGGTTAGCTTGTGTGATTAGACTTGATTGTTTAGCACCGATCAAATTTTGGTGCATGCTGCCGGGAGGTGAAGCGTGTTTTAAGCATTTCCGGATCCATTCTTGCACATATACCACCTTTTGTAAGCAGTTTTTAAAAATCAAAAGTTCATTAACATTTTCCTAAAGTGTTAACAACACCAAAATATTTTCATTCTTTGTTTTTATGGCATGTTTTTCAAAACCCAAAATATTCATCTTTACCCTCTTACCCTTTTTGATTCTTTATTCCTTTACCCTCATCCATTTGACTCTAAACTTCTTCTATTCTCATGGAATCTCTCGATCACGACGAAATCGGAGCGAAGTTGAACAACTTGATTGTATCACAAATGTCCGTAATCGTGTTGTTCGTGATGATCCATTAATTACTCGTAGGGAAATGGAACGAGAACCGGGGTGACAAAGGACCGGTACTTTCCTCGATAATGGAGGTGCTAACACGTCCAACCTACGGTTATCCAAAGATCTAATCCTCGATTGCTCCTAAGCCGTCTAAAATTGATCCTACACTTTCACGATTTACGGTTAAAATCAAACATGCAATTTAAACCGGTGACTAGCAAGAATGACTTGCCTAATCTTCACATTTCTCAAGAACCGAACCGGAGACCATAACGAAGTGATGGAAATTGCTAGCTCTCGAGCACACCACTTGTCTCACCTCCGGATTTTTCAAAATGTTCTTGAGTCTTAATAGTCATTCAGATCACCATGTTGGTTTTGTTGATTCTTTGAATGAACTAATTCCTTCTCATAACTCTCAAATAGAATCGTTTATTCCTTGTGTCGGTTGTGGTGAGCCTCTTTATGGTTCACCATGTCATTGAGTGTACGTGTATGCAGTGTGGTAATGATATTCGGAACGGAGTTGTTTGTTTTGTGGTTCGAGGAATTCATTTGATTATGATCCTAATCCGAACTCATTTAACGACCCCTCAAATTTTTCTAATTACCCACCACAGCCCGACATATCTTCATATGGTCCTTATTTAACGACCCCTCAAATTTAACTCATTTAACGACCCCTCAAATTTAACGACCCCTCAAATGGTCCTTATGATAAACTTTTGGAAAATTACAAGTTTAACCCTTCAAGTTTCAAAAATGACATAAAAGGTCCCTGGGCTTATAAAAATGGAAATTTATGCAATGTTGGTCCTTATACTATTCAATTGTGGCATAATTAGTCCTTGTAATAACTTTAGAAATGTTACATGTTCAGTCCTCTATGTTTGCAGAAATTGCAAAATGGTCCTTGGGCTTGTATTACTACTAAACCAAATGGACCTATTTACTAAACACCTAATCCAAACCCAGTGCTGGCCCAATATATTACCCAAGCCCAATTTTTAAAAAACAGATAATAGCGCGCCACTGTTCATCCCTTCCAAATCCAACACCTGTTACCAGCTATCCCGACACCTGCTACCACCACCTGTCCACTCACCTTTCCAGCTTCTTACCCACTCCCTACCCACTCCTTTCCACCTCTCAATCCTTCCCATACCCTCAATTAATGCTGCTCCTGTTCAAACACCTTTTGGCGCCAAAATGACAAGTGTACAATTTTGAAGAATCAAAGGCTCAGATGAAGTGGGAAAGTCTCATATGTCGACAAGGAACAAAATGAAGCTATAAAGATAGAAAAATTAGCAGTGTGGAAAGCAAGTAGAGTAGCTTAGTTTTAGTTTATGTCGTTTTAATAAAATTTTAAATTCCAGTGTAATTTTAATCTTCCAATCTTGCTTTAATCAATCTTAATGTATTGTGAATCTTTTTGATAAGCAATTTCAAGTTTTCGCTTTCAATTTCATTGATGCAAATTTCAAGTTCAAAATTTTTAATATGTTGTGAATGATGTTAGTAGCTGTTGTTTTGGATCCTTAAGCACATATAAGCTCCTAGGAAGCTTATCAAAGCTTTTAGAACCCTTAAAATCAGTGTAGTAGTCAAAAGAGAAAAATACCAAAAATTACCAAGAAATTAGTTAAAAATAAAAAGGCAAAGGAAATGAGGATCAAGAATGAAGCAAGGTGATATGTGGAATGTTCTTGGTTTAGAAGCTTAGTGGTAAGCTGTTAGGAGTGGTATTAACCACTGGTTCATGGTCTTTGGCTGGAAATCAGTTGTGAGCTTTTATAAGTACTTTTTGCATTTTACTGTGTAAGTAAGTTATAAGCTTTAATCTGTTTTTGTTCATGTTTCTTAGGTGTAGTTAAGCAAAAGTAAGCCTTTAAACCAGTAGCTTGTTCTTTTTAATTGATAGATAATAAAAATCTCATTTTCAATAGTCATATTAGCATAAGTCTCAATTTAAAGTTTTATGTTGCTTTTACTGTTATTTTATATTTATTCAGTCTTAATATATGTTTATATAAGGTCTGCAATCCATTGCAATGTCTTAATCTCTGTTTTGTTTTGAAAATCACTAAAACAATCTCATAAAAGACTGTTTGGATAAGCTCAGTGTCACAATTCTCCAATTTCCGGTCATTCCTCATACTCCATATTCATCATTTCATAACGGTTCGTGCATGTTTTTACATTTTTCATTAAACGTTATCGCGTAAACATTATTTTTGAACAATTGACTCAATACTTCCAAAAATTATTCCAATATATTTTAATACTCATATTAAGATTATAAAAATAATAAAATGAGTCTACCCAGTGTTTTAAAATTTATTTGGTATAAATTGTTAAATTTATATTATTACGACGGTTTCTTAAAAACTACACGATTATTATTATTTCACTCAAGTTTTGCAAGAAATGTACTTTTATAATTTTTATAACCTAAATATATTTTATCTTGACCCGTGAAATTTATTTTATCTAACGCTACCTTAAATATTCAAATGTGTATACAACTTACTAATATTACTCAACAATACTACAAGCTACTACTTACTTTCAAGTAACTTTACATTCACTAACACTTACACATTTATAAACATAATAAATAATAAATGTATATGTATATGTAGTATTAATTACAAGATTCACCAAATAGATTTGCTAGATATTTTCTACTTATATTAGTGTACACTCCAAAGACTTTTGCACACATTCACTTCAATTATTCAAAGTGTTAGATCAAGTTCTCTCCTTTCTTCTTCTTCCCCTCAAACATTCGGCCACCATAGGAGCATCAAGAGGATCTCACCAAAATTTTTTCTAATCAAGTTCTACACTATCTAGTAACACTCTTTGTTTAGGTTTTGAAATAAAAACCTAGGGTGTTTAGGATAAATCCTTGGTTCACTAAACCTCATCAAGTAACTTGTAAGCCTAAAACTTCATCTCTTACTTTTTCATATATATTTTTCATACATTTCATGAAGTCCATATGATCATATTAGCTCAAGTTGTAGTTTTTATTCATGTTTATCAAATGATATCACCCATATGTGTCCTACTAATTTTTATAACAAGTATGTACTAGTTAGAAGTTTATAAAAATGGGAAGTTTGAAAAATGGATCATCAAAGTCTAGTTGTGATTTTTGGAGGAAATGATTGCATAAATTTTATATATGTTTATTTAAGTTTGTATTTATATTTTAGCCTCACAATGAATATTTATTTTGGTTATGATCAAATGAAGTTGATTTACTAGTAGGATTGGTGATGAGTAGATTAAGGGATTTTGTGGTGAAGTTGTGGTTAAACAAGTAGATAAAAATGGTAATTTTAAAATAAGCGGAAGCGCTGTCAAATTTATAATTTTTCCAAAAGTTAGTCATTTTTATAAGTTTTATTAAAGATTTAGAAAATAGATTTTAGTTATGAACGTGGCCTTTTGAACGGACTAAAGCGGAGTTATAACGAAAAAGATACGTGGTTTTCAAGTTACGATTTAAAACTACCGTTTTCCGGAAAATTGTACATGCAGTCCGAGTTTTAACTGGCCATTCAGTGGCCTTAAACTTTCTGTGAAATCTCCAAAGTTTAAAAATATATTAGTACACTTAATTACCTTCGCGTGGATATAAAGAACTTGAAAACGGACTTAAAACGAGTGAGTTATGGTTAACCGAACTTTGAGTCAAAAACGCGTCTTTGAAAACACTATTCACAGCGCTAGTAAGCTGTCGATTTTAATCAAGGTTTTTGAGGGCCTAACGGACGTTTGGAAACGGACCTTAAAACGAAGTTAGTTTTCCTATGTATATATTACGTCAAGTCCGACGTGAAACCGATTTTTCAATTATTAAAACCGCTACATAGTTTTAACTACATTTTCACCATTAACTCAAAAGTAATTATTTTGACATGGAACTCACACATACAAGTAACAATATTTTATATAACTAGTTTTCAAGTCGCATAGTGGGTGATACGTTTTCAAAATCATGCATTCACGACAACATATTATAACTCAAGTCATAACATTCATTCTAGGTCGCGGATAGTTTCCGAGCCTCATTTTCGTACACTTCATTTTGTTAGCATATCAATCATACCAGGTGAGTTTCATAGCCCCTACTTTTATTCATTTTCAATTACTTTTGGGGGAGATACATGCTCAAACTATTTTCATTTACTTTCACAAATATTCTAAACTTTGACATACTACTGTGAGTTCATACCCCACTTTTACTCGTTTAAATTCTTACAAACTATTTGGGGGAGATTCATGCTTAAATACTTGTTTCACTCTTGCGAATACTCAAACCATTTATACAATTGTGTTACAATATACTTCTTATACACTTTGGACATTATGCGTGGTTTATTGCGATATGTGCCTTAATGTGCTAAACTAGTTTTCAATTATGCATCAACATACAAACTTTAGCAATGGTTAACTCCTGCGGGAGCCGCAGAGAGGTATTGATAGTACTATCGGCCGACGCCCACCCTTGGTCCATGATGACGCGACCGGGGTGAATATAATCTGTTATTCAATGCAACACAACAAACAAGTTAGACTCACAAGAGGTTCGGTTATTGTGATTCTTTGCATTAAGTTCATGTATATATCGTATGCACCTATGTCCTACTTACAAACAAGATTGACAATTCCATATTTTGGCAATGGATTGTAAACACACAGTTGCAAGTTTTGTATGGGCGGAACTTGGAACCGAGTGGATTTACAAGGCCTTTGTCGCATCAACATTTCTTATAGACTTTTTCAAATCATTTTCAACAAACTTATGAACTCACCAACCATTGTGTTGACACTTTTAGCATGTTTATCTCGTGTCTTAAGGTGATAGCATTTCATGGAGCTTTTGGTCGCATGGCATACATTGAGTCTTGTGCTTTTAACAATTACCATTCGACATGTTTTGTAAACTCTTTGTGTATTATCAAACTTTGGGATTTCTTGTTGTGTAAACTTTAACTTATGTAATCGAATGGTAAACTTTTCAAAACGTCTCATTATAGAGGTCGTTTTCTGTATCCATACTTTGTGCTATGACGTCATACCCCAATGACACTATCGTTCCGCTGCGATATTTTGGGGGTGTGACACTCAGTTAACTGAGCTTAAGGCCAGTTGAGTTGTTGTCTGTACTTGTTTCAAGTCTCTTTAGTACCTACTAGTTCATTTTAGTCATACAATTTAGTCCTTGTTTTAGAAATAGTCAAAATCATGTTTAATCTCATGTTAAAAGCTAACTGTTAGGATATAGAGTGTCAAATTCATCAAAATAGCTTGTAACTTAGTACTCTAGCTTAATCTTTTCTCATTACAGCTTAATATATCATAATCAATCCATAGAATCATTCTAAAGTTCAGTTTAGTCAAACTTTCATTTTGTGAAAAAGTCAAAACTTGTTCTGTGCATCAGTGAGCATATCATTTTCTCAAGCTCACACAGAGCTTGTTATTTAGCTAAGCCTTTGATTTTTGGTTCTTTAGAAAGCCAACCTAGCAATCTTGAGATCCCAAGTTTATTTTTCCAACTTATAGCTTGTTTACTAGGGTGCTTGAAGCTTTTGTTTTGTCCCAACACTTAGCTAACACCATGAGTCGTGGTTTGGTACCAATTTCATAAGCTCACCATAAGCTCCTTAGTTGTCTTTAGCTTTTGCAATTTAGCTTTTGAATAGCCAACCTAGTTTGTCTCTCTAGTCTAGTTCTTGTTTTCACCTTAATAGCTTATTTAATAAGCCCGCTCATGGTTTTGTTTTTGTCCATTTTATGTATTAAACCGGTTAACCCGGTGTACATAAGCTTTTCACAAGCTTCTACCAAGCTTAGTAGAGTAAGTTAATCTTTGTAAATTAGATTTTGGATAGCTTATCTAATGTATTTGTAGGTTCAGCTTTCTTTTTGATTGCCTAGCTTATTTAGGAGCTTAAAATTAAGCTAGAAGATGCCTAGAAATCCATTAATGCCATGTGCAAATCAGATAAGCTTGTGCTTATTTGGATTGATTTAGTGCTTATTTCTAAGTTTGGTGCTTATTCTGTTTCAATATTAGCTTAATAATAATTGCTTAGCTTCTTTCCAGTTCACATTTTGCTTATTAAGTAACTCATAAGCAATTTAGCTTAACTCTTTAGCTTTTTTTCATTTTCTTGCAACTGTTAAGAAAATAAGCTCTTACAGAGCTTATTACTGGTTTTCATAAAAATTCATAGTTATTAAAAGTGCTTATCTTCATGTGCTTAATTGGTTTGTAAAGAAAAAAATCAAAAATAAAATGTTTTACAAAAAGGGAGAGGCAGGGTCGAACACGAGACCTCTCCTTATGGGAATGATAGTGGGGTACTGTAACCATTGCGCCTTGGGTCTTTCTCGTTAAAACCTTGCACTATCTATCTCTTATATACGTTTTATTCATTTTAGCGTTTTAGCTTATTTGTAGCTTATTCGTAGTAGCTTTTTCCAGTTTTGTAATTTTAATAAATTTGTATTAGTATAAAGTATTTTCTATAAAAGTTTCAGATTTTTCCTAATAGTTTTAGTATTTTTTATCATTTAATTAGTGTTTTATAGTATTTAATTCATAATAAATAAAATAATTATCTAAAAAATATAATTATTTTTTGTAAAATTTTCTTTTATCATATAGTACGTAATAAAATTAGTTTTACACTGTAGGCCTTTTATTTCATAAAATTTACGTTTTATCTTGCGCTCCCGCCATTTTCGTAAATAACGCTCGTTTCCGCTTTTAAATAACGTTTTAGATAATTTGAGTTTACGCTTTAGTTAATATAGTTTATTTAAGTTATTTTATTTTATAAAATCACAAAAACATCATTGTAAAAATAGTGATAGCGTTTATTTAATAGATTTTAACTTTTTAATTTTCTTAATTTGCATTTAAGTCATTTGTAATTTGTAAATCTTTTCTTTAGGTAATTATCCATTCAAAACTTTTCGATCACTATCCTTAGTGATCATTCTATCATCCGATCAAGTGTTTATACACCAATTCATCCTCCGTGGGACTTAACGACTGTGAATTCCTATATTCCTCGATCTTAATTGCATTAGTGTTTGGCGGTTTTAAGTGCATTACGGTTAGCCATTCACAAGTGGTTAGCTTGTGTGATTAGACTTATTTGTTTAGCACCGATCAAAATCCGTAAAAGAATAAATTTCCGGTTTAATCAAAGAATAGTAAAATCCGTAGAATCTGTAATCATGTCTAACAACATACCTACTATCGCCTCTTACATTGCTGTCGATGACGTTCAAGCTGGATCCAACACTCGTCCTCCCATGCTTAGATGTAACCGATTATGACTCATGGGCTCAACGAATTAGGTTGTCTTGTTTGGGAAAGGATAATGGGGCTAACATTCTCAAATCAATTGATGAAGGACCTTATCGATTCGGACTACAAGAGACACACTTGAAACTGCTGCGGATGGTACAGTGATCTTAGGTTTGGACATACCAAAGACGTATGATGAGCTCATTGATAAGGAGAAAAAGAGATATGATGTTGATATAAGGGCTTCAAACATTATACTTCAGGGTCTTCCAAAAGACATTTACAAGTTAATCAATCACAACACTGAAGCCAAGGCTATTTGGGACAATGTTAAGATGCTTCTCTCTGGTTCTGAATTGACCAAAGAAGACAGGGAATCTCAATTGTATGATGATTTTGAGAACTTCAAAATAAACCTGGAGAAAGTATCACTGAATACTATGTGAGGTTCCACAAACTTGTAAATGATATAAGGAATATCAAAATGACCATGCCAAATATTCAGCTCAATCCAAAGTTTGCGAACAACATGAATCCCGAATGGCACAAATTTGTCACCTCGGTCAAGCTAACCAAAGGATTAAGGCACACCAACTATGATCAATTGTATGCATTCCTACTTCAGAATGAGAAGCATGCTATGTTTGAACGAATGATTCTTGAAAAGTTCAAAGCTAATCATGGAGATGCAAGCTCATCAAATGACTCAACAGCATTCTACACATATGTTGGAATTACCACCAAAGCTTCTCAAGTCATACCAATGGGTAACGGTAACCACAAGCTCATTCCAGATCCATCATATAAGCCTCCAGACCCAAACACAATCATGGACATTTCATCAATCAACTGGCTCTTATGGTTAAGCAAAATATGAACCTCACTCCACACACTAACAATGATATCAGAACTGCATCCAATCTACACAATCATGCTATTGTCGAGATGGTAAGATCATGGTGCAACCGGTGCAAGGAAGATAGTATGAACAAGGAAAGGGTGGAGTAGGTGGAGGGTATGTGGCTAATCGTAACCGTGGAAGGAATGCAAATCAAGGACAAGGAAAGCCAATCAATTGCTACAATGTGGTGGTGAAGGACACATTGCAAGGAACAGACATCTCAAAACGCCTCAAAATGCGTAGTATTTCGGGGACAAGATGCCGATGGTGCGAGCTCGGAGACGGTGGAGCGGTTTTGTATGAAGAAGATTTGTTGTTTCTTCGAGGAAATGCCAAAACCTATGATGATGATGTGGATGAGCGACCAATTCAGAAATAAGTCACAATCATCAAAATGCCTTTCAAGTTGCTTGTTGTGATGCATTTGACTCGATGTCGATGATGAACCTACTCCCGGACAATCTTTATGGCTAGCATTTCACCAATTGTCTCTCCAAAGGCCTCATCACCACAACAGTCTGGTCCATCCAAAGATTCAATCATTTCGAGGTATTAAAACTATACGATGAAGTTGATGAGCAAGAGATGCATAACAAAGTACAATCACATGAAAACAATGAATCGATATTAATAATGTGGGTAATAGTAATATTTTCCCATATGATCAATATGTGATACAAAGTGAAAGTGAGATCGCACCAAGTGATGCATCTTCTGCGATCAATGATGACTATGTTTTTGTGAATACACTTCATGTGCCCTCGATGATTCTGTTATCTACGAATCGAATGCTCAGAAGAACAAGTTGCCATTTATGAACAACGTGCTAAGTTTGGGTTAACTACCGTGAGCGTAAAATGGATGACAAATGCGTACAATTATAGAAAAAGTAATTTTAGGGAAGAAATATTAAAACAGGAGCTAGATTCCTTAAAAGACAAACTAAACAAAACTGTTAAGCAAAAGCAAGAACTTCAAGAAAATGTTAAAATGCTTAAACAGGAATTTAATTCTAAGGAATCAAAACTTTTAACCGATTTTTCCAACCTAAAAACTTTGAAAACAAGCTTGAAAACAAGTTGTACGTACAAGGGAATACCATTCTGATCGCTCACATGATCACTAAGCACGAGTCTTAAGCGATAAGTATAGTATTCCCTAGTAGAGGGCCAAATCCGAGTCTTGTAAAAGGATAAAGCTTTCCATACGATTGTATATGATGGTAATGAGATCCTTAAGCCTAGGCAAACACCATCATGTATTGAAAGCACGGAAGAGGATAGAAAATTAGAAGATGCCTCTAGGGAGAAAATGGATAAGAAGCTAAAAGATCCTGAGTGTAAAAAGCAAAACATAACGATCAAACCCCATGATTACACTAAAGAAAATTGGATTTCCCTGAACATGTTTAAGCCTCAAACTCAATTAAACCCAGAACAAGTTTTTTGGAAAAAGGACATAGATATACAAAAAGCAAATGTACTTGTTGAAACAAACACTCCCCTTAGGAAAATGCCTCCACCTCGTGGTATCCTTCGAATACACCAATGCATTTAGTTCCTAGAACCCTTCCACTAAGAGCAAAACCTTAAACACACTGTATGTTGTTTATCAACTATTCTTTGATTTTGAGAAGACATGTAAGAAAAGAATCACACCCTGGGGATAACTCGAAGGGAGACGGGTTTTGAGCAAACTAAAGAATACTATTTAAGCGAAGTCATGCCTTTCTTTAAACAATTAAAAATCAATTTGAAAGTCTTCAAAAGGGATAGACTCGAGATTAAAGAAATGGAAAAAGAATTTGATGCAATGATAATTGAGGTCAATAATTATGAACGGAACTCAAATATAATGAAATTGAAAGGAAGAATCGCATATCTTAAATGAGAACTTGATATCGAGTTGTGTTGCTCAAGATGTGTTCTATCTTTGTTACTAAGTATTCTATTACGCCCTCAATTTCATGAATTATCTCATTGCTTTGAAAGTTTCCCATGATCGTGTCATTGAGCTTGAAAACAAAACTCAAAACTAAATGAGAAAATTGACCGGGATGATCACGATAATTTGGTAAAACACTTTTCTAATTCGGAAGTTGAACATTTTTATTTGCAACTAAAATACCAACATCTCAAAGAGAATGTTAAAACATCAAACATCAAGATATCCTCGGATGTTCCGAGTTTGATGCGCTTTTGAAATAAACAAAGCGTGTGAATGATTCGAGCTCAAGATAACACGATCGAATGTTGAAAACCCAGTTTCACAATTAAAGGGTGAAAAGAACAATGTGACTGGCTCCCAAATTCCTCCTCCTTTAGATTCTCAATCTTCTCAAAACTTTCATCTTCAAAACATCATTAAACTATTACAACAAGAAAATGAGAGTTTTCTAGAAGAAAATGAAAAGGTCAAACGACACTTCAAAGAGTTATACGATTCAGTGAAAGTCACTCGTGACAAAAACAATGAAAAAATAACTTCATTACAAAAGGAAATTGAGAATCTGAAGAGTCAGGTAAAAGGGAAAATGCCACTTGTGTTTAATGAGAATGTTGCATCAAAGTCATCTACTGATTCTAAATATTCTGTGATTGTTAAATACATTCCTCCTCATCTTAGAAACAATGAACTTGTGTTTCATGATTACTTTTATCATCTTAAGGATAGTCTAGAATGCCTTCGTGAGATTGTAGAAGAAGATCGCATAAATAAACCACTTGATAGTGAAGTTAGGTATGCTTGCTTATATGTCAAACGATCTTAGGAGCTTTTAGAATGTTTAAGAGCAACATGCCCAAGATCCTTTTGTATGAATGATAAAGTTATTATGCCTTGCTCTATGCCCAGTGTTAAGAAAGTGAACTTTATTATGCCTTCAAGTAGTTCAGATCCCACACTTCTAAACCCGAAATGCAAAAGTAGCAAAACCAACTAATGTTCCCATTCCCTCTACGGGGAGTAAAAGTGACACCAACGCGAAAGGTGTCAAAGCCTCAAGGCAACACAAAGAATAATAAGACCTTGCAAGCTAGGAATGTTCAGTGGAAGAAAGTAGAAGATCACCTTAGGAAGAATGAAACTATGTTGAATAAAACGAATCGTGTTGATTCTAGTGTTAGCTCTAAGCATGCTGTAATTAATGCGAATTCTGCTACTTTTGGCAAAAACATGTAATGATGATTGCTTGGTTTCTGTTATTAATCATGTATGTGGTGTGAATGATTTGATTAATGCTGTTAAATACCCAATTAAAATCGTTAATGCTAACAATCAAGTTAAGAAGGCTAGAAAGCAATGGTGGAAGGAGGTTAGAAAACATTGGAAACCCACGGGAAGAAAATTTAGTAACGTAGGTTATCATTGGATACCTACTGGCCGCAAATTTAATCTTAATGAGTTGTGCCCTAAATTATCTAAGTCAATGCCCATTAGGAAATGGATGCCTACCGGTAGAACTATTCCTTTAAGAAATGAACATACTTTGAATAGGTCTAATGCGTACACTAACATCGCATCTATCCCTAATGATTCCATTGATTCTACTTCGATGTGGGTGTTCCAATCATCATTATTAACCAAATGGAACCCATTCTTGAATGGGGTCCCAATTATCCGATTATCCATTCTTGTCGTGTTCAACTGCAGTCGCTCAAATCGCTCGGTACTTGGACTCAGTTGTTCCAAGCATATGATTGGAGACCGGTCACGGCTCGTGAACTTCGTGAGTAAATTCATCGGGACTATTAGATTCGAAATGATCACTTTGAGCTATTTTGGGTTATGGAGATTATGTTGTTGGAAGTAGTGTGATCTCCAGGGTATACTATGTTGAAGGTCTTGGTCATAATCTGTTTTTTGTTGGTCAATTCTGTGATTCCGATCTAGAGGTGGCTTTTAGAAAACACACTTGCTTTGTTAGAAAACTTGATGGTGTGGAACTTTTAAGAGGAACACGTGGTACAAACCTATACACCATCTCTATCGAAGATATGATGAAGTCTTATCCAATCTGCTTGTTGTCAAAGGCTTCGAAAACAAAGTCATGGTTATGGCATCGTCGTCTCAATCACTTGAACTTTGCCACCATTAATGATCTTTCAAGAAAGGACCTTGTAAGAGGTTTACCCATATTAAAGTATGAAAAGGATCATCTTTATTCAGCATGCCAATTGGGAAAAAGTAGGAAATATACCCACAAACCCAAACCCGCAAACTCGGTTATGGAAGTTCTTCATATTCTTCATATGGACTTGTGCGGACCTATGAGAGTGCAAACAATTAACGGGAAGAAATATGTGTTAGTCGTGGTTGATGACTACTCTCGATTCGCTTAGGTTAAGTTCTTGAGGACAAAGGATGAAACTCCAGATGTCATCATTAAACTTATCAAACAGCTGCAGGTTCGACTTAACAAGACTGTTAGAATCATCCGAACTGACAATGGAATTGAGTTTTTTAACAAAGAACTTGGTGAGTTTTATGAAAGTGTTGGAATCAGTCATCAAAGAAGTGTTCCACGAACTCCTCAACAGAACGGTGTAGTTGAAAGACGAAATCGAACTCTTGTGGAAGCCGCAAGAACAATGCTAATTTATTTAAAGGTTCCAACATTTCTCTGGGCTGAAGCCATTGCCACTGCATGCTACACCCAAAATCGATCTCTAATTCACACAACTCATGGAAAAACTCCATATGAACTTGTCCATAATCGAAAACCTGATATATCCTTCCTTCGTGTGTTTGGTGCTTTGTGTTATCCAACTAATGAAGGTCAAGATTTAGGTAAACTGAAAGCTAAAGCGGACATTGGAGTGTTTGTAGGATATGCACCAAACAGAAAAGGATACCGAATCTACAACAAAAGAACCCGAAATATCATGGAAACAATTCACGTTCGCTCGATGAGTGACCGGGCAAATGGCTCCGGGACAATCCGATTCCGGACCCGCCTCTCAACTTTCATTAAGTAGTCCCATTAGTTCCTCTCTTATACGTAATTCCTCATCTGCGGTTCTATATGTACCACCTTCGGAAGAAGAAGTGAAGAAATTGTTTAATCCAATGTTTGATGAATACCTTGAATCTCAGGACAATATCCACTCTACTACTTCAACAGAGGCAGCTCCTAATCCGTACAACACAGTCAATCCATCCATCTTTATGTTGTTATCTCACGAAGCGCCTACTGTAGATCATTCTTCATCATCCTCAACTCTTCAATCTTTAAGCGTACATAATGGAAATGTTGCTGCAGTCACAGATGAAGAAAACCCTTTTGCCACTCCAGAAGATGCATCGTTTGAAAATATTTTTGCCCCTGATCCATCATCAGAACTATCTTCATCAAGGAAAAACAACTCTACTACCTCAGTTCTTCAACCACAACTACACGAACACTTTAGAAAATGGACACACGATCATCCGTTGGATAATATCATAGGGAATCCTCTCGTCCGGTATCCACCGTAAACGACTTGCAACGGATGCCTTATGGTGCTTCTTCAATTCCATATTGTCAAAAGTCGAACCAAAAGATGTCAAAACCGCAATGTCGAGGACGGTTGGTTCAATGCAATGCGAGAAGAAATTCATGAGTTTGACCGCTTGATGTTTGGGAATTAGTACCGCCTCCGAGTGTGCTATGATCATTGCTATCAAATGGATCTTCAAAGTGAAACTTGATAAGCATGGGGATGTATTAAAGAACAAGGCAAGACTTGTTGCAAAATGATATCGCCAAGAGGAGGTATTGACTTTGAGGAATCATTTGCTCGATTGCATGTATTGAGGCAATCGTAATCTTCTTAGCTAATGCGCTAGTAAGAACACGGTGGTTTATCAAATAGATGTAAAGACCGCCTTTCTTAGTGGAGATCCGAAGAAATCGTGGCATGATCAACCGTAAAGATTTGTGGATCCCGATGTCCTACTCATGTCTATCGCTTAAAAAAGGCTCTCTATGTTCTGAAACAAGCTCCAAGGGCGTATATGATACTTTGTCAAAGTTCCTCTTATCTACTGGATTCAGCAAAGGAGCAGTGGATCCCACATTGTTCACTAGAAAGTCAGGCAAACATTTAATCCATGTTCAAATCTATGTAGATGATATTATTTTTGCCTCGACCGACCCTACTGAATGTGACCGTTTTTCAAATGAAATGGGCTCCAAATTTCAAATGTCTATGATGGGAAAAATGTCATTTTTTCTTGGGATTACAAATTTCATGAAGTCCGGAGGCATTTTTATCAATCAATCTAAATATGCTAATGAGATTTTAAAGAAATTTGGATTTATCACTTGTGACACCGCTGACACTCCCATGGTGAAGCGTACCAAAGCGGATGAGGACCACTCGGGGATCATGGTAGATTAAACGAAATATCGTAGTATGATTGGATCCCCGATGTATCTCACAACCAAGAGACCCGATATTATGTTCGTTGTATGCATGTGTGCTAGATACCGTGCTAAGCCTACCAAAAGCACCTTGAAGCGGTTAAACGGGTCTTCGGTATCTCAAGGTACCATTAACATAGGACTTTGGTATCCGAAGGACACCAACATGTCACTAACGACATATGCAGATGCAAACCATGCGGTGTCAAGATACGTCGAAGCACATCGGTGGTGCTCAATTCTTGGGAGAAAACTTGTAAGTTGGTCTTCTAAGAAACAAATGAGTACATCGATATCCTCTACAGAGGCTGAATACATCGCCATGTCATCTTGTTGTGCTCAAATCCTATAGATGAGATCCCAACTATCTGACTATGGCTTGGACTTCAACAAAATTCCTCTGTATTGTGATAACAAAAGTGCCATTGCTCTCTCCTGCAACAATGTTCAACATTCAAGAGCAAAGCACATCGACATTCGACATCATTTCATTCAGGAACAAGTGGAAAAAGGTGTGGTAGAACTCTACTTTGTGAGAACTGAATATCAGCTAGCAGACATAAGCACTCCCTCGAGAACGTTTCGAGTTTATTCTTCCCCGTCTTGGACACAAGAGTCTTCAACCTGAAACACTCAAATGTCTTCAAGAGGAAGAAGAGGAGTAAAGGCATCTATTCATCTATTCTTTGTACATATTTTCGTCAAAAACAAAATAAAAAATTATATAAAAAAATAAAAAATCTGAAAAAATTTCAAAAAATATTGTCATTTTTGTCTTGATCTTTTTATTCGATTTCATCTACGGTCGTTGTGTTGTCATTCAAAGAGTGACACGGGTCTTTAGATGAAGTTCGAATGTACATAAATTGTTTAAAATATATAATATATAATATATATATATATATAATATATGAGATAGAGAAAATGGTGGCTTCTCGTTATTTCATACGGTAACTTGTGTTTAAAAAGAAAGAACAAAGCCATGCTTTATCTAATTTTAAAATCTCATGCTCGATTCTAAAATCAAATGTTTGTCGGCAAAAGACAAATTTTCCTTCACAAATATTTTTCCTTCTAAATATTCTTCCGAAAATATTTATCATCTAATGAAAACAAATTGCTTTGAAAATAACTTGGACCATATTTTTGAAAATCATCGGGCTTATTCTTTGACAAAATCTCTAACACTCAATCAACAACTCATATCATTGATTGAGAGGAGAATGATTTCATTAACACAAAAAGTTATTTTTCAATCAATTGGCACGTACTCATGTAGTGTCTAAGTTTGAATAATCAAAAAGGACAATGTTCTTTATCAAATGGATCTAGACCAAAGCTAATGTCATGTTTTCAAACGATACTCAAGCATGTTGAATCATTAGAGTTTAAAGTCTCAGATCTGATCCTTATCGGTTAAATGTTTTCATAAGCAAGTCACAACTCTCCTCAAAAGCTTTCAAAAACAATTTAAATCAATAGAGATCACAAATCTCAAAATACTTAAAAATTGTGATCGGGGGAGAATTTGTGATTTAAATTGGATTTAAACTAATAACTCAATAAATGGTTGTGAAAAGTGTTTAACAATGCGTCCCTTCTACATATGTTAAACGATTTCAAATTTTCCATGCATATGTTAAGGGGGAGCATCTTTCTTATACCATAAAGGGTTAAAACGTGATGATTTGTCTCAAAGTGCAAGCTCCATCTAATATGTGCTAAACTCTTTTCGAATCTCGAAGCACATATTGAGGAGGAGCATTTAAAAATAATAATAATAATAAGAAAATAAACCTTCAAGGTACAAATATTCATATGTTTCAACATAATGTACCTTGATTGATTTTCTAATGGTTTCCGTATGGCTATATGATCGTGAAATGTGCTTCTAAGAACTCTTTCCTCTTTGTCCAAAACAATTTCAGAATTATATGCACATGTTGAGGGGGAGCAATTCTTTTGAAAACCACATCCTTTCCCAAAAATATCTTTAACTAAGTATGAAAAATACTAATTTTGATCAGGAAAGTGATGTTGATATCTTTTAAAAATTGTTGATCAAAGAATCGAATTTTTCGTTCTTAAAACTGAGATTTTCAAGTCCTCTAGCCTCAATGTGCTAAAACCAGTTCAAATATATATGATGCACATGTTGAGGGGGAGCTTTTTCTAAAAATATCAAAAACAATTCAGGTACAAAATGTTTTGATCACGTATCATAAGTACCTGGATTGATTTTCAAATGGTTTTCAATTGGTTCCAATGGAAAAAGAACAATACCAAAATACTGACCAAATTTACTTTATGTGTGGAGTTATAAGGATGGTTAAGTTAGGTATTCGTTCCCACGGTCCCGCCAGAGCCGGAGAGATCTACCCAGGGACAATCCACTAGATAGCATAGAAGTCCTTAGGTGTGATGAAAAAAGGAGATAAATGAGAAAAGGGAAGAGTGCAGACTGAGACAGAGCTAGTACTGGAATAAACCCAACAATGTTCTAGCTATGAAGTCTCGGTAAGCACTGAAGGGGTTGAAGAATGAAAAAGAAATGAAATGATAAAAGGGTGAAAAGAAATTGCCCTCCAATAATTCAACCTTAGGGCGTGAACGGTTTAATTCATATGCTATGTGGTTACCAAGGTAACACTGGTATTGAAGACAAGACGTCATGTACCCAAAGGACGCATCGCACTAAACTTCCCAAGCTACTCAAGTTCCTCTTAAAAGGACTTGTTTCATTCTCACGGGAACCTACATAATCTATCGACTTTCTCTTAGAGATTGTTGATATTGAAGAAGGAGACCTCTCCCTAGTCTCCGACATAGGAACCAAATGTGCACAATTGAGTCTAGAGCCACGAGATCATCAATAAATCTCATTAGGACTTTGTCAATGAAGACTCTCTGTTTCACACAATGTGGAAAGAGAGAATATATTTAAGAGTCCCACGATTATCCTTGTGGTATTGCGAACATATGAGTGATATGCAAACATATTCACAATGAAGATGGAAAGCCTTCTAGAGCCAAAATCAAATAAGCTCTTGGTAGGTGGCATGTGAGATCTATCCAATAGATTAACCATGAGACAACTGAACAGAAACAATTGGGCGATTCAAAATTTTGAATCAATCCTGGTTCAGGTAATGGATTGACGGATACCTTTGAAAAACCAGTCGTTGTGCGCAAAAATCATTTTTCTATGACACATCGACTGTGTATCACATTTTCAAATATCAAAAGGTGTTTATGATTGAAAATTGATTTTTCATATAAAACCTTCGTTGTATTGCGAAAATTCTTTCTGATATGCAATACACGATTGTTGTTCAAATCATTTTTAATCAATCAGTAAATCTCAATTTGCTGATTCACTCACTCCGTGTTGTCTTCTTTGAGACGTTCCGGTTTGAGAACGGCTGAGAAGCGGTACAAAACCACGTCAAGGAGATTCTTAGGAATACTACGATCACAGCGAAGACTTGTCTTGATAAATGGGGAACCGTGGGTCGTGTACCTCAATTCAATGAAAGTGACCAAAGACACTCTCGTGCAATTTTATTGCTAATTGTTGTATCAGAGAACACCCCAGCGAATCAATTGTTCACAATTGAGGTGTCAATCCATTGCCGCATGCTCACACAACACATTCACATCTAGAGAAATCATGATAAAGCATCAACAACTCGATATTTTCACTCCATGCTTATGCTATCTCACTGCAAATATCATGATTCAATAAAAGCTTCAAAGAACTATATCTATTCATGAGTTAATCCCTTACCGCGTGTTCGCGAGATCTTCATTAAAGAAAAGAAAGGAAAGAAGAGAAGTAATCCCACTTCCTTCCTCCTCTTCTTCCCGGATCCGGGCGGAAAGATTTTGGCTCCAAAAGTGCTTATAGCTTTCTTTTCTCTTCTCTTCTCGGTTAAAGATCTTGAGAACACCTTCTTCTTCCCTTTTCTTTTCTTTTCTTCATTAAACCAAACTCGCGAACTAAGCGTTAGGGGGAGATTGTTAGGATTTATAAAATCCATGAGTTAAAGAGTCGGTCACCTCAAGTATATGTATTCGTTAGAAAGCTCGTAGTCGTAGTTATGTTATGTTAATAAGTAGTCTAATATGTAACACCGTGGAGGACGGAAGGGTCTTTACCCACTGTATGCATGATCCACAACCCGTAGGAGGCTTTTTTTTAAGACACTATAAATACCCTCTACCTCCTAAGGTAGAGGGTTGGAGCTTCAATACCATTTTTCTTTGTTTCACATAGTTCCCAACTCTCTTCTCTTTCTCTCTCTAAAACTTTATCTCTCTAAACCTCTTATACGCCCACTTTGAATCATGGTGTGATGTGTTTGTGAAATCTAATATATTACATTCCTAATCCCCTAGAGAACGAAATCAATCCCGAGGCTTACCCTAATACTGCACTACAACGATTAGGTTCACTGCCTAGGTGGTTGAAAAACTTGCTCGAAGAAAAAGAAGTTTCCTTTGACCCCGAACGCGCGTTGTACGCGTATCAAACTTCAAACATTAGTTGATCACCTTGATTCTAAAATTGCTAGACTAAGCACAAATTACCTTGATACGATACTTGATAGTGTTAAAACAGGTAATAATCAAAAGGGTCTAGGTATTCAGGAATATATTGCATCAACTAACGAAGTTAAGGAAACACAATTTGTTAAATCAACTGAAAAAGCAGCTACTGATGTGTCGAATCCAGCAGATCCTTTGAAAAGGGATTCGGCTAGTGAAAATGAAGGGATTCGGGCATCTGTAGAAGAAAAAGCTAAAAATAACGCAACCATCTCTTCTAGAACCAAATTTTTGGTCATCAATAAAAAGAAAACACCCAATGCTACTGTTAGGAATGTTAAACAACCATAAAAAAAGGTCAAGGTTTATTGAAAAACAAACCCCCGTTGTTTACCGAACCAAACAAGTCGATAAAAAGGTCAAATAATATTTTCCCTAAAAGTAACCATAATCAAATAGGATGGAATCAAAAATCACAAAATGGTTTTTCATTCCAAAACTACGTACCTTGGAATACGTTACGCCATTTTCATACATGCATCATATGAATGAATTGTATAACACCAATGGACCCATGAAAAATGGGGACCAAACTTTGAGTTGTTTATTGTCTTAGGTGTGCCTAAAGGTAAACTGGTCCGGACGAATGGATCAAGGATAGCGGGTGCACAAGGCTGTTGGAATCACTCCTAAACTAGAATTCAAGTGTTAGTAATTAATATGTAATAGTTAGCTTAATTATGGCTTTTATGTTAGTAATCAAGGCTAGGCTCATGTAGAAAGCCCATGAGCCTATGCCAAAGCCCAATAAGGAAAGGGAAGGAACTTGGTGTGTTGCCCTAGTTCCTTCCTATAAATACCCATGTAAACCATCCTTAGATGGTTGGTTGTTCATTTTATCATTTCACTCACACGCATAACCTTTCTTATATCATTCGTGTGTGTGTGTTAAGTGTTCAACCGATCACTCTTTATCTATCTTTCTTATATTGATGCTTGTGTTACTAATATGGTGACCTAATAATGGTATCAATCGCCAAATAGTTGGGTGAACTTTATTTTGTTTTTGAAGTCTGTGATACGCGTAAGTCTCGGTATACAAACTTTCAAACGCATAAAAGCTTTATTTTTACACTTTCAAATCCAAGATTCTTGTACTTTTAAGGTTATTAGGTGTTAAAGTTTAAGTTTTGGCAAAAGTTTCAAACTTTACGTGTATTTCTTGGTTTTAAGCTTGGTTTTAATCGTGTAGCCTTTGATATTTCTACGCGTAAGGTGTATTAAAGTTTTGGATCATCAAGTTTCACACTTTTGTGTTATTTTGGTGATATTGAAGTCGTCTCATCACAAAAATCGGTTTAGAAACACTTTGGGTGAAAACTCGCTTTGGAAAATCCTACGCGTAACAAAACCCTAAAGTTACGCGTAAGTTATCCGTGGTTTGATCTTCAGTTTTCTTGGTTTACTCAGTGTTTTCTTGCTTGGATAAGCCTGAAAACACTTCGACTTTGGATATCTTTTACACTGGTATAAGTGTAAAGGATTTTTTGGGCTAAACCCTAGTTTTACGCCTAAGCATAAAAACTTACGAGTAAAATATCTTACGCCTAAGCTTTTCCTACGCATAAGCACGTCTTACGCCTAAGGAAAAATTACGCATAAGTTTCTTACTTCTAAGTCTTTAGTTTACGCATAACCTAAGGTTTAACTAACCCTACGCGTAAGCTACTCCTACGCGTAAGTATTCTTCTTACGCGTAAGTTTGGTGTTTTTACGCCTAAGGTTTTCTTTGCCTAAGCTTGGTTTCTACGCCTAAGGACTCTTCATTAACAAATTTTCATTCGACTACAAAGATCCATCATCAACACAATTTTCAAGATGTCTCAACCACCATACTCTAACTACTTTCCTCATGTGTATCCTCAACAACAACAACAACAACAACAACAACTCAGTCAACAACAACAACAATTCAATCTACAACAACAAGTTTATCAACAACAATTTCAACAACAACATTTTCCACAACAAGGAGCAATTCCACCACAAATGGTTCAACCACCACCTAGTCTTCAAGTACAACCTTACACAAACTTTTACAATCAACATCCATCCAGGAATACTATGAAGGAACCATCATGGTTTGGCAAGATGTGTGAAGCTTTAAGTAGCCAACAATCCATTCATGAGGCTGGATCACTTGATAGACCTCCAATGCTCACTCCCGAAACTACGATCAATGGGTGATTAGGTTCTTTAGGTTTTGTGATCTAAAGAAGCCACATGGAAAGTTCTTAAAGAAGGTCATCTTGGAAGGTCCATTTCAGATGCCTACTGTCGTTACACACGGAGATCCAAATGCTACTCCACCAAGAGGTGATGTCACCAACATTGCAACTCTTTCGACCTCACCGATGAACTTCTACATTTGAAGCCGATGAGCTAGCAATGCAATACATCCTTTTGGGATTACCCAATCCAATCCTTCAAGTGTTGATGCTCAAAAGATCGCTAAAGCAATGTGGGAACATATTCATCTTCTCATGGAAGGCATCGAACTCAATCAAGAAGACATGGAATCCAAAATCTACTTGGCTTATGAACACTTCATGATTGAACCCGGAGAGACATTAGAGTCATATCATCATCGATTCTCAGACATCATCAATTGACTTGGACAAACACAACATCATCATGCCAAGAATGGTTGTCAACACTAAGTTCCGAGTAGTCTTGGTCCTGATTGGGAAAAATATGTCATTTTCATCCGTCAAGCGAAGAATCTTCATCATGCTACTTACGGATTGTTGTACGACTATTTGAAGCCCCATCAAAAAGAAGTTGACAAAGAAAGGGTTATCCGTGGACAAACTGTCACACCTTCACTTCCGGATAATCAACAACTAGCTTTGTGGGCTCAAACTTGTTATCCTCAATTCCCGACTTTACAAACTGTATTCACAAATCCTCCACAACCTGCTGCTCAACCATCTCGCTACAATAACACCATATGATCCATCAAAGCAACAATCTCAAGAAACTCAATTGGTTCCATACAACAACAACAATGATCAAGCACTTTACGGTGAATCCAATGAAGATGCGAAGCTTTCGATGCATTGCAACAAGGGTTTGTCATGATTGCTAGAGCCTTCGGCCGATACTCTAACAAATCCAACAATCGCATTCGTACCTCATCTAACACAAGGAATCAGTTGTTGTTAACAATGGACGTGTTGAAGTTCGTAATCGTGGTAATGTTCGTCGGATGGGCGGTGGTCAAGGGTTTAATCCAATGGGAAGGAATAACATGGGTGCTCCACAACAACAAAGGGCTCAAGTGGTTGAACAAGGTAATGCTCGAATGGGGTTAATGGTCTTCGTTGTTATAAGCGTAATGAGAAGGGTCATCGGCTAATGCATGCCCAAAGCCGAGGACAAGAGGAGGCGCTTATCACAAAGAGGCTTTACTCTTGGCTCTCAAGGATGAAGTGGTGGAACTCTTACCAACAAGGAACACAGCTTCATGGCGGATGCAGATTCGATGATGACATGGAGGACTTGCGAGGCTAATGCAGCAGTGATGTTGATGGCACACATGCAAGCTCTCCACATGAGTGACACAGCCCCAGCAGTGTATGACATCGACGGCTTGTCTCGTGTACCGGATCAAACTATACTCATTAATGATCGATATCTCACCAACATCTACATCCGACAAGGATCGAGTGTTCAACATGCGCCATCTACATCTCATTCGAAGATAATCAAATAGACCCGTAGTTATATTTGACGATCAAGATGACCTTATGGTTACCATTGATAATCAAGTTGACTCGTGGTTATACTTGAGGATCTGACTAATGATCATGTTGAGACTCACGTTGAACAAGATGAACCTTCGTCTCATCTAGAAGTTGAGCTCATGACCTTAATTAAAGACCAAGAATCTCGACTGGAAATTTGCAAGCAATTAAAGGACAAAAATGCACTGTTAACTAGGGATAATGAATGCTTAAAAAGGCAACTCAACGTTTTCAAAACTCAAGAAAAACGTGAACAAGGTTTTGAAGTCGCTTTTGCTAAATCTCATCAAAACGAAAAATCATTAGAACGACAGATACGTGATCTAGTCGCATCCAAGAATGCTTTGTTGTCTCAAATAGAACAACTGAAACATGATCATAAACAACAACTTAACGCTCTTACCTTGGAAACTCAAAAAGCCAAGTCTGAGTTGTTAACTTGTCAAAACAGTTCTCTCGAGTACAAAAAGCATTCCACGAAGCGAATAGATGACTATCTTGAGGAAATTGTCGACTTACAAAACAAAATCAAAGAGTTTCGAATGTTGTTTATAAACATGGTGAATCAATCACAACGATTCAAAAGTTTACTTTCAAACCAAATCCAAATGGATATGGACCGAATCTTGCGATTACAAACCTAAGTTTTCAAACGAGCATTCAAACCAAATCACAAGTTTACAAATGCGAGAACATAGAATTGATGATTCCATTATGAGTGTTGTTGAATATAACCGTCAAGAGGAATTAGATGCAGAAGACGAGAGTCGATCAAAATTAGAAAATGTTGTTTATAACAAACCATTTAACTATTCAAAAGCCGTCACTTTCGTTGCACAAAAGGATTTTTCTAACACACCTTGGGTTATCACACCTACTTCTGAGGGTCCCCTTTCCAATACTGTACAAATTAATGGTCCTTTACCTTCACTCAGTGAAATAAAACCATTAGCCGAAAAATGTAAAGTTATAAAATATTTTGAAACATTCATTTCGGACATCAAACTTTTGGAACGTGAAATTGAATTTCATTCTGAAATAAAAGTTGAACATTTTCAATCGCCTCTTGCGCGTGCACAAAGAGATATTCTTCAGAAAAGAATTTTACCTCATGTCCGAAATTTGAAAAATTGTGCTATATATTGGGAAAGGATTTTCACAAGGAGCTTGGACTTATGAAAAGAGTTTTCGAACAAACGAAACATCGATTTCAAATACAAAACGTAAAAAGAAAATGTTACGAAAAGATGTTGATCGACTCTTGGAAGATGTTATCTCTCACGATATCCATAATGTTGTGTTATTACATTCTTTTGCATATGCATTTGATTTTATCATCACTGATTCATTGATTCTGTTGAAAATGTTGAGAATCACGATCTTGTGTCACAAATCAAGTCTTTAAAAGTTGAAAATGAGCGATTGTTAAACGAACTTTCAAATGCAAAACGTCGTCTTCAATGGTGTCAAAAGATTGTCATAATCGTGAACTCGCTTTGCAAAACAAAATCAACAGTTGCATACCAAAACTCTTTGTCCTAAACTTGAGCAACTGGATGACCAAAATGTGTCTTTGAAGTGTCAAATCTCAAAATATGAACAAGAAATTTCAAAAGTTAAAAAGGAATATGGTGTCATATTTGATTTACTCAAACAGACTCGTGATGAAGCATCAAACGAACTTGATCATTATCTTGCACACACTAAAGAAGTCATGAATGTTTATGGAAATCTTCGTTCTGAAAATCAAGATTTGTTGCACACTATCATTGAGTTAAAAGAGAAGTTAGGAAAGTATGAACAAGTTAAGCTTAGTAACATTAAGAAACTTGCACCTGTAACACTTAGAAAAAGTGACACTAGAATGCCTAATGACAAACCACAAGATACTAATGTGCTTCCCTCTACTGAAACAGGAATAGTTGCCTCTTTTCCCAACGCCCGCACTTCACAGCCTAGGAGCAATACAAGGAAGAATAGGAAGTTGCGACGTAAGAAAAGAACAATAAAGAATGCTGAAGTAGAAGAACACCCTAGGACTTTGAATAAAACTCAAGTTGCACCCACTTTAGATATTGCGTCGACAAATGTAATGGAAAAAGTGATGTAACGAATGTTGAACCGTTAAGTACTTTTGATGTTAAGTTTGAAGCTTCTTGTGTTATATGTCATAAAAGTATGTTTTCGATTGTCATGATAAATGTGTTGCTAAGACTATCTTGTCTCGTAAGCGGAATCCTAAAAACGGAATACCTCTAGGCCCACTAATGCTTCTAAGTGCGTGCTAGGTAAACCACCCTCTTTAGTGTTCTAAGAACGATCATTGATGTACCTATAGCTCCCCTATCACCTCCTAGGATCGAAGTATCACCTAGTGCATTCACTAAGACTAAAGCTAAGACTAGTTGGAGATGGCGAAATGGTTACATAATACACTTGGCTTTACATGGATACCTAAAATCATTAACATGTGTGTTTCATCTATATCGCATCGGAACCCTCTAACTCTTTGGGTTCCACATCTACTTCTATTCCATCCGTGTCAAATGCATGTTGAATGCGGTGATCAGATCATCCTCTGGGTTGTTGATAGCGGATGTTCCCGACACATGATAAGCAATCTCAAACTGTTATCCAACTTTGTATCAAAGTTCATTGGCACTGTCAGATTCGGGAATGATCACTTCGCGGCTATCATGGGCTTCGGAGATTACATCAATGGGAACATCGAAATTAGCAGAGTTTATTATGTGGAAGGTCTCGGTCACAATCTCTTCTCAGTCGGTCAATTTTGTGATGGAGATTTGGAAGTTGCTTTTAGGGAGAAAACTTGTTTCATTCGTGATCTACAAGGAAACGATCTTATGTCTGGTCAACGCACATCAAGTCTTTACACAATCTCAATGCAAGACATGATTGCTTCATCTCCCATCTGTCTACTTTCTAAGGCTACATCTACAAAATCCTGGCTATGGCACCGTCGTCTCTCACATCTAAACTTTCAAACCATAACCAACCTTGCTCGATACAAACTAGTTGAAGGTCTCCCAAGATTTCGGTATTCTAAAGATCACCTATGCTCAGCCTGTGAACAAGGGAAAAGCACTCGTGCTCATTTTCCTTCAAAGGTGGAACACAACTCACAACATGTGCTTCATCTTCTTCACATGGATTTGTGTGGCCCGATGCGTGCAGACGATTAATGGCAAACGCTACATCTTGGTAATTGTAGATGACTACTCAAGATGGACTTGGGTTTATTTTCTTGAAGTAAAGATCAAGCTCCACAGATGATCATCACCTTTCTCACGAAAATTCAAGTTCACTCGAACACGGTCGGACAAATCGAGCAGACAAAGGAACCGAATTTGTGAATCAAACTCTTCGTGCATTTTATGAGAAAGTGGGAATTGAGCATCAAACATCTATTGCATGTACACTAGAACAAAACGGAGTTGTTGAAAGACGAAACCGCACGTTAGTGAAAGCTGCAAGAACGATGTTAATCAATGCTAAACTTTTGGATTACTTATGGGCTGTAGCCGTGTCAACTGCATGCCACACTCATAATCGCTCAATGATTACCAAGCGCCACAACAAAACACCTTATGAGCTTATCCACAACCATAAACCGAATCTCAAACACTTTCATGTATTTGGATCCCTTTGTTATCCGAATAATGATCGTGATGACTTTGGTAAGCTCAAAGCCAAAGTCGACATTGGAGTCTTTGTAGGATATTGTGAAAATTCTAAGGGTTTTCGGATCGGAATCGTCGTACAAAGCGAGGTTATGGAAACGATTCATGCAAATTTCGATGAGCTTCTTGAAATGGCTTCGAGCATAATGACTTGGAACCCGGTCATAACCGTTTAAACTTCCTCAAACCCCATCATCGGTGAACCTAGTTTACAACTAACTCGACGTCAAATGGAACAACTATTTGCTCCTCTGTTTAGTGATGATATTGATGAGCGTGCACGGTGTATCCAATGTTTCATTGCTCAACCCGATCATAATCCAATACGATACACTGCTACAACAACTACTGTTGAGGAAGCACCACCGATTGATTCTACAACAACAGTTGAACAAACCGCATCCAACGACGCCGAACCCGGTGATGATCTTACGAACAATGACGTACCCCACCTGCAGATTATGATCCAAATCGTTCTTCAACCCTTTTGCAAATGCTTCTGCTACTTCTGATCTTGCGGAATCATCTACAAGTCATTTGAATCCTCCTAATCTGCAGAATGTATATCAACATCAACCCTCCACACATCGTTGGACAAAAGACCATCCTCTTGTGAACATAATTGGCAACCCTAATCAACCGGTCGTAACTAGACAACGCCTTCAGACTGACGGTGAACATTGCATTTATGCACTTACCTTTGCCAATCTGAACCCAAAAACATTAAAGAAGCAATGACTTATGACAACTGGATTGAATCCATGCAAGAAGAACTTAATCAGTTTAAACGTCTTGAAGTATGGGAATTGGTTCAAAAACCAACAGGGTCTATGTTATTGGTGCGAAATGGATTTGGAAAAACAAGTTAGATCTTGTGATACGGTTATCGAAATAAGTCACGTCCGGTGGCTAAGGGTTATAGACAGGAAGAGGTATTGACTTTGAAGAATCATTCGCTCCGGTTGCTCGTCTTGAGGTCGTTCGGATATTTTCGGCATTCGCGGCTCACATGAACATCACGGTCTTTCGGATGGATGTCAAAGCGCTTTTCGAATGGGAAACCGAAAAGCGGTCTATGTCGACCAACCGAAGGATTCGTTGATCCAGAGTTCCCGAACCACGTTTACAAACTGAACAAGGCTCTCTACGGTCTCAAACAAGCCCCTCGGGCGTGGTATGATAAGTTATCATCCTTTCTTATCGCCAATAATTTCACTAAAGGCTCGGTCGACCCAACACTTTTCATACAATATCACGGGGAACACATTTTAATCGTTCAAATTTATGTGGATGACATCATTTTTGGGTCAACACATCTAAAATACTCAAACGCTTTTTCAAAACTTATGAAAAAACATTTTGAAATGTCCATGATGGGTGAACTTACATTCTTTCTTGGATTGCAAGTTCATCAATCACCCCAGTGGTATTTTCTTGAGTCAGTCCAAATATGCCCTTGAAATTTTAAACAAACATGGAATGACAAGTTGTGATACCTATGCCACTCCAATGGCACACACTAAGAAACTGGATGCTGATTTACATGGGAAATTGGTTGACCCTACCAAATACCGAAGTATTATTGGGTCTCTCATGTATCTAACGACCGATAGACCGACATTGTATTTGTTGTATATCTTTGCTCCGTTATCGGTCAAGACCAACTGAAACTCACCTCTCGAGGCTAAAAGAATCCTCCGATACATCAAGGGAACCATTAACTTGGGGATCGGTATCCGAAGGATTCGGTTTTGAACTAATAGCTTTTTAGATGCGATCACGCGGGATGCTTAGATTCACGGAAAAGTACTTGAGAGCTCTACAATTTCTTGGTGATAAAGCGGTGTCATGGCAATCGAAGAAGCGAGGATTGCACATCGTTGTCCTCAACAGAAGCGAGAATATGTAGCCATGTCGGCGTGTTGTGCTCAAGTCATTTGGATGAGAACACAACTCAAAGACTATGGTTACATATTTGATGAATCCCGATGTCTTTGCGACAATCGAAGTGCTATTGCGATCTCGTGCAACTCGTTCAACACTCAAAATCAAAGCACATCGATCTTGATATCATTTCATCAAGGAGCACGTGGAAAAGGGTACCGTTGAATTATACTTTGTGGGTCTTGAATACCAATGGCGGATCTTCTCACCAAAGCCTTAGCTCTCGCTAGGTTTAATGAGTTGGTCCACCGGATTGGTATGCGGTGTTTGACTCCAGAGGAACTGGATGAACTTTTAAAACATTCTTAAAACCAGTCAAACACCAAAACCTCTTTTGTAAATATTTTCAAAAACAAAATACAAAAATATAAAATCTGATAAAACAACAAAAATATTCTTCTATCTATATTTCTTTTAACATGGCAAGTACAAATCTTCCGTCAACACTTTACTCTTTCAAAATTCAGTATTTTCTCGGTCAAGTGTTGAGGGGGAGAAAGTAAATATTTTTCGGTTTCATAAAACCTTGTACTTGCATGTTACCTCATCCCGGTTGTTTCTTTGATAATGGTGGTCACATTTCTGGTTTACTGACACTCCCGGGCTCAAATTTATAAAATTTCATTATTTCTTAAGTCGAGGGGGAGTGTCGTCAAGTTTCTTTCCATAAATCATACTTTTGGTAACCAAAATGGAAGTTATGGGCGTTGGATGAAAATGGTTAAGGTGGAGGGACTGAAAGTGTCAAAAGCTCAAAGTATTTTTAATAAAACTTCACCAAAATTTTCAAAATACATTTAATTCATCTCATTTATTATCCAACCACCATATCCTACGCCTAAGAATCAATCTTCAAATCCGTGTTTTGATCATCAATTTGTAAGTGTTTTATCAATCTTTGTGGTATTTCAAACAATGGTTTTGATTTGTTTGAAAATCCAACGGTTAAATTTTGTGTTTGATTGATTTTGTGTTCTACGCATAAGCGTATGAACACAAAATCATCATTTGTGTGTTTGTGTTGATAAAAATGATGTCAAAATGCTTAAATAATCACTCTTAAACCATTTCTATCAAACAAATCCACCCGAAACACGAATTGAACATTTTCAAGATTAGGGTTCTTATGCGTGAATTGGGTGTTTTCAATTGTGAGAGTTTACGGTTAAATAGATGGTTAAGTGATGTTGTTTACATGTTTAATTGATCAAATCCTTGCTTAAATCTTACCCGAATCATCAATTTTGTGAAAATTAAAATTTAGGGTTTAAGTTCATACGAATTAGGTATTCTTGATTCATAGGGTTTTGATGTTAAAACTTGTTTAGGACATCTCACTAGGCCTCTAAGATATCCCGAAATGATTTGGTGCAAATCCTATGGTTAGAATTGTTACTCGTAAAATTTGAAACCTAGGGTTTAAGTTCTACGCATAAGCATATTCTACGCGTAAACCATTTTGATTGAGTCTTCATGTTAAACTGAACGGGTTTGAATTTATATGTTAATGAATGAGTTATGATGCATTTGTTTCAGGTTATTACGCGTGAAAATTCAGAATCAAGGTTAATTGAACATCTACGCATAAGGATCACCTTACGCGTAGAATGTTATGCGTAAGAGAAATCTTACGCGTAACCTTTACGCGTAAGGTTCTACAAAGAGGACTACGCGTATCCTGTGAAGGATATGCGTAAACAGTAACCTTTACGCATAAGGTTCACTCTTACGAGTAAGCCTTACGCGTAAGGTTCCATATACGCTTACGCGTAAGCTCTATGCCTAAGGCCTTCTTTTCCTACGCGTAACATTTCTTACGCGTAAGTCAAGATCCTACGCATAAGCTTATGCTTACGCGTATAACCACTCCTGTTTACGCATAAGCTTGCAACACCTACGCCTTAGCCTAGTTTTAACCAAAATTGTGAATTGTTACGCGTGCAAACTTGTAAATAAATAAATCATAACGTCACGAAACCAAAATGTCACTAATAAGCTTAAATGTTTAATAAGTTGTGAAAATAAGTGAAAACTTGGACTTTAAAACTCAAAGTTAATCTACTCACGAAACTTATCACGACGTCTTTGGACTATTGGACTAACAAGTGACATTGGACTCGTAACAATCATTGACATATCACATTCAATAAATAGACAATAAAATCAACTGTTGACTAACGTAATGTCTTTCGATATGTTGGTTCTTTTGGCTAAATATCTTTCAGATCACGATATGGACGTTCAAATGCAAAATGTGGATGCACCAAATGTTCTCTTGTTGAAGATATCTTCCTAATGGTTACCCAATGAAGATCGGAAAGAACAACCTCGAGTTGATTTTGATAACTTCAATTGTTACGAGTCTTCGTGTCGATTGCGGTGGATATTACGAAGACTCACCCTTATCGAACATGCTCACAAACTCGCTCTTGCACACGAGATCTACATTCACCAATTCTGGCACACTATACGAAAGGTCAAAGGTCAAAGTGCCGTGATTGTGACTCTTAACAACAAACAAGTCACCATCACGCCAGCAGATTTGAGGGCTATTCTTCTTATTCCTGTCATCGAGCCTACTGAATACAATGCTACTCCAACGGAAGAGGTCGTTCTCCAGTTCATGGTCGACATCGGCTATGATGAAGCTACCGGGTAATCACAAAGCACTCATCTGTGGATCTCAAGAACATTCCCCAACCATGGAGAGCCCTCTACATAATGATTGCCAAATCCGTTTCCGGACGTGATAGTGGTCATGAGCATCCCAAGCTCATGGAACTACAAATATTTTGGGCAATGGTCAACATGAAACACATAGAATTTGAAGCTCTGATATGGGATGACATGATGTCTTACCTTAAAAAGCCTGGCACCAAGATCCCGTATATCAGATACACCAAACTGTTGATCCAAAGAGCTCTAGGGTATAATCACGATATTCCTCGAGACTTGATGACCCCAACCAACACTCCGTGTTGTATGAGCCCACACTCACCGTCGGTTAAGGACTCAACAACGAAGAAACAAGGTGCAGTATTGCCAGATCATCTTCTTACTGATGATATCAAAGGACTTTATTCGTACAAACGATATCTGGTAGCAATTGAAGCAAGCAAAGTAGGTTTCCTTAATGAAAAGTCCTCTGGTACACCTACTAGGAAAACCAAGGAGAGGCGGTCTTTGGAAGTATCACGAGCACCGAGAGTACGAGAAAGTATCCTAAGAGGACTCATGTTCTCAAAAGGAAAATTCCGTCAAAGGATGCTATCCCTATTCTCAAACACGAACCACAAGCGAAGGACGAGGACTCGAGAGGAGGACCGACACCGATGAAGAGGTTACCTACTCAGAAACTCCCATTGATGACCCACTAACTGTTGCAAAACCTCTAAGTCCAAAAGCTGATAAAGGTAAAACCCCAGTTGCTGAGCCAGAGGAAGAGGAGAGCTCGGATGAAGAACCACTGGATAAAGACTACAGAAAGAAGTTGAAGAATATCAGACTCCAACATGTTGCTCAGGAATTTACCCGTGAACAAACTCGTGGCCCCGGAGGGTCAAGTGGTGGTGCACTGTCTACACCAGTTTCGATGCGGTTAATCAACCCGATAAGGGAACTGGTACCACCACCCACGAGCAACAACAAAGGCAACTTGAGGACTCTATCAAATATGACTTTGAGGAACAAGAAAAGGAGAAGTCTGAGAAAATTCCTGATGAAGATGCTGAGCTTGCAGCTAAAGAGAAGGCAGAAAAAGAAGCTCAAGCTCAAGCAGATGAAGAAGCCAGGATTAAGGCTGAAGAAATGGCTAAATCTGGACAAGATGACGAAGTTGATTATGATGATTTTCTTCTAGATAGTCCAGTACGTTCCAAGGAATTAACCTCTGAGCCACCTAAAGACCACGAGTCTCCTCATATCTCATCATCATCGACTCATCCTCTCATTCATCTCCTCCACCATCCAAAGGCACAACCAGATCCACATCCAAGTCAAGTAAAGAAACCAACCGACTCTTGGATATCCGGGCTAAGACAAAGATTGTCAAAGGCGTCAAGCAAGTCGGGAAGAAAGACGTGACCAACAAAAGTGAATCAACTCATTGACAGGATCAACTTTCTACAAGGCGGGATAGACGAGATGTTGAGTGAAAGGGAGTATATCCAGAAGTTTATGAAACGTGATGTCCAAGGGGAAATGAACAAGATGATTAAGGAATATACTCACAAGTTCCTTCTCGACTCTGTTCCTAGATTGACAAGGGATATGTTCGCCAGACAACTTACTCCAAATATCGTCGCATTGGTTAAACATACATTGGCCAACTCACCTGAACTCTCTGAAGCTGAGTTGATCTCGAAATTGGTGATACAAATGTCTAATCGGTCTGCAACCTTTGATTCATATGAAGCTAAATTCTTTGAGGCCCTTCTAGAATATCAACTCAAATCATCATGCAAAGAGTCAGCAGGTCAACCTAAACGACCAAGAGATGGCGATGATAAGGACAAGGATTACGCACCTAAACGTCCAAAGAAGTCGGTGAATCTTCCTCTATGCCACCACCAACCCAAAGGACTCCAACAGAAAGACGATCTCCTCCACGTTTCTCTGGCGATAAACCTCGGGACTCGAGTTACCACCATCCACAGAGAAAACCGGTGATCATTTTGAATACTTTGGTGGTGACGATGAAGAGTTCCATGAGCCCCAACAACAACCCACCTCTCCCGACACAACAAAGAAACCAACATCCTCATCAAAGCCAAAGAAGAAGAAGAAGACGACTAAGACCGATGTTGTCTCATGGCTAGATGATGATACAACCGCCGAATATGATTGGTTTTCTCAACTTTGTGATGCTACTCCTCACTACACGAAGGTCAAGAAATGGTAGATGGCCGTACCATGGAGCATGTCAAGCTATTACAAGAACAATTTAAAGTGAAGAAGATGACGAAGGCTGAGCTCAAGCGAATCAAGAATGATGCCTTCCAACTGCTCAAAGATAGCTCCGAAAGTGCAATTGAAGTGGAATACCACCTCGACAACATTGCACGAGCCATGTCGAACAACATCGATTGGCTCAATCCCGAAGCTAACATCGACTTCACTCGACAAGACAAAGCTCCATACTACACAGATTGGACCAGACCTCTACCCACAATTGGCCGACCGGATCAACCAAAGATTCCATTCCGCTACTTCTTCAACAAAGACCTAGAATTTCTTCTACACGGTAGCGATGTCTCCAAGAAATACGCTACATCACTTACACTTCCGTTCCCGGCAGCAATATACTCCAACAGCATAGCAATCGAGGAAGATGCCATCCACATGTTCTCTGACAAAGTGGAAAAGTATGATCTTGATGCAATGTATGGGATTCATCATTGGCCAGAACGCCGAAGAATCTACTACAAGAGCTGCCAGGTACTTACATCAAAGAAGGAGGTGTTTAGTGATAAAGGGATCGTTGCTATTAAGCATGTTACTCTTTCGTCAAAATGGGACTACACATTTCTCAAGAAAATAGTGGTCAAACGACAAGACGAAGAGGACTATGACTTATGTGAAGCAGACTTTCAGAGATTGTCTCTCAACGACATTGAAGATATGTATCTTGCCAAGGTACGAGGACGAATCGACATTTCTCTCTGAAATCCAACGTGAGTACATCAAGTCCTTGTTAATCTTCATCAGAAGCATAGTGATCCAGGAACGTGTAGAAGACATTCAACTTGCCGTGGAATCGTATCAGACGCGTGTTAACCTCACTAAACCACAGCTAGACCTTCCCGACATCAACCAACTTCCTCAATACACCCTCATCAGCAAACCATTTGGAGTAGTCTACCGTAGTGAACTACACCGAAATTGCTTGATGGCGTGCAAAGAGCTTCATAAGTTTGGAGATCACACACTGAAGAAAGTCAGGGACGGGTTAGCTTATCGGTTAAAGGCGATACAAGAAGGCATTGGGTCACCTAAGCGATGGAATTCGAGGGAGAGATGGGATGTTAAGAAGATCATCACTCGCATTGATGAAAGGTTGTTCGAAGGGACCGATTCGAACGTTGGAGAGTTTCGTAGGTGGTCGTCCCGGCATATCTCTCACAGGCTATCAACGTCCGAACGCATTCACGGAGTTATTCTTTGGACTACACGAATCTCTGGTAACCCTTGATTTGTTTCATTATCATTACTTGGTTGTGTGATTTATATTTAACAATGGCTTGTGCACACATAACGATGTACAACCCGTACTTGTATTGAAAGGACCCTGTGGTACGCATCGATGCCACAATCCTATAAAAGGAGCGAAAGCTTCTTACTTTTGAGTAAAACTTATCAAAACTTTCACTTTTCAAAGTTTTGCTCAAAAGAACAAGTACTTCCCCTTATGATTTTCAAAACCTCAAAAGTTTATATCACTTGTTGAGGGGGGTATTTGCTTTAAAACTTTGTTCACAAATTGTTCTTCGTGGTAATCTTCCCACAAAACTCGAAATGGACATATTCGATATCAAATTTCATCAAAAATAACATTTATATGCCATTTTGAGGGGGAGAAAAATTATGTGATAAGAAATATGTTGTGAATTGCTAATGAATCGTTGTGCTAACAAGACTTAACCAATGAATTGACGAGATCTTAAATGTTAGTAACTCGAAAAGACTTGTCGGGACGGGTAATAATTTCAAGCTAGTTCGCTAGTAATGTAAGCGTGTCTCAAAGGACTTGTCCGAGTAGAATGTACCATTCGAGAAACTCTTGGTAGACATGAACTTTGTGGGTTTGACAACCTTCGAGGTTTGTCCACACCTTCAAGGTAGTTATTAGAGCTAGTTGTCACCTAAAAGTCGACAATGTAACTCTTTAACTATGCAACGTAACCGTGTCTCATGGGGATTGTCTATCTTGAGTTGATCAATTCAAAAGTGCGCTCTTCTCTCACCGTGCGATTTTTGTCAAAATACTTAAGCACGTGTGGAGGGGAGTATTTACGCAAAATCTTAAACTCTCAACGGTGGTATTAAATGCTTTTACTCATAACCACTTTGAGAGATTTTCATGAAAATGGTTTTATGGCAACATAGGTTAGTCATGGAGTTATAAGGTGACTAAGGTTAGGAATAACCGTCCTATGATCCGCTTGAGTCGGAGGGATCTACCCAAGGACACCACCAATAGTTAGAATTAGAAGTCCTTAGGTATGATTATAAAAGGAGAAAATGAGAATCGGAGAAAGAAGGAGTTGAAGAATTAAAAGAAAAGTAAAGAAAAGGGTGAAAAGAAATAGCCCTCCAATTATTCAACTTAGGCGAGACACGGGTTCAATTCATATGCTCTTGGTTGTCACTTGATGACACCGGTATTGAAGATCAAAGTCGTCATGGACCCGATGGCGCATGCACTAAACCTTCTTAGCCACTCAAGTTTCTCTCAGCGAAGCTTGTTTCATTCTCACAGGAACCCTACGTAAACTATCGGCTTTCTCTTAGAGATTCTTTGGTATTGAAGAAGGAGACCCTCTCCTAGTCTCCGCTCGGGAAAACCAAAGTGCACTATTGAGTCTAGAGCCACGAGATTCATCAAAAGATCTCTTAGGTACACTTGACAATTCATCGCTTGTCGTTCAACAATAAGAACACAAGTGATATATTATCGTGTCCTTCACGGATCTTAGCAATCTGTCGAGAACATTTATGAGGGGTTCACAAATGTGATCCTCGGTGATTGAATGGAAACTCTGCCGGTCAACATCAAACACGACGACGGTAGGTCACTCGGTAACTCCCGTGGATTACGCTTAGTGTGTCTCAAACGGTCTGATCGTGGGGTGATGCTTGGTGTACCTCGGCGACTCATCCGAACTGTAGATGTATTTTGTACATCGCGTTATCTCACTTGTGGGACTCAGTTCGAGAACGACCTTTGTGAGAATTAGAGTTGTGTTTTCACACTATGCTGTTAACACTCTCGAAGTTCAAACTTGTAAGCGTTGGATTATTTCTAACCCATGTTTTATGTTTTCTTCTTATGGATGCTTGCGGGTAGAAAAGATCGTGCAGATTCTCCACATGCTCATGCCTACAACATCACTAATTGAAGTTCTCTCAAAAGGCAGCACAAAGTCAGAATGATTCTTCGTCAAAGTCAAAGAATCTACAAAGTTTAAAGACTAAGAGAACTACATCAGTATTGAAATCCAACGTTAAAGGCGTGTGAGCATGTTGGAGAAAGGCGTGGAACTTTGGAGCAACGAAGCGGACACGATGCGAGACAACCACAACATACTATCACTTCCATCACAAAGAACAAAGATCAAAGAACAAAGAAAATGATGACGTCAAAGCGAGAATACTTCAAAGGAAACAATTTCCCTACACTGGGAGATTGTTCGAATCAAGGCACTTCTTCTCACAAGAAAGAAGAATGTCGGAAGGCGTCAAAGCTACTATTACATCGGCACCTTCAACGTTTAAAGATCAAATCATCAATCACTAACACTTAGGGGAGATTGTTGGAGTCACTCCTAAACTAGATTTCAAGTGTTAGTAATTAATATGTAATAGTTAGCTTAATTATGGCTTTTATGTTAGTAATCAAGGCTAGGCTCATGTAGAAAGCCCATGAGCCTATGCCAAAGCCCAATAAGGAAAGGAAGGAACTTGTGTGTTGCCTAGTTCCTTCCTATAAATACCCTTGTAAACCATCCTTAGATGGTTGGTTGTTCATTTTATCATTTCACTCTACGCATAACCTTTCTTATATCATTCGTGTGTGTGTGTTAAGTGTTCAACCGATCACTCTTTATCTATCTTTCTTATATTGATGCTTGTGTTACTAATATGGTGACCTAACATTAAAGAATCTAAAGATCATCCTATAGAAAGGTCATAGGAAAACTAAATGAAAGAACTCTAAGGTCTCAAGTTCAAAACCAAAGTAGTCTTTTTTTTTCGTGTCAACTATAGAACCTAAAAACACTCAAGAAGCTAAAAACGACGAAAGTTGGTTATGGCTATGAAAGAAGAATTAAATCAATTTATTGCTAATAACGTTTGAACACTTGTCCCTCCATCCAAAAACCAAACAATAATTGGCACAAAATGGGTATATAAAAACAAATTAGATGTAAATGGTGTCATGTTTAGAAATAAAGCTAGACTTGTTGCTCAAGAATACAACCAACAAGAATGTATAGACTTTGATGAGACCTATGCTCCCGTAGCTATATTAGAGTCTATAATAATCCTTCTTGTGTATGCTTATGCACATGATGTTAAACTCTTTCAAATGGATGTCAAAAGTGCTTTTCTTGATGTCTTTATAAATGAAGAAGTTTATGTATCTCAACCTCTGGGTTTTTTGATTTTGAAAAACCTAATCATGTGTAAAAATTAAAGAAAGCTCTATATAATCTTAAACAAGCTCCAAAGGCTTGGTATGATAGACTTAAAAGCGTTTTTAATTAAAAACAACTACACCATGAGGTTAGTTGACAACACAATTTTTACAAAGAAAAAGGAGTCACAAATAATAATTGTTCAAATATACTCGGACGATATTATATTTGGATCAACTTGTCAGGAAATGTGTGATGATTTCTCAAAAATCATGCATGACGAGTTTGAAATGAGTATGATGGGAGAATTAACTTTCTTTCTCGATCTACAAATCAAACAATTAGAAGATGGTATCTTCTTCAACCAATCCAAATACATTAAAGAAATGTTAAAGAAATTCGGATTAGAATATTCAAAACCAATTAGAACACCAATGTCTTCCAAAACCAAACTCACCAAAGATGAAGAGGGTGAATCCGTTGATAACACCAAATATCGTGGCATGATTGGTAGTCTTCTCTACCTCACGGCTAGTCGGCCGGATACCATGTTTAGCGTATGTCTCTGTGCTAGGTTCCAAAAAGGCCCTAAAACTTCACACTTAGAATCCGTTAAAAGAATCTTTAGATATATTAAGGGTACAACTCATTTAGGATTATGGTATCCTAAAGGGAAGGGGTAGAAACTATTGTATATGCAGATTCTGACCATGCAGGTGATTACGTTGATCGTAAAAGTACAAGTGGTGTTTGCACCTTTATGGGGTGTTTCTTAACATCTTGGTTTTCAAAGAAGAAAACAGCATTAGCTATCTCGACAACCGAATCCGAATATGTCTCTGTAGGCAAAGCATGCCAACAAGCACTATGTATGAAACAAGCATTAGTTGACTACGACATCCATCTCAGTGACATTGCTATTCTCTGTGACAACAAGGGCGCTATAGATCTTAGCAAAAATCCGATGTTACATTCTCGTACCAAACACATAGAGATTCGTCATCACTTCTTAAGAGATCATGTTCAAAAAAGGAACATTTCTATTGAGAAAGTGTTATCCGAAGACAACATAGCTAACATCCTCACCAAACCATTAAAGCGCGAGCAATTCAACTTACTCCGTCTAGGTCTTGGTCTTATGTAACAATCGTCTTGAATATTTTCTTTCTCTACAAGGTACGTAACCTTGTGTTTTTATTCTTCTTCTGAGTCTAGGAATTCTATTTCGCATAATTCACAAACAATATGGGGATTTATCTCTTATAATACTAAAAAGTATTTTTCCTTTAAGAAATTTATCAAAATATTTTATTTTCAAATATTGCTCCCTGTACCATTTTGTCTTAAAATAACTCTCAAGTCTAGGACAAACATTTCTTTCTTTTCATCGTTAATACAAAGTAAAAACTTTTCATTGCATCTCATGTGTCTATTGAATGCTAAAGGGAAAACATAATCAATATGTATTTTCGGGTACATTCAACCAAAGCAACAATAAATTAAGGAGTCTTTGGGTTGTCTCACGTTACATATACATACTTATTTTTCACTTCTATGTTTCTCTTTTCTTTTAAGAGTCGAGATAACCACAACTCCACATGGTCTTCATGTAGGCACACACTAGGCACTATCGTTTTCTACACGATTTTTCTGCCTAAAATCACCATATACCCGGATCCCTGCATTAACGTAGGAATTATCCCTTTTGGGATGGATCTGTGGGAACCGGTGAACAGAAGGTTTTTTTTAAACCTCTTTTAATCTTTTTGCGTGAAATTTTCAAATTTCAACATTTTATTTTCATCACCTACTGAGTATTCAACTTAATGCTTGTGCTCTCATGATTACTTGCTTTAAATTCATATCTAATCATTAAATTATGGCTCATTTTGTGGTTTTAGCATTCATTGCAATGCATCCTTTCTTCTGTAAATAAGGTTCCAAAATGCTTGCATCTCCATTACCCTCAAACTCACAAACACATCTCATCATGACTTCCAAAAGATCTCAAAGCAATGATGACCTTCCTAGTGAAAACAACCCTCTCCAAAATATCCTCAACTTTATCCTACCACCTTCCATAATACTACTACCATCTAAAGCTAGGAAAACCGCTCGGATTAGTGTCCGACCATGTTGCTTTGTGAAACCTTTGTCTAACAACTCATCACCAAGTACTCCCTCACCACCAATTGACTACATTGTAGCACCACCACCATCTCCTCAAAACTCACCACCACCGTCTCCTCAAAACTCACCACCACACTCTCCAACCGAGTCTCTAATTGACTCACAAGTAACCACTCTAGCAGAACTACTTAGGACTCCAAAATCCTCTCCACTACCTTTGTCAAGTCCACCACCCGCTCCAACTCAACCATCAAAGTCCACACCACCTCTAGTCTCAAATGTTAACCCAAAAGAGCTAGTTTTCTCCACACCTTCTACATCTCCAAATGCCCTTCTTAATGAACTTGAAAATCTACCACCTCAACCACCCTTCACATTGCAAGAACACCTAGGTTCTCTACTACCACCAATCACCGAGATCATGAACATAGATCCATATTTACCAACATTCCCACCACCAAATCCGCAATCCAATAAACAAACTTGGTCGGATGACATCCAACCACCTCTCCCTCACCATATCTTTTGTGAACATTGTTGAAATTATATAACATGACAATCAAATAAATAATCACAAAACATCAAAGTATTCAAGCGGAAGCGTATAGGATTTATTAATGAACAATTAATTAACATAAAAGAATATGCGTACCTTTTCTTGATTCTAGCCGAACAAGAATCAATTCCACAAACTAGCAATTGAGATGAACCCTAATTAGGGTTTGAGTGCTAGTCGACTTAATAAAGTCGAATAGTGTAAATCACCAAAATCAAAGTAGGATTTCTCTACGATCATGTACGCCGCGTATTGTTAGCGATTTAATTAGAATGCTAGTTCAAATCACGATTAAAGCATACAACAAACAAGGTTTAGCTTTAACATAATAAATATATATCAAACCCATTTAATTGCACCTGTCAAATACATATATGCAACAAAAGATGAATGTCATGCACATGACAGTATGACATGCGTATGAAAAATTCATGCGTGGCATGTATATGAGATTCACTAAGATATCATCATGATTCAATACATAAGATATCTAGTGAAAAAAAGTTTGTGTCAATCGTATTTTTTCTTATCCATACGAATCAATCCAAAAGATCAAAAGGGTGTGTGCATTAAACCTTGTCTAACAAGTCATTGCAAGCACCTCCTTAAGTTTCAAAACTCGACACTCAACCCCCTCGTTTTTCTTAGTTCGACCATATAAATATTTTGTGACTTAATATAATTAAATCTCATACGCAACGCGTGCAATCCCATAGGTCTCGAGTTCGATCCTAACTCACGACTACTAATTTATATCCATAAAACCAACAGCTCCCACTTGGATATATCTTAATAGTGTGATCACATCGGTTAGCGTCTAGCAACACTTCGATGCCTCTAGCACGACTCGAGTAAGGTCTCCTGGAAAAAACCTTTTAATGATTCCTCATTATTATTATCCTTTTGTTTCTAATACCTTGTTAAATAAAGATATGGAATTAAGTCACTCTTTATTCAACCATTCTGTTTCTCGTTGTAAGTGATTGATCAAGATTACCAAATCTTCTGAACATATTCAGGGGAGATCTTTGGGCGTGGCCACGCAAACATCTTGTCAACCCTACGAGGGGCCCAACAGTATTAAACTCTAAATAAATTTGAAGGAACAAATTCTATATTGACTACAAGAATAACCCATGAACTTTGCAACACTTTAGGAAACAACCCTTATGACTACCGATTCGTATAGCGTTAAGTTGTTCCACGAAGTGCACTACATTCATGACACTTATCCGGTATCTCAAGTGCGAGGATAACTATTCATAATTTACTTAACAACAATATCCATAAAGTAAATTATGTAGTTGGGATAAGTCCTATATTCAATTCATTGAACATCATCTGAAATTGGTATGCATTCTCATCAATATACTTTCAAGTATATTCTACCATATCACTCAGATTTGTCATAGTTTGATGATACTCCTATATCATTAATTGACAACGGACGATTTAGAATAAATAAATTTACTCACGGATTAAACATGCAAATATAGGATACGATATATTATAAAATCAAACATACCAAGTATTTGATTTATCATAATAATTGTTTAACATCCTTTATACAAATACCAAATAGATTAATGCATGAAAATTCCAGTTGATGAATTATGCCTCCAGTAATGACAATCATACTTGTTGACAAGGCATAAATCAACCAACTTGATCTATCATAATTTTGAGAATACTTATTTCAAGAATTCAATTAGTGAAGTCCTTGTATGTGTGCATTCACCAATCCACATAATAATTCATAAAGTATCTGACATCCTCTATCACCAATTTATGATAATTTAAACTTTCAAACATTTTAAAGTTTAAAGTATTCTTATTCTTTTAATGTATAATGCAATGGCGCTCTTAGAAGCACAACTAGTTCACATGGCCATTAACAAGGATGAAATCCTACCATGACTAGTATTAAGTGTCATCTCAATTAAACCAGCATCATTGTATACAAACAACAATGTGCTCATTAAAACTCCGTAAACTATAATATCTTATTGTGTAATGTTTGATGCTTTCCTAACTTTCAAGTTTAAAGGCGATGACAATTTGCACAACATTTGACATATTGTTCATCCATAGAATTTAGGAGCAACTCAGTCGAGGATGTAATTTTAGAATATTCATTACACAAGTTATCTAATAACTTTTAGTTAGATATCAATGTTGTCAAATCACTTCTTATTCAAGAATGATACAACAATTTTAATACACAACATGATGTACATGATGAATCTACATTCAAACTTAGAATTCATTCACGTTCTATCTTGTCAAAATATATTTATCAATTTCCCAAATGATATATCATGTTTTATTAGAATCATTTATTTTACTGCACATGTTTATTAATAATAAACATATATTTCAAGGTTGTATGTTTTAATTCTTAAATCTTACAAGTGAAGTTTCATTCCAATCTAAGACTTAACATTTAGCTTACAAGGAATGTTACTTACTATATGTTATACAACATATAAGATTTAAGAAACTTAACATAATACTCCCACTAGCTTTCAGGAATACTTAAAATTTATCTTACTTTAATTATAAATCAAAAATGGGATTTAATAATTAAACATAAGAATAATTTCATAGATGCATGCATTTATCCATTCATGAATTATTTGCACTTCGTACACTTTCAAAGATTATATGAATTCAAAAAACATTTCAATTACTTACCGTCCTCGCTCAAGTAATTTCTCAAGAAAGAGTTTTGATATTCCATTGTCATATTTCATATTAATGAAATCCAGTATGACAATTATCATCTTTATATATTTAATGTGTCTTGAAAAGAATATTCAATCATAATTAATTGTTTAAGTATGATTAACAATCTTGTCATAAAACATGCATTAAATATGTGTACAATATTGTCCATATGATTTCTACATAGAAATTCAAACCACTAGGGTTTTTCATCTCTTTGAAGAAACTCATTTCCATTCTCTAGTCTAACTATTAAGATAAACCAAATTTCCAAAATTGATTATCTTTATGGACAGACATCTTTAACATTCATAGTATGAGTAATTTTCCCAATTCAATATTTGGTAATCCATCATAATGATTATCGGGTTTACTATAATCCTGTAACTCATATTTCTCAGCATATAAGTCAAATATCTGAGATATCTTTGCAGATCTATGAATGAAAATTCCATCATCATGAGGTCTATCAATTACATGTCTAACCTCATCACGATATTTACTAGTGGGTTTCAGAAGATTATGTATCTTGTAATTTTATCTTTCAAGATAAAAAAACTCCCACTTGTCTTTTGTAATATATATACTATCTATATATACTTAGCAATTAAAGCAAAACTACATTGTTCTCTTTTTGGGACATTACAAATACACATTGATAATTTCTGACTTTACTTTGTTAATAACCTATTCATAAGTAGTTTAACAAATTCAGAATCTTCAATTTTAAAACATAATGTGATTCATCACATTCCATAATAAAATGGTGTTTTATTAATCTTCTAGGTTGGAGTCATATTGAGTATATTCAATCCATACTCAATTTTCTAACCTTGTTACTATTTAAGAAAGAAGTTATGGTTATCTTGAATCAAACAAATCAAATAGAGTTTGATTTTCCTAACTGAACATACCATCGACTTGTGTTGTTCATTAGAATTAATATTGTAAGACAATCTAACAATATATAAGATAAACATATTCCTTTTGGCTTACCTATTTACCAACTAAGTCAACTTAATGGTATAATAGACTTTCCAAGCCAATTACATGTTTTATAACACAAGTACCTTTTAACCAAGTTACTTCATATCCATGTCTCAACAAGAAACATAAAGCATTATAATCCCATTATCGTTATAAATCATTGATCAACTCAATGACTTCTTGTATATGTTTTAATTAAAAACATAACAAGTTAACGTCTTACTTTATTATAAGTCTTAAAAGACTTTATGTTTATGTCTTTACAATGAATCATAAACATGTTTAACTAAAGTAATTATGAACACAACTCTTGGTTTCAATAGTAATTTCAAGTTAATTTATTTTACTTCATAATAATGTAGGACTACATTATTTTCATTTATGTCATTCAAAATACATAAATAAACAAATTGAAGTAGGATTAGATTACTTCATTTAATTTTATGTCATTCTAATAATACACAAATATTTAATTTGAAGTAGTCTTATATATCATTTTGACACACGTTCTAGATACTTGTCTAATTTAGAAACTGTAAATATGTCCATGCAAGGTCTGACTTCACATAGAGATTTACTTTGTTATTGCAATCTCGCCAAGTTCTCACATGACGTAAATTGCAACACCAAGTGTTTCTTGAATTAGATATGTTCAAGTTATATTAGAACGTTAGTCTCTTATATTGCAGTCAAGAGAATCCCTTAAATCATATACCTATATGTTGTCCCTTGCACACAATATAGATTTCTCCCACTTGTTCATGGAACATCATCATGTAGCAGATAAACAACACGACATATGTTTGTTTATGTGACTAATATGATTGTGTCATTGATATTAGCATAACTAGTAGATGTAGAACCACTTCATTGTCTAATAAGGAAACGTACATGACTATCCTTGAAAACATAAGTGTCTACAAGTGGAAAGTAATTATCTTCGACATTCTAGAGATAATTCGGGTTACTACCAAGATGACAAAGCTTGTAACTCCTTTGAATAAGAGATCATTACATTAATTCCTTATTCAAGAATAAGAACACAACACTCCCAATCGGATTTGACAACATTGAAAGTGTTTCATTAACCGATGAAAGAAAATAGTGTATTATTTACTTCCTACACCTTTGAGAAAGTCCATACATAACAATTACAAATGTACTTAAAAGAATGTATTCTACTATGTAAATGATGAATTTATCCATCAATGCTATTAACTTGAAAAATTGGGCATGCAATTTCTTTCTTAATAGTTCTACTATTCCAACAATTGTAAGTAGTACTTTTAAATGGTCAAAGCACAACAACTAGATAAAATATGCTAGTTTGTCTTTTACCAATTATACAGTAATTAGTCTAGCTTCTAATTTAATAACTCAGAACATATGCAATTTTCTTAACTATTAAAATTTGCTTACGAGTTATGTATTTACAATTTAGACAATTCTATATGTCCTATTATACCTTTCTTCATTCATGAAAAGGAATATGATTGAATCTCACTCTTTCTTATGAAAAGAGGACTATGTATATTCTTTTAGTAAAGTTGACTCTACCAAAAACCCTTACAGGTGTAGATCAATTTACCAATATAGGAATAACCTACGTTTACGGTTTAATGTTGCATTAATACATTTAAAGAATTTTCAAAATTCAATTTCAGTATTTTCGATAATTAAACTTTTCAAGAAAATAAAATACCCAAGGTAATATTCATATAACCATAGAATTTTCTCGAAAACTAGGATCCAAATTATCATAGTTCCATTACATCAGTTGATCTACTAGTAATGAAAATATATAATAAGGTAATCTGTCGAACATTAATTGGCAAACAATTTCTAATTCCTAGATCATTATGGGATTTATATTTTCCAACGCTATTGCAAATATAAACATGTTTCATCCCATCTTATGCCATTGAGTCCGGTCTCACTTCCTACTCAACTTAAGTGTCTAACTTAAAGAACGCAAATATGTCCATGTAAGGTCCGACTTTACATAGAAATTTACCTCTCCATTACAATCTAGCCAAGTACCGTCATGACGTAAATTGCAACTTCAAGTGTTCCTTTTAATTAGATGGCATATCCTTAATTTAAAGGGTACTAGTTTTGATTTTATGTGGTCAAATCAAATATGTACAAAGATGTCATGCATTCATCTTGTAGCATAATTTTAATAAAAACTTTTTATTACCAATTCATAAAGATCAAATTATCAAAGTTTTGATTGAGGTATTGGGTTCACCAATCAAGGAATTTAGTGTTAATTATCGTCCATTATACCGTACTTTTGCATAAGTGTAAACACTTAGTGTTTCGGATAATTACCACCAAGTGGTGCATGGAATTAAAACTAATTCGCCTTAAGATGAGCTTGTACTTTATGGCTTACTAAGTAGCTCCATTCGAACTTCTGGAGGCGAGAGAACCGGGTAAGCGCAAAAGCATAATCTTAGACATCCTTTCGGTGTGATGTATGCACTTCTTTATTAACCCTTTACGGTTCATTCTAGTGGGTGAGCCGTTCGGACCATTTGTACCAAAGTCACCAATCAATTAAACTATTGAAAACTTAACTCTTCCAAAACAAATCAAATTTCGCCATTGTTTAGTCCAGTATTATTTTCTATTCAAAATTACCCTTTGCTTAAAACTGTCTAAAAAAAATAAATAAATAAAATAAACTACTAAAAAACAATGCGCACATAATAAACAATTTATACGTGTAAACAAGTAGCCACATGCAACTTATTCGATAAAACCCTATTAATAATCAATATCTAGGTTAAATTAATGTATATATTAATTAGGGATTTCACTCTCTCAATTGAGAGTGAGCCACATACATCGACGAATCGATTGCGTAAACCCATAATTAATGATATACCAAATTGCACATAATTGATTCATTAATATATATAATTGGAGTCTTCCCCAATTCAAGATTTATCGTAATAACATGTCTCAACAATTAAACAATTATCAAAGCAACTTATCCATGACTAACATGCATGTATAATCATGGATATCATAACAATTTATACAAATAAGTCACAAGATCGCATATAAAAATTCCATGACACATAACAAATTATTCACGAATTAATCACGTAATCAATATTAATTCTAGGTTTTATTAAGGTTAGCAAACAATTTTCAAAACCCTAAAAAATTTATGTATGTGTCGACATAAAAAAAATATGGGTACGCCCCAATTCATAAAAAAAATCGACCAAACAATAATAAACATAAACCCTAGATTAACATATCAAACAACATATAATTATTTGTTTTATTACGCGTTTATGTAATTAATTACTCATTAAAAACCGATGACTCGTGATGCCACTGTTGGAATTATATAACATGACAATCAAATAAATAATCACAAAACATCAAAGTATTCAAGCGGAAGCGTATAGGATTTATTAATGAACAATTAATTAACATAAAAGAATATGCGTACCTTTTCTTGATTCTAGCCGAACAAGAATCAATTCCACAAACTAGAAATTGAGATGAACCCTAATTAGGGTTTGAGTGCTAGTCGACTTAATAAAATCGAATAGTGTAAATCACCAAAATCCAAAGTAGGATTTCTCTACGATCATGTACGCGCGTATTGTTAGCGATTTAATTAGAATGCTAGTTCAAATCACGATTAAAGCATACAACAAACAAGGTTTAGCTTTAACATAATAAATATATATCAAACCCATTTAATTGCACCTGTCAAATACATATATGCAACAAAAGATGAATGTCATGCACATGACAGTATGACATGCGTATGAAAAATTCATGTGTGGCATGTATATGAGGTTCACTAAGATATCATCATGATTCAATACATAAGATATCTAGTGAAAAAAAGTTTGTGTCAATCGTATTTTTTCTTATCCATACGAATCAATCCAAAAGATCAAAAGGGTGTGTATATATATAGCATTAAACCTTGTCTAACAAGTCATTGCAAGCACCTCCTTAAGTTTCAAAACTCGACACTCAACCCCCTCGTTTTTCTTAGTTCGACCATATAAATATTTTGTGAGTTAATATAATTAAATCTCATACGTAACGCGTGCAATCCCATAGGTCTCGAGTTCGATCCTAACTCACGACTACTAATTTATATCCATAAAACCAACAAACATTGCCAATGTACTCGGGATCTCGCACTAGAAACTAGGGACGAAATGCGATTTATTCTTAACCACATTCTTGATCGCATTGACATTATCGCTCACCAAAAATTCCACCATTAGACCCTATGCAAGCATAGAAGGACCGATAATAATATTTTTCTTCTATTTTTTTTAGTCTTTATAAAGAACAAATCATTTTTCTTATTTTTACACTTGTATGTGGCATATATACCACTACATGTTGAAGTTTTTATTACAAGGACTTGTTTACGTATCTTGGTCTTCTTTCTTTTCTCTCGTATTCTACATGGTTCTATTATGTATTATCACTAACATTTTTTTGTAGGTATCTTCTTACTTTTCACGTGACTCCCTATCCTAGGGGGAGCTACCGTCAAGGGGAGTTATTGCTTTGTGGAACATTTTTTTCCACCATTTTTTTTTCGACTATCTTTTTGTTTCGACAAAAAAGGGGAGAAGATAGTAAAACTTACATACATTTTTCAAAACCAACATATAATCTTAAGTTTTACTCACTATAACTTTATGTTTTGTCATCAACAAAGCGGGGAAATTGTTAATACAAATAAACCGTTAAAACGTTCGTTTGTATTTAGCGATCTCGTTAAGTTTTGTTGATAACAAATATAAAGTTATCATAAGTATATTTCTAAGAATACATGTTGTTTTGCAAAATATACATTTGTTCATATACATATATGTTGTAATAAAAATGGGTTGTAATAAAACATGTAATAGGTTGGGTAAAAACATGACCCCATGACCCATACCCATCGAGCTTGATTCATAACCCATGACCCATTGCATGACATCATGCATGAAATCATGTTGGGTATTATTCATAATCCATGACCCAAATTCCATGAACCATGACCCAATACCAATGACCCATTGACTAGGTACAATCTATCTTGTTAGGTATCCATGATCCAAAGTACATGACCCATGGTCCATAACCCATAACCCATAACCTGGTTTGGTATCTAAAACCTGGACTTGATTGACCCAGAGGCCGGATCCCTCAAATTACACTGGCCGGATCCCTTGGTGAGGGATCTGCCGGATCTGGCTGACCTGTAGACAGAATGTCTATAAATAGTGAGTCATTTCTCCATTGTTTCTAACCGTCTTCTTAAAACTCTTTCATATATTATCTTACTCTTCTAACCTCAGATCACTTGATCATTCTTGTAGTTCTTCTCTCTTTTGTTGTGATTCTCTTTTAGGTCCTTCATGAAAGGCGAGATCACGATACTCATACAAGTCATCCAAGCAAAGGTGATAAGGATTTAAAATTTACACTTTTGAGGGGTCATTTAAGCCCTTAATCGACCACTTTTGTATCCGTTACTGCTTAATTTCGTTCCTTTTCACTTTTTAGGTCTCTTGAAGGCAAATTGCTGAAATGACACTTATTCGGACGAAAAGGCGAATATATGAAGAAAATGGCCAAAGTCAAGAATCAAGACACTCGAGCTCTTTGGAGCAGAAGGTGGCGCGTCACTGACCGAATGGCGACGCCGTCGCAACACACTAATGACGACTCGAAGCCAAATTGCTATTTTGCACTTGACGGCATCGGGTTTTAAAGTAGGCGTCACTGGCGAGGCGGCCTAGATTTGGATCCGACGGCGTCCGAAGATGAAGCCAACGACGTCACAACCATAAGGTGATGCCGTCACGAGTTGGCGTGGCCAAGACGAAAACCTAATGGCGGCGACCGATGGCGTCACAAATAAAGAGTGGCGCCCTCGCATATTGTAACTCTATATATAGAATTCGGATTTTCAGAATTTTAGAGAGGTATTGAATATTGATTGGTTGTCTCTTATCTTAATTGTGATTGACCTAGTATTGCGATAGGTCATTCGTTGTGTTTTTAATGCTTGAGTAATCTTTGTGAACATTAGTTTATAATCACCTAGAGTTATTGTAGTCTAAACATCCAAAGGTAACCTTAGAGTTAGTTTATGAATCCTAGAGATTTCGTAGGCAATAACCTTAACGTAGTCTCAAAGAGTTAGGGAAAAACGCATTACGACCTTAGAAGGCACAACGCGTTAAGAATAAGGACGTGACAATTCAACCATCAATAGGAGATAACTAGGGAGTAATAGCATCTAGGTAAACACATTTTTAATCATCTTAAGAGCACACAACAATAGACATAGAATGCACTCACCTTAGCTTAGTTAATTAGATAAGTAGAGTAATCGGTAGAAATACCAACCCCCCAAATGCAATACCCCGAGATTCGTAATTTCAATTTTCTAAAAAATATAAAAAAAGATAAAAAAAAAATAATCTTCCTCAACCCCAACCTTAGCGTAGTAATTTCTGACTAGCATTCCTATTCCCCTAGAGAACCATATCAATTCTCGAGGCTTACCCTAATACTACACTACAACGATTAGGTTCACTGCCTAGGGTGTTGAAAAACTTGCTCGACGAAAAGGAAGTTCCTTTGACCCCGAGCGCGTTGTGCAGCGTATCAAGTTTTGGCGCCACTGCCGGGGAATAGAATAGCTAGTTAGGAGTCTACCCGCCAAGAGGCCGTACTCTTGGTGAATACTCAAGACCAAGCCACCTAGGCTATAGAAACACCATTGAGCTTCCCGACCAAGCCCAAACTACGGCCCTTCGATCCGACACCATCCGGTTGGTGCAAAATGGATGTGCATTCCATGGACTTCGTTCCGAATATCCTAATCAGCATCTTAAGGATTTCCTTCAAATTGTCGATTCCATTGACCTCGATGCTACTACTCGGGAGACTACGTGCTTTCGTCTCTTCCAATTCTCTCTACGAGACCAAGCTAGTAATTGGCTTAAGCGACTTCCCGCCGGCTCCATCTCAAGTTGGGATGATCTCACCTCTCATTTCCTTGCCTAATTTTTCCCACCGGGGAGAACTACTAAGCTTAAACGAGACATCTTGACGTTCCAACAACTTCAAGGCGAGTCCCTCTATGAGGCATGGACCCGATTCAAGGACCTGCTCTATAGGGTCCCTCATCATGGCATTGATCTTTGGCTTCAAATCCAAATCTTCTATGACCATACCGATTTCATCACAAGGCAATCCATTGATCGAGCAGCCGGTGGAAGGCTTAGCAACTCCAATGCAGAAGAATCATGGAATATTATAGAAGAGCTTGCGGATCAAAGCTACGAAAATTGGAGTGAATCCCATGAAACCCCCGTCAAAGTGGTTAATGCCATATCGATTCCTCGTGAGTCTTCCATCACTGAAGAGCAAATGAGTGCTCTTGAGAGAAAGATCGATTATCTAATTGAGAGGCAAAGGAGATCTCCTTAACGAACCCCTCGAGAAATGGTTAATTCCACTAACCCCACCAACCACCCAACACCCTTCTCTGAATCTCTAAGCCATGAGCAACATCTCAATTCCGAACGGCGCTTTCGTTCTACTTCTCCAATACCACTCTTACCGAGCTTTGAGGAACAAATGAGAGAGTACATGGCAGCCCATACGGAAAGATTAGCAAAATTTAAAGAGGAGGTTTATAGGTAAAGGGAGGAGATGCAGGCAAAGATGACGGAGATGATGAACTTGGTAAAAGAGTATACTAAGACAAAAGTTCCCGAAAAGGTGCTAGTAAGAAGCGATGATCACCCTCCCCCCACTTCGTTTGTTAACGCCATTTCCATTGTGCCTGACGAAGATGGAACAGTTGAGGAGAAGGAAATTGGGAAAAGCAAGAAGGAGGAGGCTGAAACCAATGAGGAACCCGAGACCATTGTGTACTACCTTAAGCACGAGATTAATAAAAAAAACATTGTTAATCAAGTGAACAACTTTAGGTAGAACGAGGTTCTTAGGAAAGCCCTAGAAGGAGAAATAACAGAAAAAGAGTATGACACCATGCCTATGGGACCAATCTATGAGCTGGTTCTAAAAAAACCAGTAACTAAAAAACGAGAAACCACGGGGAACTTCATGATACCATGTAGCATAGGTGACATTGATAATATAAATACCTTAGCTGATCAAGGATCTGATGTGAACATAATGCCGCTATCGGTCTATAATAAGTTGACTAAGGAAAAGCCAGCCAAGACCAATCTTAGACTTTCGTTAGCAAATCACACATATGTCTACCCCATAGGAATATCGGAGGATGTCTTAATAGAGGTGGCCAATATTGTCTATCCGGTGGACTTCGTGATTATAGATATTGAGGAAGATAGAAATATGCCACTCATTCTTGGAAAACCTTTCCTGGCCACTACCAAAGCAACCATCTAATGCGGTGAGGGCATCATGATACTCAAGAGTGGCAAGGGATACGCTAGGATACCTATTGTTCCAAGATATCCTTTAAAGATTATGGAAAATATTACTAATGAGAATCCACAAGTCCCTAACAACATGGTTAGGAAGAACATTAACGATTAGGAAAAAGGGCTTAGAGATTTCATGGTTCAAGGGCTACATGCAACATTGTGGAAACGCGATATAAAGTTAGGAAATAATCCTACCTCAATACCACAAACTCAAAAGAAGCCTAAGGAATTTTTAAAGAGAGAGAAAGTGCTTTTATACAAGTCAAGAATAAAAGCATTAAGAGGTAGAAACAAGCCAAGATGGTTTGGGTCTTATACGATGAAAGAAACTAATCTAAAAAATAAAACCGTTATCATAATAGACGACGTTGGGAAGGAGTCCACGGTAAGCATACAACGTCTACAACCTTTTGATAAAGGCTTAGTAACTGAAGAAGGTGACGGTAATGAAGTCACGTAGGGGCACGACTTTGAGTCTAGCTACAAGACTCATAAATAAAGAAAAGCGCTTCGTGGGAGGCAACCCATGCTTAATTGTTTGCTTGTTTGTGTGTCGTATATCTTTTATTGATTGTTTATTCTCATGTTTGAATATATAAAAATGCTTTATTTTGTCTTTAACCTCGTCTTAATTACATATAAAGGTATTTTACAAAAGGGATAAGTGTAGGGAGGATTACACATGTTTTCAAAAGAGCGTGAACATGAGAATTATGATTATTAAAAGATATACATGTGTATTTGTTAGAGTCAAATGCTTGTATCGAGTCATAATGGATGTTTTTGAAATTTTCCAAATTCTAAAGATATAAATTTTCCAAAATTTTTCCGAGAAAATCATGAGACCAGTTTATCGGGATAACTCGACGACGTCGGGATCATGACTGACGGCGTCGGGAGGAGTACAAAGCGACTTATAACTTTTTCTCGTTTTCTGTGCTACTTATAAAATTTTTAGAATTTTCCAAGTCTTAATTTTCTAGAAAATCTGCAAACATCCATTCCACAAGCATTATATCCTAGTTTAGTAGAGTCATATATATATTGTTACCGCCAATTTTACTCGAAGGTTTCATTTGTTTTCTTCAAGTGTGCATGTTTTATTTATAAAGAAGAAGATACATAAGATTGGAAGGAGCTTTTCACGCATACATTCTTCTTGAAGAAGGATTTAACCACTACTTCACACGGATCCTACTAAGCTAATCAGGGGAGTATTAGTTTCTTTCATTTTTAATTACCTTCCATTATCATAACTTTGATACTTTCGGGAAACATTGGAGACAATGTTCAGTTTAAGTGTAGGGAGGGAAAATAAAACGGGAACTTTGAAACTATGCTTATCCTTGACTATTTGCCTTGTCTAAATTCATTTGTGTAATAAACCATGAGAAATATCGGTTAGGGTAGTTTTGGCACCAAATTTAAAATTTTTCATGACATGTAAGAGTGGGCCATTAGTCTTAATAAAGCGTCTCATGGATAGGAAGTTATATGACTAGCACAAAACCCTTTACCACTTAAATTCCACCCAAAATGTGAGGATCGCCCTTAGAATTGTAGGAATTAAAGCATTCCACTTTATGCTTCGAGATTGTACCTGTAGTATAATAGATTCTAGAACTTGTTTTGTGATGTATTCTGAGATCGCTAGTAAGACTACACTAGTGTAGTTAGGTATAACTAAATGATAAGAGGCGTTAGGATAACCCTTGTTTGATACCCGTATTATAATTACTTCTTCCACATCGGTTGATTAATTCCCCACACCCTTGCGTTGTACTCATCTTTAGTACACGATACCCCTAGTTAACCCTCGAGCCTATCCTTTTCGCGGTTCTCGTGATGTTTCGGTTTTCGAATATTGATCATGCTAAACCGTCAAGTCAACAGACTTAAAACGACTTAAACACAAATACAATTAAGATCGGAGAATACAATGAATTCCGGGTCGTTAAGTCCCGAGGAGACTCAATGGTGTGTAAACCGATTCAGATGATGGAATGATCACTAAGGATAGTGATGCGTAAGGGTTTTGATTAGAAATTACACTCTTGATTGATTGGAATAGAATTGAACACGTAATTGGAAAGCACAACAATCGGATGAGAAAACGTAAGCGTAAGTTTTAAAACTACGATACGCACAAAATAAAAAGTGAAAACTAAGAAATAAAAGGCCTAAAAATATGAAAATAACATTTTGGAATCCTAAAAATAAAAGAAAATTATTAGAAAAGAAAATTACTTTTAACACTATTTAATTAAGTATTATTAATTAAAAACTATTTTAACTATTTAATAAATACTCTAAAATAAAAGAAAATAGGAAATAAGGCTAGAAAAATAAACTTATGATTACGAAAATCTAAAATACTATAAAACTAATTTTAAAACTAAAATATATTTTTCACACTTTTTATTTAATTATTACTAATTAATAACTATTTAAAATACACTTAATTACTAGAAAATATAAAATAAACTTGGAAAATAAAATTTTAACTTTGAAAAATCTGGAATATGATAAAACTAATTTTAAAAGCAGAAAAGATATTTTTATGCTTTTTAATTATTTATTACTAATTAATTACTATTTTAAGCTGTTTAAAATTATAATAAATACTAAAAGATCGAGAAAATCAAACTTTTCTAAAAATCCTATATGATAACAGAAACCTAATAAAAATAGAAAAACAAGATTTACTTATTAATAAGATGAAAAGAAAAATCAAAAAGCTAAAAATATTAAATAAACGCTATCACTATTTTTATATTGATGTTTTTCTGGATTTTCTTTTTGAAAACTACTTATATACTAATAATATGAAACTTTAACAAAGACAAAAATTTTATAAGACACAAATAAGCTGATTTGATGGCTTATGAGTCCAACAGTGGCCTTGATAGCTTATTTGGTGAAATAAGCTCAAACAAGCTAGCACACTGAAACAAAAGCTAGAATAAGATACACAAAGCTGAAAACTACTCAAATGAAGCTAAAAGGTAAGAAGAAGCAAACTGATAAGCTAGATTAAAGACAATAAGCACTTGGCTTTTTTCACAGAAGTGGGACAAGCTTGAGGCTTGTTGCAGCCCTAGCAAACAAGTTCCAAAGTGAAAACTAAGACTTGACAATCCAAGAGGACCAGGCTGGCTTCCCAAAGAACTAAAGAACACAAGATTTGAGCAATTAATAAGCTCTATGTGAGCTTATCAAATTGGGTACACTCACTGTGCACAGGACAGATTTTCAAACAGGTGTCCACAAAAAGCAGTAGATTAAGCACTTAAAAAGCTGAGAAATAGAGAACTAGCATTTTTGTATTTTTCTTTAGCAACTAGACTTTAAAAATCCACAACCTTATAAACTGAATCCTACTAATAAGCACTCAGTGAAATTCCAAATTTTATTCAAAAGTGACCTTAATGAAAATTTTGACTTTTGTTCAAAACCAAAAGTTTGACTAAGATGAACTTTGATCTGATCTAAAGTACTTAATATGTTGTTTTAAGATGTAATGAGACTAACTTGAGCAAGATTAACCACTTGCTAACACAAAATAAAGATCTGATATCCTAAAAATTCAACAGTTAGCATCTAAGACATGATTAACTGAAATTTTGACTTTTGTGCTTATGAGAACTTGTTTCTTGACTTGTTTAAGTTATTAGGCACTAAAGTGACACAGAGCAAGGACTGGTACTGTCTTAAACTCTTTTGATCACAATCAAACAAGCTAAAACAAACACCCTTTATTTGACTGCCTTAGAACTTTTTCACAACAACTCACAAATATAAACCATCAACTTGATTTCAGACTTTGTATTATCAAATATTAGCACTAAGAAAACACAAATTATCATCACTAACAACTAGAAACCAAGATTTGATGATGAAACAGTTTTGACTGTGAAAATAATAGTTTTGCTAAATACAAATTTTAAAGAACAACTAACTTATTTTATGACTTAAACACACTTAATTATATCTAATAAACAAATAGAAACAGAAATTAAAGCTTATTAACTCTACAACGGTGAAATGCCAAATTAGTCAAAAGCTTACAAATGCTTCCAAGCTTGGGCGAGAACCAAGACCAACTAACACCCTATAAGCACCACTAAGCTACTAACCCAAGGCCATCCATAATACACCTTGCTCCATTGTGAAAACCTTCTCCAAGTGATTTTTTTATTTTTTCACCTATTTAATTGGTATTTTTCTGATTTTTGACCTTTTGAAGCTAAACTGAATTTTAGTGTTTCTAATAGCTTTTATAAGCTATTTGGGAGCTTATGTGATCTATTCTAGTCCATTCAAACAACTGAAAACAACATTTGATCCAACATGAGATTTTGATTAAACATGAAATTTTGCATAAACTAGAGAAATGGTTAAGACTTGAAATTGCTAATTGAAAAAGCTTTACAATACATTAAAATACTTAAACAGAGTGTTTGGAAGCTTTAAATTACACTTTAACTAAAAAAACACTTAAACGACATTCAGAAATTAAAAATACTCTACATACATAGATACATTGCATCCTCTCTCCACTTTATAGACTTTTCATCATCCTTGATGTCCTCTGAATGTTTCCCACCAAACCTAAGCCCTTGGATCACTCAAAATAATTAGAACCGTCCACATGTTATTTTGGCGCCAAATATTTCTTTGAGCAGGTTTTAGCTTTAATTGGGTTTGGTTTGAGCAATTAAAGGATTTGGAGTTTAGAGGGGGGTGGAGGGAACATAGTATGGAGGGGGGTTGAAAATGTGGTGAAAACCACTCTGGTTTTGATGTTTCAGTGGTTGAGGAAGAAGTGAACAGTGACCCTGGTATTAACGCGCGAGTTGAGAGTTTTGACTTTCTTTGACCAGGTTTTAATAACAAAGGGGGGGGTCACAATTGGTTTGGCTGGGGTCAAAAAGAGTTGTGAACTGGGGCTCAAGGGCAAAGGGTCAAGGGTTGTATTGGATTGGGCTTGGATTTTGGGCTTTTGATATATGTGGTTCCGTTTGGTTTAAGAAGTAACAACAAGGACCCATTTTGTAATTTATCCAAACTCAAGGACTGAAAATGCCATTTTTCCAAACTTCTCACAAGGACCAATCATGACAAACTTTGATAAAACAAGGATCCTTTTTGCCTAAATTCCATTTTAAAAGGTCCAAGGACTAAATTTGCAAATTTTCCAAAGTTAAGGGACCTATCTTGCCAATTGACCAAAAATTCATTCAAGGATCATTTTAAACAACTTAGAATATTTCAGGGACCTTGAATGATAAATTTCCACATTATATTTCGGGGACTAGATTTGACAACTTTTAAAACTTGGGGACTAAAGCGCAATTTTGCAAACTTGATACATTTTCATCGATTTTGATATTTTGCATTTAAAACACATAAAACACGATTTGTGATATTTTGATCATTTTGATGTGTTTCGAGTGTTTCGAGATGATTTTGCGTTTAGATTATACAAAAATGATGAGTATTTAGACACTCATCAAATATCAATGAAGAGCATTGTTTACAATCCACCCCAAAATGTACACCCAAATCGCTTTAGCCTACCATGTATGCACTCACTTTTAGTGCATTATTGTTATCATACTAAACCCATAGTTCAATTATCTAGTTCCTTGCATAAGTTGCTAAGTCGAGTCATATCCTTTGTACACAGTTTTGGGACGATTGGGACTCATGGGAAAAGTTAAATTTTATGAAATGACGGGAAGGAACGTTAAATTCAAATTCCCTTTATTTGCGTAATAATGTACTCCAAGTGTTTTAATCTTTTCAATTCGGGTCAAATTAGTGTTAGAGTAATAAAACTCAAGTGTAGGGATGTGCCTATAAATCCCTATTATTTTGATGTTATCGTAGAGGATGGTAGAGTAAAAGTATGTGAAAGAAAAAATATATATATATATATATATATATATATATATATAAAGAAAAAATAGAGTGTTCAAAAAAAACAAAAACATACGGGCTACCATCCTACATCTATCTTTAAATTTATGTTTGTTTGTTTCAATTTATCTAGAGTATAGAGTGTCGAGTCTTGGCTTAGCAACGTCATTCTTCTCATGCTTGTAACATAAAGATTTTTGACTTGCCACCACTAAATCGCCTATCCCACCAAACCCTTTGTTTCCATACCGTAAGCCTAACGTTACAACCCTTTAAAAGTCCTCTTGGATATTTTTTTCTAGGTGCTTACGCCAAAAGCGATGGAGGTTTGATCTAGTCTCAAGCCTATGGTAATCTATGTACTAGGACCGGTTAATGAATGTTTATCTTCCATTTCCAACTTGATATATTTCATATACACACGAGAGATGAGAGTATCTAAACACCACTTGTGAGGTGCTAGTATGTAATTTCCGTGCTTGATATGACTTTTGCGGAGCTTATACGTGTTGTCAATTTTTCTAAACTAATGCTTCATGACCCCTAACTTATAAATTAATTGGCTAAAAGCACATTTGATTGAGGACAAGCAAATACCAAGTGTAGAGATATTTGATAAGGATTTAAAAGGTACACTTTTGAGGGGTCATTTAAGCCCTTAATCGACCACTTTTGTATCCGTTACTACTTAATTTTGTTCCTTTTCACTTTTTAGGTCTCTTGAAGGAAAATTGCAGGAATGACACTTATTCGGACGAAAAGGCGCAAATCTATGAAGAAAATGGCCAAAGTCAAGAATCAAGACACTCAAGCTACTGGAACAGAAGGTGACACAGCCAAATGGCGATGCCGTCGCAACACACTTTGTGACGACTCAGAAGCCAAATTGCTATTTTGCACTTGACGGCATCAGGTTTTAAAGAGTAGGCGTCGCAACTCGACGGCCTAGACTTGGATCCCGACGGTGTCGGAAGATGAAGCCGGCGTCACAACCATAAGGTGATGCCATCACGAGTTGACGTGGCCAAGAAGAAAACCTAATGGCGGCGACCCGGCGGCGTCACAAATAAGAGTGGCGCCATCGCATATTGTAACTCTATATATAGAATTCGGATTTTGAATTTTAGAGAGGTAGTTTTGTGGAGTAAAACCTAAACCGAACTTTACTGTCTTGAAGCGATATCTTAGGGTTCCATACCCTATTTTACAACAAGAAAAGTGATTTACTTCAATAATTCAATTATGTCTTCAATTGTTTGTGTGTATGCTTGCATGTTTTCCATGTCCGGCTAATTTATTTGTGTGTTTGCTTAGATCTATGAAACCTAGGTATTGAATATTGATTGGTTGTCTCTTATCTTAATTGTGATTGACCTAGTATTGCGATAGGTCATGCGTTGTGTTTTTAATGCTTGAGTAATCTTTGTGAACATTAGTTTATAATCACCTAGAGTTATTGTAGTCTAAACATCCAAATGTAACATTAGAGTTAGTTTTATGAATCCTAGAGATTTCGTAGGCAATAACCTTAAGGTAGTCTCAAAGAGTTAGGGAAAAATGCATACCCTACGACCTTAGAAGACACAACGCGTTAAGAATAAGGACGTGACAATTCAACCATCAATAGGAGATAACTAGGGAGTAATATCATCTAGGTAAACACATTTTTAATCATCATAAGAGCACACAACAATATACATAGACTACACTCACCTTAGCTTAGTTAATTAGATAAGTAGAGTAATCGGTACAAATACCAACCCCTCAAATCCAATACCCCGAGATTCGTAATTTCAATTTTCTAAAAAATATAAAAAAAGATAAAAAAAAATAATATTCCTCAACCACAACCTTAGCGTAGTAATTTCTCACTAGAATTCCTATTCCCCTAGAGAACGATATCAATTCCCGAGGCTTACCCTATACTACACTACAACGATTAGGTTTACTGCCTAGTGTGTTGAAAAACTTGCTCGACGAAAAGGAAGTTCCTTTGACCCCGAACGCGCGTTGTACGCGTATCAAAAGGGTCCTTGATTGATTTGTCCATTCACAAGATTTCAGTAGCTTATCTTGTATTCCTTATTTCACATATTTTTTGTGTAATAGTTGTGTAAAGGTTTGGTTCTACCTCGTGAAATAACTCGGTATTTAGCTTTGTACCAGAAAAAATGTAAGCGACGTTGTGAGGCTTCTCCGCCGATATGAAAGAGCTTGTTGACATAGTTCTTGAACTCTCGAGTGGAGTACTCGGGGAGTGTAGTAGAGCAATGAAGGTGTCCTTGTAGCTGAACCACTATAAATCACTTGTGTCGCTACTTTCTATCTCTTACTTTACTTGCATTCTTTATTTACTTTATTTATTGTTTGGTACTATCTATTCATCCACAAGATTTCACATAAGCTTGAATCTAAACATTTGAAATCTAAATTTAAATCGGTAAAACTATTCAACCCTCCTTCTAGTTTTCCCCACACGGGATCGATCTAAATGTTCATAGCGTATTGTTCGACACTAATTTTCGTCATTTTGATCATGGATCGATTTTGTTGGTCAGTAAGTTTCTAAGTTTTGTTTGTTAGCATGGCATGAAAGGTTATCCCAGTTTTGCTCAATTTCGTTTCTTGGGATTTATTGATTTGATGATAACAAAAGGACCAAGATCGCCATTATAGAATTCTATTGATGGAGGATTCTAGAACATCTTGAGCACTTGAACATCTTGCACATCTTCAAATCTCAAATTTTTCCCTTTAACTTAAGATCTCCATGAACTTGTTGTTTCCTTTGTAACATCTTCCCCTTTTTGTAATTATCCATTAGGGGACCGATGCAACTTTGATCTTTACAACTACAAACCATATATTACACTTCTAATCAAAGCTTTCCAATGTCTTAAATTACCCTCCATGACGTATAATAAGAATAATGAATTCAAGGCAATAGTAACTTAAACTAGCCGTAGTAATAATGACTTAGCAGTTAGTAAAACCCTCCCCTCAAATGGTTAAATACTTTATCATATTTAGATTTATAAAAGCAAGATTTAGAACATTTAGATTCATTATATGCCTCAGAGTCTGAACTTGATGATGAATAAGCCATGAGTGCATAATTTGTTGGACCATCTTCAGCCTAATCACTTCATTCATACCCTCCTAGACCATCATAAGACACCGAGGCCGTGGAATTAGATGTTTCCACATGTATACTTCTTCTTGAGTTGTCCTTGGTTCAATCTTGACTTTTTGGAGCCTTGCACTCCCATTCTAAGTGTCCCCTTTTGTGGCAGTTATACCACTCTACCTTGGACATATCAAACTACATGTTATCATTGCCATTGACTTTAGCTTTCTCCCAGTATTCTTCAAGAATCTTCTAGCTCTCATGGTCAACATGGCTATCTGCCATCTCAAATCCATCTCTTCTAAGTTATCAGGATGAATTTTCTGCAAGTCCTCATGTGCAAGTTGAGGACTATTAGTTTGACCAGCCAAGAATGCACAGATAATAGCATCACTCAAGTTGTCAATATTGGTAGCATTAACTTAAGTGCTATCAGCAGAAACACCTTGAGAAACATTAATTGCTCCTTCAAGACTGCTAGAACTGTTGATGAGTGTCTAAATACTCATCATTTTTGTACAATCTAAACTGCAAAATCATCTGAAAACACTCAAAAATGCATCAAATTGATGAAAATATCACAAATCAGTGTTTTATGTGTTTTAAATGCAAAAATATCAAAATTAGATGAAAAATGATTCAAGTTTGCAAAATTGGCGCTTTAGTCCCCAAGTTTCAAAAGTTGTCAAATCTAGTCCACGGAATTCAAAATGTGAGTTTTATCATTCAAGGTCCCTGAAATATTCTAAATTGTCAAAAATGGTCCTTGAATGATTCTTTGGTCAAATGGCGTAAAAGGTCCTAAACTTTGAAAAATTGCAAATTTAGTCCTTGGATATTTTAAAATGGAAAATGATCAAATTTTATCCTTGTTCTATCAAAGTTTGATCCTTTTGATAAAGTTTGGAAAATTTTCAAGTTCAGTCCTTCAAGTTTGGTAAATTTGCAAATCTAGTCCTTGTGTTAACATATACCAAGCCGGACACCCTTTTAATATCAAAGCCCAAATCCAATCCATGGCCCAATGCATTATCCAAGCCCAACCCAAGCATGACCCTTGACCCTTGAGCTCTTGACCCTTGAGCCAGGCCAATATCCATTTTGGCCCCTGCCAATACCAATTGTGAACCCCCGTTAGTATAACTAATATCGGTCAAAAAGTCAAACCAGACCTTTGTTTGTCTCCCTCACGTAAAACGCGCCAAAACCGGTGGTATTGCAACTTTTTCAAATCCACTTGATCCTATCACCTCACCCCCACCTTACCTTGTCCCCCTCCACCTCCACATCTTCCAAACTCCATTTATTGATTGAAACCTACTCAAGAAGAAATTGGCGCCAAAAATCCAAATGGACGGATATGATAATTTTTGTTGATTTCAATGGTCAAGATGAGGTGGGATACCTTCAGAGGTCAACATGAGGTCATAAAAGTCTATAAAAGAAGGAAGAGATGCATTGTATCAAGATATCTAGTATAATTTAGTTAAAGTTAGTCGTTTTAATCAATTTCAAATTTCCAGTGTATTTTAAGTCTTTCCAGTACTTTGTTTAAGTTATTAAAGTGTATTTGAATCTTTTCCAATCCTTAATTTCAGTATCAAGTTCTATTTAAAGTTTATGCAAATTTCATGTTCAAAAATCTCATATGATTCAAATGATGTTGTTAGGTGTTATTATGGACTAATATAGTACATGTAGCTCTATAAAGCTTATTCAAGCTTTTAGAAACATTAAAAACCGGTTTAGAATCAAAAGCAGAAAAATCACAAAAATACTCATAAATAGTTGAAAATTCAAAATCCCATGAAAATGGTGTTCACAATTTGGAGCGATGTAAATTTTGGATGGCCTTGGGTTAGTGGCTTAGTGGTAAGCCTATAGGAGTGTTCTTGGTTCCTAGTTCGTGATTTCGGTTGGATAGCTTTTGTAAGCCTTTTGTTCATTTTGCATTTCTTTGCTTTAGTTGTTTAGTAGTTGTAATTTCATTTCTTAGTGTTCATTAGTTAGAGTTAAGTGTATTTAAGCATTAAAATCGGTTTGTTGTTCTTTTAAATTTGTAGTTTATAAAAATCTCATTTTGACAATAAAATAGCATCATGGTCATTTCTTAGTTTAATGTTGTTATGATTGTTGTTTAAGGCTTCATTAGTCCTAATAAGTGATATTATAAGATCTGCAATAAGTTTCATGGTTTTAATTTGAGTTTTGCTTTGAAAATCACCAAAACTGTCTAAGTAAGGGTGTTTGGATTTGCTTGTTTAAACCATAGTAGGTCCTGTTTGTATTGATTGTTTGGGCTTATTTTGTGTCACTTACACACCTAATATCTCAGTTTAACAAGAAAAACCATTGGTCATTTGTCAAAAGTCAAAATGCTTTTGATCATGTCTTGTGACTAAGCTGTTGGGTTTTAATGATTCATGATCATGATTTTGTGTTAGTAAGTTGTTAGTATTGATCAAATCGGTCTTTATATACCTTAATACATCTTATTAGGTCCACGTAGATCAAATCAAAGTTCATATTAGTCAACTCATCTAGTTTTTATAAAAGTCAAATTTTTCATTTTGGTGGTTTTGAATTAAAAGATAATTTCCTTGTGTGTTTAATAGTGAGATTTAGCTTAAAAGCTTTTGGGTTACTAAAGTTCGGTTGCTAAACTTAATTGGAAAATACTAGTTTTCTTTCAATCGACTTATAAAGTGCTTTTAACTAGCTTCTTTAGAGTACTTGTTCGAAAATGCGTGCTTGTGTGCAGTTGGGTAGTCCAACTTGATAAGCTCACAAATAGCTTATTATTTGGCCTAATCTTGTGATTTTTGGTTCTTTGGGTGGTGACCTAGCCATCTTGAGAACCCAAGCTTCATATTTCAATTTCTAGCTTGTTAGATAGAAATTGCTAGTGGCTTTGTTTTTGCCAACACTCGTTGATCTTGACTCGGTTTAAGTGAGGTGAAGCGGTCCCACTTTCATAAGCTCTCCACAAACTCTCTAGTTGTCCCGACTTATCATCTTTAGTTTTTGGAAAGCCAACCTACTCATCTTGACACCTCAAGGCTTGTTTTGAGCTTTTGAGCTTATTTTAGCTTAATTTGCCTTTAAACATGGGCTGCGAGCTGTTTGGTTGAGTAGTTCGATCTCAAGTGCTTATTTGCTTATTCCGACTTTTCGATTGTGCCTCTTTGTGTTTTCTAGCTTAGTATTAGTAGCTTATAGCTTGTTTTAGCTTATTCCACTTTTGTTTTCAATTTGTAAGCTTGTTTGAGCTTATTTCATCATAATAAGCTCATTATCAAAGCTGTTGAGAATTTTAGCTTATAAATCAGCTTATTTGTAGTTTGTAAAATTTTTGGTTTTATAAAAGTTTCATATTATTAGTATTTAAAGTTTTCAAAAAGAAAAACCAGAAAAACATCAATTTAAATATAGTGATAGCGTTTATTTAATAGTTTTAGCTTTTGATTTTTCTTTTCATCTTATTAATAAGCATATCTAGTTTTTATATTTTTCTTAGTTTTTCGTCACCTTAAGTTATTTTTAGAAAAAGTTTCATAATTTTCCTAATCTTTTAGTATTTATTAGAATTTTAAATAGTTAAAAGTATTAAATAATTAGTAATAAATAATTAAAAGCATAAAAATATCTTTTCAGTTTTAAAATTAGTTTTATCATATTTTAGATTTTTCTAAGTTAAAATTTCATTTTTCAGTTTTATTTTATATTTTCTAGTAATTAAGTGTATTTTAAATAATAATTAATTAGTAATAAATAAATAAAAAGTGTAAAAATATATTTTAGTTTTAAAATAAGTTTTATAATATTTTAGATTTTTCGAATCATAATTTTATTTTTCTAGCCTTATTTTGTATTTTCTTCTATTTTAGGTTATTAATAAATAGTTTAAAATAGTTTTAAAATTAATAGTTATAAAAATAATTTTCTTTTCTAATAATTTTCTTTTATTTTTAGGATTTCAAAATGTCATTTCATATTTTTAGGTCTTTTATTTTTAGATTTCACTTTTTATTTTGTACGTTTGCGTATTTTTTCGTTTCTTTTATCGATTGTTGTGCTTTCCAATTACGTGTCCAAATACATTCCAATCAATCAAGTAGTGTAATTTCCTATCAAAACCTTTACTGATCACTATCCTTAGTGATCATTCTAACATCTGATCAAGTGTTTACACACCATTGACTCTCCGTGGGACTTAACGACCCGGGAATTCATTATATTCTCTGATCTTAATTGCATTAATGTTTGAACTGTTTTAAGTTTCTTACGGTTAGCCATTCACAAGTGGCTAGCTTGTGTGAGAGTTTTCAGCACCAATCAAAATTTTGGCGCCGCTGCCGGGGAGGCTTTAGCGTGTGTTAAACCATTTTCAGACCCATTCTTGCGCATATACCACCATTTGTAAAAAGTTTTTTGTAAATTTATATAAAATCCCAAAAAGTTCATTAGCACTTTTCCTAAAGTGTTAAAAACACCAAAAAAATATATAAAACAACAAAACAATCGTAACGTTTTCTATCTTGTATTTTCTTTGAGGTGATTCTTAAAGAGATACGATTTGGTTCAACGAGACGATCCAAAAATGTTGTCCAAAAGTTTTTCAACCCTTAGCACAAATCTTAACCTCGTCTTTTCGGTGGTACTTAATTAATACATAAAATCAACCACCGCAAATCAAGGCGGTACACCTACTAGCGGGGTGTGACCATAATAAGTTCCGAACCACGATTTAAAACTTGCCTCTGTGTCCTTGTGATTTGGTGTACCTTTTTCAAAAAGCCATTTCATTTGTGATTATTGGTTAAGTTCACTTGTCGTTTTGCCTCGCATTTGTTTTGAAAATTAATTTTTATACTTAGTGCATGCGCACTCGTTCTTCAGTTCTACAAGTCCACTTTCGAGCTTGGAAACATTCCTCGTGAGCGTGAGGGGCGTTACGCTCTTTCACCGTGATCGAGGCGTCTACCACCACCACCTCACGTCGAAATGGCGGAAGACAAACCCATGAATGAGCTTCTCCAAGCACCCATCGAGGGTTACGGAGATGCTATTGTTGTCTCGACCATCGTGGTGATACCTTTGAGCTTAAAACGGGTTGCTTAATCTAGTAACCCAAAGCCAATTCTATGGTTTTGGCGGGATGATCCTCATGCACACATTCGATGGTTTAACAAGATTGCATCTACCATCAAGTACAAGAATGTCCCACATGAAGCTATCAAGCTTCTTGTTCCCATTTTCTCTAGAGGACAAGCCGGAATTGGCGAGAAACAACCCCTCGTTCCATTGAGACATGGGAAGATCTAGTCACCAAGTTCGTTAACGAGTTCTATCCTCCATCCCGAACTACAAGTCTTAAGAATGAGATAATGAAATTTTCTCAAAGATTTGATGAATCATTCGGGAGGCATGGGATCGTTACAAAGAGTTGCCATGAAGTGTCCGCATCATGGTTTTACCGAGTTAATGCAAATGGATACTTTCTATAATGGTCTCAACCGGACAAATCAAGACTCTTTGAATGCCTCGCGGAGGTAATTTCTGAGCAAGACCACCAAAGAAGCCTTGCAAATCATTGAGAATAAGTCTCGGGTCCATGCTTTCCGAGCAAAGACATATCGGTCTAATCTTGGACCTTCTTCATCTCCGTGAGTACATCTAGCACCGATGCTAAGATTGACAAACTCACGAGATATTGTTCGAGCCTTGGTTCTTGCTAACGGAAGAAAGTAACCTTCACTCGAGACACCAACACCGGTGAAGTGAAGAAAGTTGAGAGTTGTGTTACTTGTGGTGGTCCTCATGCATACTACAATTGTACCGCCACCGATGGTAGTCCATTTGAAGCCAATGCTCTAGCCGGTAGTTCACATCGGGAGGTAATCAATACCGTCCTCAAAATGAACCACACTACCGTGCTAACACTAATCGAGCACCACCGGTTTTAACCGAATCATAACATGCAAAACCGAATCGAACCAACCTAGAATGAACCAAGGTTATCAAAACCAAGGTAATTTCTATTCTGCACCAAATCAAGGTTTCCAACATCAAGGAACCTCAATCAAAACAATTTCAATCGAGGAATCAAGTTCATGGGAATATGAATCCTAATCAAGGAAATTTTCAAAATCAAGGCCCTAATCCTAACATTAGAGGCCGAATTTTCCTAATCCACCTCCGCCATTGTTCCATTGGACCATCATCGATGAGTTGTTGAAACAATTCATGAAATCCCAAGATGAAATGAGCAGTCGTTGGTCGGTCGGATCGGCGATCTTAAGAAGTCTTTAAATGATCAACCCTCGGGCTCGGAAAACTTTCGAGCAACACGATCGCTAACCCGGGGGCGATGCAAAGCGATCACAACCGAAGTGGTGTTTCATATGATGGACCCGCTATTCCTACTACCTCTTCTTCTTCTCTCCCAAAGGTAGTGGAAAGTGAACCTAGGACACACAATGGACCTCGACTCCAATGCCTCCTCCACTAGGAGAAATGAGTCAAGTTACCAAGGATACAACGGACAAGGTGCATTATTCAAGCCCACGGAAGTACCGACACGTTCCACCTTCGGTAGTCCAACCTCGAGTTGTCCGAAACCCAAGTCTAATCCAGAGTTGTTTTGAACCACAGTAGCTCCGTTGAAAACCAATCCAAATCTTCTATTCCTTACCCATCACGTTTGAATGAGCAAAAGCTCGTGAAAAAGCTAGTCATCAAATGGACAAATTTTTCCAAATTTTCCAAGAGTTACATTTGACATAAGCTTTGCGGATGCTATCATCGCGATGCCCAAGTTTGCATCAACTCTCAAACACATGTTAAGCAACAAGGAAAAGCTTTTGAGATGGCAAAACTCCTCTTAACGAGAGCGCTCTGCGGTTATCTGAAGAAGCTTCGAGAAAAGCTTGGAGATCTGGAAAATTTCTCTTACCTTGTGTATTTCCGGGAATGGTTGAATGCTTTGCCTTAGCCGATCTTGGTGCAAGCATCAATCGATGCCTTATTCGATATGGAAGAAACTTTCTCTTCGGAACTTACTCCTACATGCATGACTCTCGAGCTTGCGGATCGTTCCATATCCCGTCCTCTTGGCATTGCCGAGGGCGTATTTGTAAGTAGGAAAGTTCCATTTTCGGTGACTTCGTGGTTGTTGATTTTGATGCCGATCATCGGGTTCCTCTCATTGTTGGACGAGGATTCACGAGCGGGCCGTGCTCTCATTGATGTATTTGAGCAAGAAATCACATTACGTGTTGGTAATGAAGTTGTCACCTTTAACCTTGATCAAACTTGAGGTACTCCGCAAACTATGATTACGAGTCGGTTAACCGAATAGATATCATTGATGTTGCTTCGAAGAGTACTCTCGAAGTTCTTGGTTATTCTCATAATTACGTAAGTGGGATCCCACCACATCTTCTCAACCTATCATAGCCAATTCTACTCCTTCCCTCACTCCGTGAGGGAAGCGACTTCATCTTAGATGAGATTGAAGCATACTTGGCTAGTGATTTTGTTCCATGGGAAATTGATCATGCTCAATTGACATTGAGGGGACATACTTCTCATTGAGAAGTTGCTTAATGGTGATCCATCATCAACCCTCACTCTAGTGATTCAATTCCTAATAAGATTAATCAAAATGAGATTAATCTGGAGGAGATATTCTTCTTGAGAAATTGTTAAATCATGACACTTCTCCTCCTCTCCTCCCATCAAACTTCATAACAAGAAAGTCAAGTCGGTGAGAAAAGCGAAGAATTTCTGAGGTTGAGCTTAAGGACTTACCTCCTCATCTCGAGTATGCATTTCTTGAGGGTGATGATAAATTACCCGTCATTATTGCTAGAGATTTGAGTAAGGATGAAAAATCGCTCTCATAAAGGTCTTGAAGTCACACAAGCAAGCAATTGCTTGGAAACTCTCCGACATTAAGGGTATCAACCACGAGTTACGTACTCATAAAATCTTGATGGAGGATGACTTCAAACCGGCAGTTCAACATCGATGAAGAGTAAATCCAAAAATCCATGATGTTATCAAGCAGAGGTTATCAAACTTCTTGATGCGGGATTGATTTACCCGATCTCGAGATAGTCCTTGGGTCAGCCCAATTCATTGTGTTCGAAAAAGGGTGGCATTCTTGTTGTCACAAATGAAGATAACGAGTTAATTCCAACTCGATTGGTTACGGGATGGCGTGTGTGTATTGACTATCGTAAGTTGAATGGCGCCACCCGTAAAGACCATTTTCCTCACCCTTCATGGACCAAATGCTTGAGAGATTAGCGAGGAGCGAATACTATTGTTTCCTTGATGGTTTCTCGGGTTATTTTGATTCCATTGATCACGGGATCAAGAGAGACCACATTCACGCCCATACGGAACTTTTGTCTACAAGCGTATGCCTTTTGGCTTATGCAATGCTCACAGCACGTTCATGTATGATGGCCATTTTCCACGACATGATCGGAAACAATGGAGGTGTTTATGGATGACTTCTCGGTCATTGGGGATTCTTTTCAAACATGTCTCTCCCATTTAGAAAAATGCTTCAAAGGTGTGAAGACACCAATCTTTGTCTAAATTGGGAGAAAAGTCACTTATGGTCAAAGAAGGCATAGTCCTTGGCCATAAGATTTCAAAAATGGGATTGAGGTAGATAGAGCAAAAGTCGATGTTATTGCTAAATTACCTCATCCTACTACCGTCAAAGGTATTAGGAGTTTTTAGGTCATGCCGGTTTCTATCGTAGATTCATACAAGATTTTCTAAAATCGCCCGCCTATGACCCATCTTCTTGAAAAGGATGCTCCTTTTATCTTCTCACCGAGTGCATCAAAGCTTTTGAAACATTGAAGAAAAAGCTTCTGAAGCACCCATTCTCGTTGCTCCGGATGGGACTTACCTTTTGAGCTCATTTGCGATGCAAGTGATTTTGCTATCGGTGCGGTCTTAGGGCAGCGTAGAGCTAAGCATTTTCGACCTATCCACTACGCAAGTAAAACTATGGTGAGCTCAAACTCATTACACCACCACGGAAAAGAATTACTAGGCATGTGGTGTATCGTTGAGAAGTTTAACCGTATTTAATCTTGACCAAATGCGTGGTGTATACGGATCACTCGGCTCTCAAATATCTCTTTGCAAAACAAGATGCAAAGCGAGATTGCTCCATTGGATTCTCCTCCTCAAGAATTTGATATCATCATACGTGATAATAAAGGAGCGAGAATCTAGTGCGATCATCTGTCAGTTAGAAAACCATCACCAAGATGTTTTCGAGAAAAAGAAATAAATGAAACATTTCCTCTCGAGACACTCAATGCGGTTTCTTTTCGTGGAAACTCTTCTACCCATGGTTTCTTGACTTCGCAAATTACCATGCGGGTAACTTCATAGTGAAAGGGATGTCGACCCAACGGAAGAACAAATTCTTCAAAGATGTTAAACATTATTTCGGGACGACCCTACTTATTCAAAATCTGTGCGGATCAAGTCATTCGACGGTGTGTTTATGGACGGAAGCTATTGACATTCTCAAAGCTTGCCATCTTGGACCCACCGGGGCCATCATAGTCAAACTACACCGCCAAAAAGGTGTTTGATTCCGGGTTTTATTGGCCCACAATCTATAAGGATGCCCACGATTTTGTCAAAACAGCTGGCGCTTGTCAACGTCAAGGAAATATATCTCAAAGAAATGAAATGCCGCAAAATGCCATTCAAGTTTGTGAGATATTTGACATCCGGGTATTGACTTTATGGGGCCATTTCCATCTTCTAGGAAACAAATACATACTCGTGGTCATTGACTATTTGTCAAAATGGGTTGAAGCAAAGCTTTACCTACCAATGATGCCCGAGTTGTTGTGAAGTTTTAAAATCCCTTTTGCGGGTTTGGAACTCAGAGAGCGATAATCGGTGATCGTGGTACACATTTTGCAATGATCAATTTGATCGTGTCATGCAAAAGTATGGTGTTACCCACCGTCTCTCGCATACCACCCCAAACAAGTGGGCGGTGGAAGTTTCCAACCGTGGTATTAAAAGGATCCTTGAAAGGACGATGGCGAAAATTGTGCATCCTGGTCGGATAAACTAGATGACGCTATGGGCCTTCCGTGCGACTACAAAACACCCATTGGGTGTACTCCATACAAGCTAGTGTACGGAAGGCATGTCATCTTCCGATTGAGCTTGAGCACAAGGCATCTTGGGCCTTAAAACATGCAAATTTCGATATTCGAGAATTTGGTGATCACGAAAAGTTCAAATGAATGAATTAAATGAACTTCGTGATCAAGCATACGAGAACTCTTTGATCTACAAACAAAAGACAAAGAAGATTCATGACTCTAAAATCAAGAACCGCGTTTTCAACGTTGGTGATCGAGTCCTTCTTTTCAATTCAAGATTGAAGATTTTCTCGGAAAGCTCAAGTCCCGTTGGTGCGGTCCATTTACTATCGCTAAGGTTTATCCTTATGGCACCATTGAGTTATCTCAACCCGATGGTCCAAATTTTAAAGTGAATGGTCATCGAGTGAAGCATTACTTTGGAGAGGACATTCCTCCTGTGGTTGTCCGGATCTACAAACTTTCCCCATGAACCAATGAATGCGGGGATCGAGTCAAGCTAGTGACTCGGTAATCAAAACATTAGCACACACCATATGGGTTTTCACCCATATTTACATCTTCTTTCTGTTCTACCACCCTAGTATGGGGAGTTGCCCATGTTGTTGTATATAAAATCATATAAAAATAAAAATAATAAATAAATAAAATAAAAATCTCTTTCATAATAATGGCCGTAGTATTTCCCTTTTACGTTCTTTGTTTGGCATAACCGCGGTACTTTGAATATTGAGGGCAATATTCATTTCTAAGTGTGGGGAATTCTCACGAATTTTATCATATATTATCCACCCAATTCCCGTTTTGGCTAAAATTTTTTTGGAGTAAGTGTTTTCACTTACTCAACATATGGTGTCGATCGCCATGTCTAAATAGACAAAAGGATTGGCTAATCGAGAGCAAGCGGCTCTTGGTAAAGATTTCTCAAATCCGTTTATGGCTTGCAATTTGCCCAAATGGTATGGTATTCAACTCGCCATATCCTAAAAAATGAAGAGTTGGCTAGCCCATAAGTTTATGGCTTGTGGTAAAGGCGATGGAAAATCCATAATTGGTAATCGGCTCACCAAAGATAATTCGATAATTTATCTAAGAGTTGGCTAGTCGAGCAAGCGGCCACGGTAAAGACAAATCAAATCCGTTCTGACTTATGATTTGCTCAAAATCATTTGGTTATCGTTGTACCAAGGTTCTTACTTGAATCAAAACAATTGGCTACTCCGAAGTGATGGCTTTTGGTAAAGAGTTTTTAAAATCCATTAAAGTTCTAAAACATTGCTAGGGACTAGCAATATCTTAGTGTGGGGATTGATGAGTGTCTAAATACTCATCATTTTGTACAATCTAAGCGCAAAATCATCGAAAACACTCAAAATGCATCAAATTGATGAAAATATCACAAATCGTTTTATGTGTTTTAAATGCAAAAATATCAAAATCGGATGAAAAATGATTCAAGTTTGCAAAATTGGCGGTTTAGTCCCCAAGTTTCAAAAGTTGTCAAATCTAGTCCACGGAATTCAAAAAGTGGACTTTTATCATTCAAGGTCCCCTGAAATATTCTAAATTGTCAAAAATGGTCCTTGAATGATTCTTTGGTCAAATGGCGAGAAAAGGTCCTAAACTTTGAAAAATTGCAAATTTAGTCCTTGGATATTTTAAAATGGAAAATGATCAAATTTTATCCTTATTCTATCAAAGTTTGACAAGTTTGATCCTTTTGATAAAGTTTGGAAAAGTGTCAAGTTCGATCCTTCAAGTTTGGTAAATTTGCAAATCTAGTCCTTGTGTTAACATATACCAAGCGGACACCTTTTAATATCAAAGCCCAAATCCAATCCATGGCCCAAATGCATTATCCAAGCCCAACCCAAGCATGACCATGACCATGAGCTTTTGACCATGAGCCGAGCCAATATCCATTTGGCCCTGCCAATACCAATTGTGAACCCCGTTAGTATAACTAATATCGGTCAAAGAAGTCAAACCAGTGCCTTGTTAGTCTCCTCACGTAAAAGCGCCAAAACCGAGGCTGATATTGCAACTTTTTCAAATCCACTTGATCCTATCACCTCACCCCACTTTACCTTGTCCCCTCCACTCCACATCTTCCAAACTCCATTTATTGATTGAAACACCTCAAGAAGAAATTGGCCAAAAATCCAAATGGACGGATATGATAATTTTGTTGATTTCAATGGTCAAGATGAGGTGGGATACCTTGAGGTCAACATGAGGTCATAAAAGTCTATAAAGAAGGAAGAGATGCATTGTATCAAGATATCTAGTATAATTTAGTTAAAGTTAGTCGTTTTAATCAATTTCAAATTTTCGATTGTATTTTAAGTCTTTCCGATTACTTTGTTTAAGTTATTAAAGTGTATTTGAATCTTTTCCAATCCTTAATTTCATATCAAGTTCTATTTAAAGTTTATGTAAATTTCATGTTCAAAAATCTCATATGATTCAAATGATGTTGTTAGGTGTTATTATGGGTGATATAGTACATGTAAGCTCTATAAAGCTTATTCAAGCTTTTAGAAACATTAAAACCGGTTTAGAATCAAAAGCAGAAAAATCACAAAATACTCATAAATAGTTGAAAATTCAAAATCCCATGAAAATGGTGTTCACAATGGCGCGGGGTGAATTTTGGATGGCCTTGGGTTAGTGGCTTAGTGGTAAGCCTATAGGAGTGTTCTTGGTTCCTAGTTACGTGATTTCGGTTGGATAGCTTTTGTAAGCCTTTTGTTCATTTTGCATTTCAACGCTTTAGTTGTTTAGTAGTTGTAATTTTGTTTCTTAGTGTTCATTAGTTAGAGTTAAGTGTATTTAAGCATTAAAATCGGTTTGTTGTTCTTTTAAATTTGTAGTTTATAAAAATCTCATTTTGACGATAAAAATAGCATCATGGTCATTTCTTAGTTTAATGTTGTTATGATTGTTGTTTAAGGCTTCATTAGTCCTAATAAGTGATATTATAAGATCTGCAATAAGTTTCATGGTTTTAATTTGAGTTTTGCTTTGAAAATCACCAAAGCTGTCTAAGTAAGTGGTGTTTGGATTTGCTTGTTTAAACCATAGTAGGTCTGTTTGTATTGATTGTTTAGGCTTATTTTGTGTCACTTACACACCTAATATCTCGGTTTAACAAGAAAAACCATTGGTCATTTGTCAAAAAGTCAAAATGCTTTTGATCATGTCTTGTGACTAAGCTGTTGGGTTTTAATGATTCATGATCATGATTTTGTGTTAGTAAGTTGTTAGTATTGATCAAATCGGTCTTTATATACCTTAATACATCTTATTCATAAGTAGGGATCAAATCAAAGTTCATATTAGTCAACTCATCTAGTTTTATAAAAGTCAAATTTTCATTTGGTGGTTTTGAATTAAAAGATAATTTCTTTGTGTGTTTAATAGTGAGATTTAGCTTAAAAGCTTTTGGGTTACTAAAGTTCAGTTGCTAAACTTAATTGGAAAAATACTAGTTTTCTTTCAATCAGCTTATAAAGTGCTTTTTAACTAGCTTCTTTAGAGTACCTTGTCTGAAATTGTGCCCTGTGCACAGTTGGGTAGCCCAACTTGATAAGCTCACAAATAGCTTATTATTTGGCCTAATCTTGTGATTTTTGGTTCTTTGGGTAGCTGACCTAGCCATCTTGAGAACCCAAGCTTCATATTTCAATTTCTAGCTCGTTAGATAGGGCTGCTAGTGGCTTTTGTTTTTGGCCAACACTCAGTATCAACTGACTCAGCTTAAGCTGAGCAGTGAACTGGTCCCACTTTCATAAGCTCTCCACAAGCTCTCTAGTTGTCCCCAGCTTATCATCTTTAGTTTTTTGGAAAGCCAACCAGCTCATCTTGACACCTCAAGGCTTGTTTTGAGCTTTTGAGCTTATTTGCTTAGCTTAATTTGCCCTTAAACATGGCTGCAGGCCTGTTTGGTTGAGTAGTTCAGTCTCAAGTGCTTATTTGCTTATTCCAGCTTTTCAGTGTGCCTCTTTGTGTTTTCTAGCTTAGTATTAGTAGCTTATAGCTTGTTTTAGCTTATTCCACTTTTGTTTTCAATCTGTAAGCTTGTTTGAGCTTATTTCATCATAATAAGCTCATTATCAAAACTGTTGAGAATTTTAGCTTATAAATCGACTTATTTGTAGTTTGTAAAATTTTGTTTTATAAAAGTTTCATATTATTAGTATTTAAAGTTTTCAAAAGAAAACCGAAAACATCAATTTAAATATAGTGATAGCGTTTATTTAATAGTTTTTAGCTTTTGATTTTTCTTTTCATCTTATTAATAAGCATATCTAGTTTTTATATTTTTCTTAGTTTTCTGTCACCTTAAGTTATTTTTAGAAAAGTTTCATAATTTTCCTAATCTTTTAGTATTTATTAGAATTTTAAATAGTTAAAAGTATTAAATAATTAGTAATAAATAATTAAAAGCATAAAAATATCTTTTCGGTTTTAAAATTAGTTTTAACATATTTTAGATTTTTCTAAGTTAAAATTTCATTTTTCCAGTTTTATTTTATATTTTCTAGTAATTAAGTGTATTTTAAATAATAATTAATTAGTAATAAATAAATAAAAAGTGTAAAAAATATATTTTTAGTTTTAAAATAAGTTTTATAATATTTTAGATTTTTCTTAATCATAATTTTATTTTTCTAGCCTTATTTTGTATTTTCTTCTATTTTAGGTTATTAATAAATAGTTTAAAATAGTTTTAAAATTAATAGTTATAAAAATAATTTTCTTTTTCTAATAATTTTCTTTTATTTTTTAGGATTTCAAAAATGTCATTTTCATATTTTTAGGTCTTTTATTTTTTAGATTTCACTTTTTATTTTGTACGTACGTTTTACGTTTCTTTTATCTGATTGTTGTGCTTTCCAATTCTGTGTCCAAATACATTCCAATCAATCAGTAGTGTAATTTCCTATCAAAACCTTTACTGATCACTATCCTTAGTGATCATTCTAACATCTGATCAAGTGTTTACACACCATTGAGTCTCCGTGGGACTTAACGACCCGGGAATTCATTATATTCTCGATCTTAATTGCATTAGTGTTTGAACTGTTTTAAGTTTCTTACGGTTAGCCATTCACAAGTGGCTAGCTTGTGAGAGTTTTCAAGACCAATCAACTGTTATTTGAGGACACAAAAGCCATGTTTGAGCTTGAACTTGAAATGGATTTCCTTGACTTCGGCTCATATACTTTGAGGTTGTTGTAAAGGTCATCCACGCTCATTGTATCCATATCGATTTGTTTCTCCCACTGACATGTGTGTTCCACTCTTGTGATAAACTTTTTAACAACTTCTTATTAAAGTCTTCTTGAGATAGCTTCTCACCTAGAATTTCCAGCTGACTCACACTCTTCTGAATCTTGTTAAAAGTTTCATCAAGCATCTCAGATCTTGAGGCAGTAAAGTTCTCATATTGTTGCTTCAAGAGATTTCTTTTGGTCTTCTTTGTAGCATCATTCCCTCCAAATCTCTTCTGAACAGCTTCCAATAATGACTTGGCATCTTTAATGGAGTTAAATGTTAATTGATGTTCATTAGGAATGTCCATCATTAAATTAGAATTAGCCTTCATCTCCAATCTTCTTTGAGCCTTGTCTTCAACAGATAATAGGCGCTATAGTCACTTTACCTTCCACCTTTTGTGTCTTTGGCAAAGTGTTACCATTCTCTATGACCTCCAAGAAAGAATAGTCAATCATATGGATATACTGCTCAATTCTCATCCTCTAGATCTCAAACTCTCCAGGTTTAAGCAGAGGTACCCTGGAAGCAGCCACCATATGTGCAGACTCTTGATCCATGTCTTCGTCTAGTTTACAGTTTCTAGATCACAAGGTCTTATACCAATTGATAAGATCGTTATAGACTCAACTAGGATATAATTAAAAAGATAACAAAGATTGCACAACGGAACTAAACAAACTCAATGTTATTAACAAGGTTTTACATATACCAGCCCTAATTCTATTTGATCAAGATAGAACGTTTTCCATAACTATAACAAGGATCAAAGAAACCTCTGACCTTAGGGCGTGGACATATCTCCAGTGGGGAGATTGTTGATGTGTTCCTACTACATGATAAAACAATTTAGACGTCTAGGATACACACATAAACAATGTCTAGGGATCTCTTTATATATAGAGTCCATCTAGACTTACAAAGGAAACCTAATTGTATTAGGAAAGTAAATCTTTTACTAATCTTGATATTTATCTCTATCAACAAGTCTTCTAGAATCCTCCATTTTCTAGAATTTCATAATGGTGATCTTGGTCATTTTGTTATCATCAAATCAATAAATCACAACATCGTTATTTCGTCACCTTTAATTAAGGTCAGTCGAAACCCAATAGTATTTAATCTTATAAGTCCAATAGTGTACACCATTACATTGTTCATTTATTTAGTTATCTAAGTGTTCACAGCGTAACTTTTGGCACTAATTTTGTCATATTTGAAACTCTCACTTTTGGTCATGGACCGACTTTGATGCACTGAGATCGATCAAATTGTTTCTTGCATAATATTCAGCACTAATTTTTGTCATGTTTGAAACTCTTTTTTGGTGATGGTGGATTTTGTTGGTCAATAAGTTCCTAAGTTGTGATGTTACCACAACTCTTTTAGCATGTCATGAAAATTTTGGTGCCTTTATTTCGTCACTTTTAAATCAAAATGATACTCAGACCCATGCGATGCATATGATCTGTTTGTAACTGTTCATAACATAATATTTGACACTGATTTTCGTCATATATAACTCGGGCTTCCTCAGACCCCGTGCAATTCACACATGTTTTATAAGTTATCATTATAAGCCAATAGATAGGATCTCTAAAAAAACAAATCTCAAAAGACAGATCTTAGCGTAACCCATATCTTTATTTTCTACTCTACTATGTACAACCAAATGTACAAATCCATTTTACACAAAGTACAGCAAACAAATTTTTTCAAAACTTACTATACTATACTAAAAAATAGTACTACCATTATACAATACTTCATACTTTTCACCACAAATTTACGAGTTACAAAAGAGAAGTCAAAATAAATATGATCATATCGATTCTTAGTAAGCATTAATACATGGTTAGTTATTTATTTTAGTATTTTTTAATATATCAGGGTACTTCAACATTGCTACGTCATATCTAAATAACAGTGAAAAATTCGAAGTAGACAATTTAGCATTTAACATGTAAAAGTTAGTGTTCGGATAACCTTGTACATTATTGTTGCCGGATAACCTTGTACAGTATTTTTGCCGTATGTCCTTTCTTGTGAAACAATTCGTGTTGATATAGGGCCAATTCACACAGAATTAGGGCCCGTTTCGTTTGGGAGAGTAGCTTGAGGTTTGTGTTAAAGAATATAAATCAATTGTTTGGTTCAAGGTGATATGATTTGGGTTAGAATTTTATTCCAAATATACAGAATGAGTAAAAGGTGGGTGGATACAGAGGATTTATAACAAAATTGCGGGACCGAACTTATTTGTGTCTATCTCTCTCTCATCTTACTTTTTATAAAAACTAGTTTATAAATTATATTTTAAATGGTAAAAGCCATAAAATAACAACCTACTTTTTCTAATTTGTCGAGTTGAAACACTTACTTTTTTATTATCTTACTTCACCAACATACTTTCAATTTTGATCTGACTTCACCCATGTGACTAAAATAGACTTGCATCGTTTCGTCCTTTATACTAACTAGTTAAGAACAACTTAAAATTTGGTTTCTTTACGTTTTCGTCGGCCAGACGTTTCATCCGATTTTACGTTTTCGTCGTTTTGCACGAATGAAAACCATTTTACGCTTTCTTCGTTTTGAACGCTTTAATTTGTTTTACAAGTTATAGTCCGTTTTTGCACTTTTTCATCCGTTTTACACATTTTCATCTGTTTTTGCATGTTTTCGTATGTTTTAACACGTTTTCATCCGTTTTTGCATGTTTTCGTCTGTTTTTACATGTTTTCACCCGTTTTTGCACGTTTTCATGCGTTTTTACATGTTTCTGCACGTATAAAAACCATTTTACCCGTTTTCGTCCATGTTTACATGTTTTTGTTTGTTTTTACATGTTTTCGTCCGTTTTTGCAAGTTTTCGTTTGTTTTGCATATTACTATACATTTGTTTTGCGTTTTAAATGCTTTTGCAAGTTTTAAATACTGTTTTGTATGCTTTGTCTTTTGCCCATTTCGTCCATTTTGCACATGGGACTAAAACGCAAAAACGGACAAAACGTAAAACGGACGAAACGTAAAACGGGCTAAAACGCAAAAACGGACAAAATCGTGCAAAACGGACAAAACGTAAAACCGACGAAAACGTAAGAAACCAAATTTTAAGTTATTTTCTAACGACCGTTAGTATAAAGGACTAACGGTGCAAGTTTATTTTAGTCATATGGGTGAAGTCAGATCAAAATTGAAAATACGTTGGTAAAGTAAAGTAATAAAAAAGTAAGTGTTTCAACTCGGCAAATTAGAGAAAGTAGGTTGTTATTTTATGGCTTTTACCCTATTTTAAAATATAAAATAATTTTAAATAGTTTTTTCTCTCCTACATCAAATCAAAATCCAAATCTTAACCCAAATCTAAATCTAAATTCGAATCCTAATCCTAAACCCACCTACAAACCAAACGGACCCTTAGTATCACCTACCAACTTAAACTTATTTCACAAAACCTGGCATGTGAAAATCTTAGGGCTCGTTTGGTTGGTGGTTTTTGAAGCTTGAATATAACTTTGGCGTTGAAATTAATTGTTTGGTTAATTTTATAACGCCCGAAAACTTTACCAAACATTTTTAGTAAATATATTGATAATAATATAGTGCACATAAATTAAACAAAATACAAAAAATCTCGACACGTTTTGAAGATTAATACATATCACTTCCTCATCTATTTTTTCCCTAATCCTAACCTAAAATAAAAACACTGTATTCCAATTTGGTTCACACGTTTTGGAAGAGAACCAACTTACCAACATTTCCTTTAATTACGTTTGCTTAAATTTTGTTCCACACGTTTTCTTTTGGTTTATTGATAATACGAATCACACTAAGGACCAATATAAATACTTTCCTTTCTTGCTATGCTTCACAGAATTTTCTAGTGACAAGATCATATATTATTCGAGTAGATCTTCTTCTTTTTTTTTGAGATGATACGCATATCCAATTCCTAAAACAAAAACACGGTATTCCTTTCTTGCAATTGTTCACACGGTTTGAAGATATCTATTCATACATGTATATGACATTACTACTTAACTCATTATATCTTTCTAAACCAAATAAACCCTAACCAAGCTCTAAATTCCGATCAGTTAAATCTATTATCCCATAAAGGTCGAAGGCTAGTTCAGGCTGTGACCATGCATACTTTGGTGTTCGAGTTTTTGTTTGTGTACGAGGGAACTTTAAGGTCTTTACATTGCATGATCTAGTTCGAGTTAGGGTTAGAATTATAGAGTTTAAATCGCTTTTATCTTCAAGATTCGTAGCAGATTATGGGTGTTTGTGTGTGGTTAATTTTGAGTAATGTTTTTCTTTTCATTCGATCCTTTTGGTTAAGCCCTAAGGTATATCTTTAACACTTAACACTTACCACCAACTTTTTGGGTTGAGGCACTTCATATGGCAACCTATCTCTTAAATATTTTGCCCTCCACTGCTATACATAATGAGATCCCTCATACCCGTCTATATAAGACCACACCCACTTATTCGGATCTCCGTGTATTTGGGTGTCTTTGCTATCCCCATGTACACACCAATAATAAACTTGAACCACGTGCTACACCATCCATTTTTCTTGGGTATCCCACAAACCATCGTGGGTATCGATGTCTTGATCTTCACACGAACAAGATTCTCATATCTCGCCATGTAACCTTTGATGAAACAGTTTTTCCTTACGGGTCTATGACTCCGAATACATCACCCTCTTATGACTTTCTTGACTCATCACCCAATATCATCCAAAACAATTACTAACAAAATCCTCTACACACCATACAAACACAACCCCAACCCCAACACACACGCTCATCCCACTTTCCCCTACACCCGGCTCAATACCATCGCCTCAGGCCGCTACCTCCTCCAGCCCAAATACCACTGCTCAACCCACTTCACATGTGCCTCCTCAACCTGCTTCTACCATCGACCCAACATCCCCTCCTCGCAACTCAACTCAACAACAGTCACCTACACCCTCACAACAAAATACCACCAATGTTCATCAGGTAAACCCTCCCAACCCTAATCCCGTGTCGACTCACCCCATGGTCACTCGTTTCGTGTTGGTACAAATCGACCCACTCAACGTTTACATTCAATGTGTCTACCATTTCACCAATCCCAAGGTCCTACACTCACGCGTTTAATGATCACAATTGGCACAGTGCTATGATAGATGAATATAATGCATTAATTAAAAATAATACTTGGATTCTTGTGCCTCGACCACGGGACGCGAACATTGTTCGTTCTATGTGGCTTTTTAGGCACAAACATAATGCAGATGGTAGTCTTAGTCGCTACAAGGCTCGTCTTGTGGCGAATGGCAGCACGCAGCTTACAGGTATTGATGTTGATGAGACGTTTAGCCCGGTTGTAAAACCGGCTACTATTCGTACTGTTCTTAGCCTTGCTCTTTCTCGACATTGGTCTGTTCATCAGCTTGATGTAAAGAATGCGTTTTTGCATGGTCATTTGTCCGAGACTGTTTATATGTATCAGCCGCCTGGTTTTCGGGATCCTCGGTTTCCCAATCATGTATGTCTTTTGCAGAAATCATTATATGGGCTTAAACAGGCTCCTCGGGCATGGTTTCAAAGGTTTGCTACTTATGCTACTCGTGTTGGGTTCCATCACAGTCGGTGTGACTCTTCTCTTTTTATTTATCGCCAGGATGGACACCGCTTATTTATTATTATATGTTGATGACATTGTCTTGATGACCGTCATCAACTCTTCTACTGACAGTTATTGATTCTCTTCATGCGAGTTCTCCATGACTGATCTTGGCCCTCTTAATTATTTTTTGGGTATTTCTGTGACACGCAATGCTTTGGGGATGTTTCTTTCTCAGTCCAAGTATGCTACTGAGGTTCTTGAGCGTGCCAATATGCTCTCTTGTAACCCTTGTCGGACTCCTGTTGATACTGACACCAAACTTGCAGCTGATGGTGACCCGGTTTCTGATCCTACTATGTATCGTAGTCTTGCAGTGCGCGCCCAAGATCTCACCTTTACGGACGACATCTCATATCTTCGTTCAACAGTTTGTCTTTTATGCATGATCCGCGGGAGCCACACTTCTCTGCTCTCAAGCGGATTTTACGTTATGTTCGGGGTACCTTGGATCATGGCTTACAGCTTTATTCGTCCTCCACGTCTTCTTTGGTGGCATACTCAGATGCAGATTGGGCTGGTTGTCCTACTACACGTCGGTCTACATCCGGTTATTGTGTGTTTCTTGGCAACAACCTTCTCTTGGTCCTCTGGCGTCGCCACGCTCTCCGGATCAAGTCTTTGAAGGCGAGTATCGGGTGTTGCCAATCTTTGTGCAGAGACACATTGGTTACGTAATTTACCGAGAGCTTCATACACCACCGCTCTCGCCACGATTGTTTATTGTGATAATGTGAGTCCGTCTACCTCTCATCTAATCACATGCAACACCAACGGACGAAGCATATTGAGATTGACATTCACTTTGTTCGGGATTTGGTCGTCTGCCGGTCATGCGTGTTCTCCATGTTCCATCTCGTTATCGGTGTGCGATATCTTCACTAAGGGCTTACCTCTGACTTTGTTTGATGAGTTCGCTCCGGCTTGAGTGTTCGATCCTCTCGCTCAAACCGGGGGTCATTAGCGGATTATATTATAGCCCAATAGTGTATTGGTTTACTATTGTATTTAGGCCCATTGTAGTGTTATTTATACACAATATTGTACCACATATTCATCAATTAATGATAAACGATTACATTAACTATTTTTGGCATACGTAATATACATTAGTCATTCATCTTCCAAACTTGTACACGTTAAAATGATATGATCATATATGAACCCTAATCGAGTATCACTTTTAAAAAGGGACGAGTAAGTTATGGTCTTGTATATTAACTGATGTCGTGATATAAACCTTTGTATGCTAGTTAAAATCGGGATTAGGGATTTGATTCGTTGGTACATGATTTGAGCTGAGTCTTGTGTTCATTCATTCGTATTCGAGTGGTTAAGTTTCGATGGTGCCCATGTTAGAATTGGTGATGTACATGTACTCATGTACGCATGTGTTTTTGAGTCAGTTCGGGTGTGTTTCTATTCATCGTGTTAGTGTTAAGATGATAATATGGTAAAATAAAGATGGCTTATGGTTTTAGACATATGTTTGCATGAATCATGATAGATAGTTTAATATTGGGTCGATTGCATGAACTTACGCTTGAGGTTTGGTCATTAATATGTAACCGTCTATTACACAAGAACACCATCAGTAAACTATTTTGAAAATATGCACATTCATGGTCTTGTGAGGGGGTATGTTCAAGGGTGATCGCGGGATTCATGCGTGAGTCATTTGGTGTTTTGAAAAGGGGTCGGGGAAGATGAGTCGGGGGTTAGTAGTAAGGCATGTTTACTTGGTCGTGATTGTAAGTTTTATAAGCCGCGATCAAGGGTGAAAATGTGTAACGAGATGAAATATAAATGGTTATGAAAGCGTATTATGTATCTTAAATATGTGTATATAAGCTATGAGTCTATGACTTAGTAATATCTATCATTATTTACGCTTCCAACCTTAATCTTTGGGAAATTGTCGCATGCAAACCTTACACTCTATGAATTGGCATATTATAACCTTAAACTATCATAATAATAATAAAATTGAGTTTTGAAGTTTAATTACTTTTCGCAAAAGACCCTAAACTATGATATTTGTTATATTAAACCCTTAAGTCTATTTAATTATCAATTATAACCCTAAAGTATTAAAGTTATTTATTTCGAAAAGTTTCTAAAAATAGAAAAAGAAACCCTAATTAAGAAATATGAATAACTATGAACACTAAAACTATGAAATAGCTTTCTAAATATTAAGCGATCATTATTCGTGTAGAGCCGTGGAGGAAGGAGTAGTTCCCATTCTTGTGTCTTTCCTTGTGTTGCGTGATCGTTAAGGTACAGATATTCTGCCCTTTATCAGTAAGGGTTTCTCATGACTCTTGATCTTTAACTTTGTTTCATTTGTTTTTTATCTCATTTGTAACATATTGGTTTTCACAATCACATAAACATACACATATAGGGTCGAATAGTTTGTAGTTTAGAGAGAGAAAGTGGAAGATGAGATTCTTTCTAGAGAGAGAAAGTAAACAAAAGAAAGAAAGGTTAGATTAAGTGAAAGGTCCAACCCTCTACCTTGGGAGGTAGAGGGTATTTATAGTTACATACTAAACGTCTTCCTTCAGACTGTGGATCAGGCATACAGTGGGTAAAGACCCATCCTTCCTCCACGGGGTTACACTAAGCTAATAACTAATTGACTACATAGTAACGTAAATAACGATATGTCTACGAGATAACTTATGCTAGATTATATTTGGGGTGACCGACACTTCATTATGGAATTTCCAATTCCTAACAATCTCCCCCTAAGGGAGGTCACCCCATGATTTAAATTTTGAATCCTAGCATTCTATTTAATCTTCAGTTCTGAGCTCGTAGACTTCAATTCTTCACTTCCGCAATCTTTGCGCTTGAGTAGTGATTCTTGAAAGTCCGATTACTTTGTACTTTAAGTGGAGGTCTTTGAACTGATCCACATCTTTGATAATCTTCGAGCTTTCTTAGAGATCATCACCACATAAATCTCGGATCACCCTTTATTGTGTTGCCTTCATGTGATGTTGTGACTTTTGGACCGACATGCTCACACTTACGGATCATGACATCTTTTTGTCGAGTAGCGGAAGCTTCTTGGTTCATGATATTTGCGGCTATCGAGCCGAGTTATGTAGATATGCACTTGTCATGATGTTCTTCATTTAAGCGTGTATGTTGTGAGCATGCGGCTATGAATTGACTTCTCAATATCGATCATTTGAACCGTTCAATGTTCCTGCAAACAACGATTAGCACTAAAACTCACGAAAGTGTCTTTGTTCACTTCGTTGAATATAGTTGCAAGAACCACGGTTCCCGTTGATCGAAGATAAATCTTGCTGTGATAAGGTAGAATTCAAGAATCTCCTTGACGGGGTTTTGCGACTTGATCTAGCCGTTTTCAAACCGGGCGTCCCAAGTAGACAACACGGAGTAAGTGAACCATCGAATTGAGATTCACTGATTGATGAAAAATTGATTTGAAAACAATCGCGTATTGCTTAGAAGAAAGATTTTTGCAATACGACGATGTTTTATGAGAAAGATCAATTTTCAATCATAAATACTTTTTGTATTTGAAAAGAGTACACATTCGATGTGCTAGAGAAAAGAAGAGATTCGCACATCGAACGGTTTTTCCAAAAGTATTTTTTCAATCAGAGATACTTTTTGAATTTGAAATATGAATACACATTCGATGTGCTAAAGAAAAGAAGATTTGCACATCGAACGGTTTTTCCAAAAGTATTCGTCAATTCATTTCCTGGACCAAGGTTGATTCAAGAATGAATCGTCCCGTTGTTTCTATCCAGTTGTCACAAGCTTGATCTTTAGAAAAGATCTCACATGTCACCAACCAAGAGCTTGTTTGATGTTGGCTCTAGAAGGATTTCCATCTTCATCGTGAATATTTAACATATCACTCGGATGTTCTGGCAAATACCACAAGGATAATGCGTAGGACTCTCAATACATACTTACTTTCCACATTGTGTGAAACAGCAAGTCTTCATTAATTTTGTGTCCTAATGAGATTTTGTGGATGATCTCTTGGCTCTAGACTCAATAGTGCATATTTGGTTTCCAATGCCGGAGACTAAGGAGAGGGTTTCCTTCTTCAATATCAACAATCTCTAAGAGAAAGTCGATAGATTATGTAGGTTCCCATGAGAATGAAACAAGCTCTTTTAAGAGGAACTTGAGTAGCATGGGAAGTTAGGTTCGGTCGTCCTTTGGGTCCATGACGTCTTGTCTTCAATACCGGTGTTACCTTAGTAACCACCGGTAGCATATGTATTGAACCCGGTTTACGCCTAAGGTTGAATTATTGGAGGCTATTTCTTTTCACCTTTTCTCATTCATTTCTTTTCATTCTTCAACCCTTGATTGCTTACCGAGATTTCATTACTAGAACCTTGTTGGGTTTATTCGATACTAGCTACTGTCTCGATCGGCACTCTTCCCATATTCTCATTTTCTCCTTTTTCATCATACTTAAGGACTCTACACTATCTAGTGGATTGTCCTCGGTAGATCCCTCCGGCTCTGGCGGGATCATGGGAGCGAATACCTAACCTAACCATCCTTATAACACCATGCATAAAGTAAATTGGTCGGTCTTTTGGTATTGTTCTTTCCTTCTCGAAACTAATTGAAAAATCATTTGTAAAATCAATCAAGGTACTTGTGATATAAAATCAAAGCATTTTGTACCTTAATTGTTTTGATCATTTAGAAATTCTCTCCCTCAACATGTGCATGTGATTTTGAAATTGTTTAGCACATGGAGGCAAGAGTTCTTTGAAATAATTTCTTGATCACAATTTTCGTTGAAAAAAGCCATTTGATTTTATTGGTAAATTCTCCCCTCAAAATGTCGTTGGTTATTTGAAATTATTTAACACATAGAGGAAGGAGGTTTTGAAGTACTTTCACGATCTGCTTGCCATATAGAAAACCATTAGAAAATCAATCAATGTACTTATGTTGAAACATAGAAATCTTTGTACCTTGAAAGTTTGTTTTCTTTTGAAATGCTCCCCCTCAATATGTGCTTCGAGATTCGAAAGCGTTTACCACATATGGGAGAGCAGCCTGCACTTTTGAATCAAATCGATCATCATTTATCAGATTTCATAATTAAATCACAAATTCTCCCCCGATCAAAAATATCAAACCCTTTGAGATTTTGGATCTCAAGAGATTTAATTAGGTTTAGAAAACATAGGAGAAAATGTGGCATGTTTTAAATACTCATCTTGTTTTTGGATAAATGCTCCTCCTCAATCATGTGCATCATGTATTTGAAATCGTTTGACACATGGAGGCAGGAGTGCCTTTAAAGGACTAAAACAGATTTGAGATTTAAATCACTATCTCTCCCCCGATTAAACATTTCAAACCTCTTGAGATTTGTGATCCCAATTGATTTAAATTATTTAGTAAATTTTAGGGGAAAGACGTGGCTTTGGGTCATATTAAAGCATTTCTATGCCGTTTCTGGAAACGTTTCTATGCGAAACCCTTGTTCATTTGGTTCTTCTGTCGTGGGTTTGTGATAGCCAAAGAAGGTTAAGATAGTTTTTGTGCTTGTGAGATTCGAACATAAACAAAGCATTTGTTGTAAGTGAAACCATAAGGAGTATATTTGGTTTTAATATTCATTTGTGTTTAAGGTGGTTTGTTTGATAGATTGTTGCGTCTTTTTTAACCTGGGATAAGAGATGATTGCAAGGTGTGAGAGGGAGGCGCATGTTAATATTTTGGAGTGAAATTAGGGATTGTACTAGGGTTACTGTTATATATAATATTATTAGGGCAAGTTGAGTGGTTAATGGACTGGGCTTATTTTAGTTATAAGTAGTAAACTGGACTTTGCTAATTGGTATAAAAGTTAGATGTTTGATTTTATTTATTTTATAAATAAATATATATAAAATACACAAATGTTTCCAGCCGTACCCGTTTCTTAAATTTTAGGACATTGGCGTTTCTAAGTACATGTTTCTGTCCCTGTCCCCGTTTTCGTATCCGTATCCGTCCCTGTGCAACATAGGTTTTATCTTAAAAAAAACTTAATATAGTAGTAGTAAATTGTGACTATTAACATAGAAAGGCATTAGACACCTTATAAAGCAGGGAACAAAAAACAAAAAACCAAAACACATATAAATAAAAGAAAATACAGCTAACCTTTGGAGAACTCTTGTTACGTGAGGCACTGTATCTGATGAGAAGAGGGTGAGAAAAACTGTGAAAGAGAAGGTTTAAAGGACATGATTAAGAAAAATCCAAATGTGGAATGGGCCTTCAATTGTGTATGATTTTAACCAAAGAAAATGTGATAATAACTATCTCGAGCTTATTTGGCAATTTTTGGTGAGTCCACGGTAAAAAAGGGGTTCTTCATATATAATAGGTAGATACCCGTCAAATTTAAGCAACGAAATCCAATCAGCTTGTGAATACTCATCTTAAATATTGGTTATCGTAAGACAAAATTAAAATTTGACCATAAGATAATTTTAGTAGCTTAATCGATAACCTCTTGAGAATGGATATCAATAAGATCCATAACTGCTACCTCATCAATAGATGTGGTTATGAAAACAACCATGCAGATACTAAACTCTTTTTAGATTTTAAAACCGGGGTAGTTAATTTACAAATGTATTAATAATGGAAATACTAAAATGAACTTTGTTTATTTTTGTAGATGACAACAGAGAATAATCAAACTGTAGACCTAATATTGCTTTGATCGCTTATGAAGGGTTGTAAGCAGGAATACTCAAACTTTCTAAATTCGTATTTTATCCTAAAACTGGTGCCAAGGATTGAAAAAAAGTTGAAAGTAATCGATTATCCTCTGTGACAATCCGTCAATTTCCCGGCTACTATTTATATCAGAATATGCGAGTTATTTATTTTCTGATCATTATAACGCTAAAACGAGAAGTTATCTTGTGCTTTCTAATGTCCCGGCACCACACGCGTATCGACACCATAATAAAATTGGCACGAAAATTATTTTCAAATGTCAAGATAATAATAATACCATATTAATCTACTCGTCAAAACGTCTCCGAAAATATAAAATTTATAAAACACGGATACCCGAAAAATGTTCTACATAATTAAACGTTATCCTATACGGAACAAATTATACAGTACGGGATACATATAATACACTAAATAATAATAATAACAAAAAATACACCTAAATATTCTAACCTTACCTGCGCCCCTCCCCTACCTCCTCTTTTCAGACTTTGTCTCTCTTTTTCTGGATACAAAATGCACGCCTTCTTCATCTCCAAATTTACAACATTCCATTTTAATGATAAATCCTTTTCTACACTATCCAAACTACTCCTAGGTCTGCCTCATAGAATCCATACGTGGATGAGAGAGTTGTGAAGAAAGCTTAAAATGGGTAGAGACATGTTCTGAAGATTCGAAAGGGTCACAATCATCCTCCTAGTCTCCCATCTATACAAGGGGTTAATTTTCACAAGAACTTTCATCCATCTCAATCTCAATTCGAAAAATTAGGGTTTAGTAAATCAAGGGGCTTTTTGAAATTACCAAAGGGGTTTTGTTATTCAAGGACTAAGGAGTCCAAATCAAGCTTCAATTTGTTCAAATTCATCCTAGTTCGTGTGCAATTGAAGTTGTTGTGTTGGTTCTTCATCCCACTCGACCCACTCTTGATTTTTGTAAGATTAATACTTTTGATATTTTGGATTTTGATTTAAGTTGGTAAATTAATTTTCGTATACTTCAGATTTATTAATTATGTCGAAATAAAAATTGTAGATTTGTACTTTGTAATGTTGTTGTGTTGTTTTTCCTGTCGAGAAAAAATAAATAAAAATAAAGTAAAACAAAAATTTACTTGGCATGATTAATTCTTTCATTTTTAGTGTTGTTGGTGTGGTAAAGTCTAAAGGTAGTCACAATAAGGAAACCATGTATCATTAAATTAATTTGACTAAATTCCTTGCGTATTGTTGTTTTATTTGGCTCTTTTCTTTGGCTTGTTCATGTTCGTCACGAATTGATGAGACTTCTTGAATGGGTATTTGTTTTGCTTAATTATGTGCCTCGATGTGATAGAAATCACACAGGAGTGCATCCTGGTCCGACTAAATCTGACCATCACAATACCACATGCGGGTGTGACTTGTGTCGAGTCTCAACTCAAAACGGGTCGTACCGATTGACACAAGACAAGGCTCGAGTTAAGTCTATACATTCCTTTGATGATAGTATCAATAATTGGCTTGAAGTCTTAAGACAAAGTGTTTGGTTGTTATAAGTTTGGTTAAACCCCAAGAGTCGTGGGTTGTTTTGTTTGCTTGGATCGAGTTATGCTCTGTTAGACCACTTGTTCATCTAAATTAAATAAAGTCTTAAGGTCGATCGTCTTTGTGTTGTTGAAATCCTCACGTCAAAAGCAATATACCAACACCAGATTCCTAAACTAAATATTATGTTTGTGTGAGTTGGGCCTCAGGCCCAAGATCAATTATGTATATGTTAAGTATGCTGAGTTATGTAAGGGTCCATTTGGTTATAACTAGCTCATTCGGGGCGTGTTTGGTCGTGCGCTGTCTCGGGTCTTCCTCGACTCGATTCCGTTTCATTCGGCTCATCTTTGTCTAGTTTAACTCTCCTCACATAACCCCATTACCAACATACGATAAACCAATGACATACCATTTGCACTTGATTCGTCCATTAAAATCGACAAACAATATATCATTAGGCATAAAACAAATAAGAAACATAAGCAAGGTTGGAAAGCAGTATTCAAAATGAGTTCATTAGAAAATGTTCAAACTTTTAATTATTACCATATAAATTTGTAAACTTACTCTTGAAATTGTTTAACGGGACATTTAAAACTTGATAAAACTTATTATAAAACTCTTAGACATTAGCCACCACGATCAAATAAAGTGTACACCCGAGTCATGCCAAATTTTTATATGGACATATAAACTAATTTACGATTTCAAACAAAATTTATTCCTTGAAAATGCATGTATTTATAGAAATATATTTAAAGTATACATGGTGCTTTTCTAATGCAAAAGTTATACAAACATTTTTAGACATTAATCATTGCCACACAAGCAACAACAACATAACAACACAAATGCTTGTAAAGATAAATAATGTTAGATACACTTTACTTGGGGTCAAAAGCGAGACTTGTCATACTAATCTAGGTCGCGTGTGGTGCCATCCAATAATTCTATTTGTTCGCCGCTTTAGGCTGCTAATTGCCAAGGTGAGTATTCACAGCCCCCTTTTTACTGTTTTACCTATTTGGGGTGAAATGCATGAACTTAAATTTTAAACTATATTTTTGTTCTAAATTATAAATGTAGTTGGACTATTTGATATATCCTGACCCCTTTGACTTATTTTGACCTTATGACCTGTTCCTGATCCCTTAGTATGCCTAGACCTATAATGTGCCTTACGTGCTAAGTCTTAAAGTCTCCCTTGTTGGAGCAACCACAGATTGATAATATAATAGCTATGTCTTGTGCAAGTCTCCTCACGAGCAATACTAAGTCTCCATTAGAGCAATACTAAGTCTCCTTGTTGGAAGGAGCAACACAAAGTCTCCTTGTTCGGAAGCGTGATCTATTATATATTAGGCATTATTTATCATGGACTATTATGACCCAATGTGTATTAATTACGGGCATACTACTTGAACTATGGGAGTGTATGTGAACTTATATGTTACAAGTCTTGTATGGGCGGGACTTGTAACATGGTGAGTTCATAGGACACTTGCCAGGCAGACTTTTTAATTATAGTTTTCATAAAACCTGTGTACTCACCAACTATTTTCATAGTTGACCCGTTTTCTCATGCATTTCAGGTGATCATTGTTTAGCTTATATAATTAAGATTTTAAATAAATGAGTCGTCACAAGTTATCCGAGTCATCCTGTAGTAAAATGTTATCTTTTGGAAGTCAAACTTTATGTTTCAATTGCCAAGGTTGGATAGAACCTTGTTGTAATGTTACAATATTTCTTTAAATTTAAATTATGGTATTGTACTATATCTCTGCGATGCATATTGATTATGTTACACCTCGCTTGATGCGGGTTTCTTGACCGGTCTTAAATTTATAGTGTCTCGTTATACCTATGGTCTACCCTAGTGCACTAGCAGGCGGTGTACGGTCGTGTGTAGTGTAGTATTTGGTAAAACCGAGGTCGTCCCAAGAGCTACGTGGATTGAAATTAACTTAAGTCTATGTCACGATATTAATGGCTTTAAGATTGAAAAATTAACTAATAAAACAAGGAAATAAAGGAAAGCGAGATAAAGGCAAAAGATGTGATCAATGAAGGAGAATGGTGCTAACCTAGTTACTCATCCTAGCTAGTTATGTCTCGTCTACTTACTTCCAATTACTTGGTGGGGTCAAAGTCGAGAGCACAACATTTGGTCAATTCGCCTAACCTATTAGCAAAGATGCCACCACAGAGAAATCGGTAGCACCATCATAAGTCCTGTTGTTCTGGTCCCTAAGCCGAGTCATTAAGTACCGCTACATGCTAGATTTATAATAGTGAGTGCCGGCCGTTAGGAACTTAGACACTCACCCCTAATTCTTAAGTTCATCCAAGCGATAGGTGATCGGTTGGTCAAATCGCACAAGTAGAAAGGGTCGTCGGTTGGTCATATCTTACCCTTCCCGTCTCGATCCGCTCACCTAGGTTGGTTGGTCATATCTCCTAGGCAATTGGCCTCTACCGCCATTCAAAACTACCGAACCAAGGGTGGCTACCAATAAACTATGCATGCATACACTTAGAAATAATTGTTCGAAATAAAGTAGCGTAAACAAAACAATTAAGGAATCATAACAAGGCCGACACTAGGGTGCTTAGCCAAACATATAGTAAATCATACCAACAAAATGAATAAATCATAAATTGAATTGAACATAATGTTTGATACAAATTACTTGATGTAGAGCTAATAATGATGATGATTGCGGTGAATTCTTCCTTCAAAGCCGGTTGCTGGAAAATACCACAGGTGGTGCCTAATCGACCCACAGGAGAGGGTGAAGAGAGATACTGGAAAATGCAGATTTAGGGCTGTATTTATAGGCCCCGACATGGTTCTGGCGTAATTAAATTTATTAGTTACGTCGTAACTAAAGTTCTGCCGTAACTACAAATGTAATTCTGTAGTAAATATCTATACTTCGTAGTTTTGTCATCCATTCTAAATCTTGAAACTTATTTGTACTAGATGTTACTTTTGTCCCTCAGTAGCGTTGATTTAAATTTCCGAAAGCCTTAATAATACTTAAGTTTCCGTTGTTCTTGATATATTTATACTTGGTCCCGAAGTGAATAAAATAAATATTAACTTGCCGCTTTTAATCCACGGACCTCGAAACTTTGCGCCCAGTAATTAATTACGGCGTAACTAATTATCCGAGTTACACGTAATCCTTCTTCATCTCATACTTATCCTCGAAATAAACGGCGTAACTAAATTGCCATGTTACGCGTAACCTTCAAGATAATAATTACGGCGTAACCATAAGAATTGGTTCGCCGTATCCTTCAAAGCTCATATTTACGTTGTAACCTTATTAGCTAGTTACGGCGTAATCTTCACATAAAATCCAAAGGCCCTCGTAAATCAATCTTTAGAACATATACTTGGCCTTTTATCACTTCTTTTCGCTCCAACGCCTCATTTATCCCGAAATGCAAATATGAGCGAATATGAAAGAATTAAGTACCATATTAATGCAAATGAGGCCATAAACACGGAATTTGATATATAAAAGATCGGGCTAATTTGATGTTATCAAATATCCCCCACTTGAATCCTACTTGTCCTCAGTAGACCCTTTAAATAATTCTTAAAAGATATCTCCCGGGATTAATTGGAAGTTATGAGTCTAAAATCACCTAAGCTAGAAAATTCCAAACCAAGCACCTCACGAAAAGGAATTGAAATCACAATCTCTCTCATAATTCACGTGTTTAATATTTTTGGGGTGATCACTCATTGCTCGGTCATGGCGAGTATTCTATCATAGGCTTGGCAAAGATATTAATCTCCACCACTAGAGTCTATAGATGCAGCTATTCTAAAAGGCAATGGGTTGACACAACATAGGCTTATGGGGTTATTTTGTCATTACTAACGAGCTACGGCGAGGGGGACAAAACCAATAATACATGACCAAATCCATGGCCAAGACACCAATGATTGCTCGCTTCCTCACCTAAGCTCGATTCATGACTAAGGGTAGGATAAGACATGGGAAATTTTAAATGGGTGTAAATAAAAAGACACGAAACAAATAGATTCCTAAGTCCACAATCACCCCACCACTAGTCGCATTCAATCCCATAGCAAAAATCGAGGGTCAAGAGTCAAGGGGTCTTCAATAATCCAATACACGAGTTAATGCATAAGAAATGTAATGTGGTGCCTCATAAACTCCATAATCTAGGCAAATAAGATGCATTAACTCGGCCTTCATCATCAATGAAAAAAGAATGTGCTATATATAAAAAAAAATTAAAATTTGGGTCAATTTAGCACATATTTCTATCAAAATCAACCATTTCTATCTCCCATCCCCCCACTTGAAATGTACAATGCCCCCATTGTACGAATATTGATTAAAATTTGAAAGGAGGGATAGAAATGTACGGGCTTCTAATTTTATCCGTAAGACAAAACGGACTTGTAAAAATTTGCGCTAGCTGAAACAAGGCGAGAATACTTAACACAATACGACACATAAGTTGATTAATATCACTAGCTATAAACTAACAAACTCTTGCTTGCATTCTCATCATCATCATTTTTTTTTTTCACTTTTTCAATTTTTTTTTTATGCAAGACAAGGTATACATGAATAAAATAAAAACAATACGAACATATAAAGCATCCCCCAACTTGAGATCAACTATCATCTAAACCCGATTTTCTTCCACAACCCTTTATTCAAAACCCGCGTCTTTCACTAATGGAACCAAAATTAACCAACAGCGCCCGGACCATGGACATAAGGAAACTACATGGTAGGCTAGGAGATAGGTGTAACGAAACAACATATATTGGGTGAAAAAAATGAAAGGAATGGCTCGAAGGGTGTATCTAGGGTATCTTGCACTAATGGTGAGTGCAACAAAAGGGTTTCACGGGGATTGACTAATCGATGTGAAAAGTCAATATACACAATACATATATGGGCTATTTGGGTTTAATCCTAAAATTGCCTTATATCCTAGTCGCACCGATCACACCAAGTTACCTCGATGTAATGCTCATGATAATGGTCTCGAAAAGATATACAAGGCCAAGTTCTAAAGTCTACTACCACCCGGCACACTCATTTTATGGAATTATGTATAAGGGAAAGCGGAAGGCTTATCCTCACACAATGGAAATATAGGGTAGGTGTGCTCAGTCTAGATTAATCTAGTTAAGTAATGAAAAACATGTCAAAATTTTATTAATGAAACATTTTTCATCAAAAACTAGAAAAATAAGGGCAAGTAAAATCAAGCGGGTGTCTATGTCTAATCCCTTCCCCCCACTTGGGTCATACTTAAGCATATAAATGAAAGATAAGAAGGGTTAGAATTGAGACAGAAAACTCCCCTGGATTTGCTCGGCATGATCGAAGACACACGAACAAACGTGTCCCGCTTTGAGATTCATGAGCAAACTTTAATAACCTGAATTCACTTAAGACAACCAAACGCATCATACTAGAAAAACAACAAGTATAAAAGAAAATGAAAACCTAACTCACTTTCGTAGGAATCACGGTTGCATTTAGCGTATGCAACAAGCCTTTTAAACCACTTGGTGTCCCAGTGGACGAGTGAAGTCTCGTGAGGGTTCTGAGAACACACCCACAAAGTTCATTTAAAATACTAATACAAGGTTATTGTGTTTTAAAATGAAAGAATTAAAGCGAGAGGAAGGTTACAGTAACTCTTATGAGGAGTTACGCCGTAACTAGCAAAACGACATAAATTTGCAAAGCGAGTGGTTCTGGCGTAACCACGGAGATGGTATTGTCGCCGTAATTATTAGTGCGTCAAGAATTCTGCCGCTAAAAAGTTGGTTACTGGCGTAATCACTAAGATGAGTTACGCCGTAACTCTAGTCGAATCGACAAGCTATGACAATTACTTCCTCGTTTCTGCAAAATGGTTAGAAAACACAAAACCCAACTATACTAATAAAATGAAAAAGAAAAGATAGGCATGTGGTGCCTCCCACGAAGCGCTTGTTTTGTTCGAGTCACGAGCTTGACTCACCCTTATTTACTATGTAAAGGGTGTTCATCCCTCACTTGAAATCAAGTGTGGGTGAAAATAACAATAAACACCATGAGGGTGTGAATTTGCTACGGGATGGGAAATGATAAATTATGATCATACCTGAAAGGAGATGTCATTTCCCTCCATACCTTACCCGCTTTAGTTGATGGCATTGATGATTTGTTCACCTCATGACGTGGCTGATTAATATGCCCGTATGTCTTCTTGTTAATCACTGAAGTATCCAAGATCTTGTCCTCTAATTCCTTTGCAAGATCAACTAGAATTGGTTCAGTAGCCAAAGCTACATAACCATTATCGGGTGATGTGATAGGTTGCACGATTTCATCCATAATTTCAGCATCCTGAATAGAAAAACAAGCAAGATTGTTAGGAATAAAAGAAGAGTTAGAAGTAATACCGTTTTGTGTTGTGGTTGATTCCTCATTAGCTTGTGGCGTTGCTTCATCACTCTGTAAGTTCTTTGCTTCCATTTTCTTTAATTGATCGTCGCTTGTTTCTTCTTTTCTCACAGTCTTCAAACGTCCTGGAAATGGGATAGGTGGTACATAGGGTCTGATATAAGGTAAATCACGAGGAACCGGCTCCTTGTTGACTTCTTTCATCTTTCCCATTGTTGCTTTGATAGTTCCAACTGCATTCTTTTTACTTTCCAAGACCTTTTGCTTTAATTCTTCAAGCTTAGCCTCCAAGCTTCTCCTCTTAGCGTCAAGCTTCTTTAAATTTAGGTCCGCGCCCTCCTTGAATTCCCTAATCATTTCGTCATTCGAGTCGTGCGTCCTTTTTAAATTATCCGAGAATTTCTTGACTGCTTCCTCCAATGACTCAACGTACTTGACATGCTCATATTCTTTGCGTTCTTCTCTGAGAGAATGCTCTTGTATAGCATGAATGTCTTCCTTAACCATATTCATATCACATCCAAGTCCATCAATCTGCTTGGTGATGTCACCAATGTCATCCAAGCCTTTGCTATTTGTTACCCAAGTGGTTGCTCCATCATACCAATTTCGTGAATGGTCGACCATCATTTCAATTGATCTAAGGGCTTGTGCGGTGGCATTGTAGGAATAGGTCCTTGAGAGTCGAGCATTTGGCGGGACGGGATGTTTAAACCGTAGAAAATAAGGACCATTTGATGGTTGTTGATATCATCGTTGGGCATCGTAAAGAAGGTCATTAAATCTTTCCCAAGCTTCATCTAGCGTTTCATCCATCTTACATCGAAACTCCTTATTTCTTCCATCTTCTTGGCAATCTTTGAAGGAGGATAATATCTTCTAATAAATGCTTTCTCCAAAAGATTCCATGTATTGATTGACCCAACAGAAGCATCTTCATCCATCTTCTCATTGCACGGTGAGTGTAATTGGGAACACTCTAAGCATTAATACATCATGAGTGACTCACGGAGTGTGGAAAAGATCTGCGATCTCCAATACTCTTCACATGCGGTGGGCATCTTCATCATTAGTTCCAGTGAAAAGCTTTAGTCTAAGTTCCCTCATGGCGGCGGTGATCTCAAAGTCGATGTCATCACTCAATTCAGGGCATACCACGCCCGATCTTTGGTTATCTCGAGTCAACGCAATATATTCTTCCATAGTGAGCATGTCAAAATCTGAATCTTCCATATCCTGAAATATCAAAAACAAACAAAAAGCAGAAAAGAAGAGAAAAAGAAAACTAAAAACAAAAATAAAAGAAAATAAAAGAAAAACTTAAATTAAAATCCTAAATAGCTCCCCGGCAGCGGCGCCAAAAACTTGATGCAGGTTTTACTGACCAGGTCTTAAATTTATAGTGTCTCGTTATACCTATGGTCTACCCTAGTGCACTAACGGGCAGTGTACCCGGTCGTGTGTAGTGTAGTATTCGGTAAAACCGAGGTCGTCCCAAGAGCTACGTGGATTGGAAATTAACTTAAGTCTATGTCACGATATTAATGGCTTGAAATAAAATTAACTAATAAAACAAGGAAATAAAAGAAAGCAAATAAAGGCAAAAGATGTGATCAATGAAGGAGAATGGTGCTAACCTAGTTACTCATCCTAGCTAGTTATGTCTCGTCTACTTACTTCTAATTACTTGGTGGGGTCAAAGTCGAGAGGACAACATTTGGTCAATTCGCCTAACCTATCGACAAAGATGCCACCATAGGAGAAATCGGTAGCATCGTCATAAGTCCTGTTGTTCCGGTCCCTAAGCCGAGTCATTAAGTACCGCTACATGCTAGATTTATAATAGTGAGTGCCGGCCGTTAGGAACTTAGACACTCACCCCCTAATTCTTAAGTTCATCCACACGATAGGTGATCAGTTGGTCAAATCGCACAAGTAGAAAGGGTCGTCAGTTGGTCATATCTTACCCTTCCCGTCTCAGTCCGCTCACCTAGGGTCAGTTGGTCATATCTCCTAGGCAATTGGCCTCTACCGCCATTCAAAACTACCGAACCAAGGGTGGCTACCAATAAACTATGCATGCATACACTTAGAAATAATTGTTCGGAAATAAAGTAAACGTAAACAAAACAATTAAGGAATCATAACAAGGCCAGCACCAGGGTGCTTAGCCAAACATATAGTAAATCATACCAACAAAAATGAATAAATCATAAATTGAATTGAACATAATGTTTGATACAAATTACTTGATGTAGAGCTAATAATGATGATGATTGCGAGTGAATTCTTCCTTCAAAAGCGGCTTTGATTCTTTGGAAAATACCCTAGAGTGGTGCCTAATCGACCCACGGAAGAGGGGTGAAGAGAGATACTCAAAATGCGATTTAGGGTGTATTTATAGGCCCCGACATGGTTCTGTGAAACTAAATTTATTAGTTACGTCGTAACTAAAGTTACGACGTAACTACAAATGTAATTACGCCGTAAATATCATAGTAACCGTAGTTTTGTCATCCATTCTAAATCTTGAAACTTATTTGTACTAGATGTTACTTTTAGTAGCGCGTTGATTCAAATTAAATCCAAAAGCCTTAATAATACTTACGGTTTAGCCCTCGTCATTCTTGATATATTTATACTTGGTCCTCGAAGTGAATAAAATAAATATTAACTTGCCGCTTCAAATCCACGGACCTCGAAACTTTGCGCCCAGTAATTAATTACGGTAACTAATTATCCGAGTTACGCCGTAATCCTTCTTCATCTCATACTTATCCTCCGAAATAATCTCTATGGCGTAACTAAATTGCCATGTTACGCCGTAACCTTCAAGATAATAATTACGACGTAACCATAAGAATTGGTTACGACGTATCCTTCAAAACTCATATGTACGCCGTAACCTTATTAGCTAGTTACGGCGTAATCTTCATATAAAATCCAAAGGCCCTCGTAAATCAATCTTCAGAACATATACTTAGCCTTTTATCACTTCTTTTCCGCTTCAACGCCTCATTTATCCTGAAATGCAAATATGAACGAATATGAAAGAATTAAGTACCATATTAATGCAAATGAGGCAATAAACACAGGAATTTGATAAATAAAAGATCAGGCTAATTTGATGTTATCAAATGCTATTCAAAGTTCTATGCCTAAGATACAAGAGGATTTTGGCAAGGAACATTTGTTAAATGTGCTCAATGAGGTTTATAAAGCTATGTTAGCTTCTATGGAAATACTTGACATCACGTGTGAGTTTATGGGATATAAAGCCGAAAAGAAAGCACTCCATATTGGATGTGATCCTATTGATTCAAGAAAAGTCAAAGTTTTAAACTACAATCGAGTAGGTACATTCATGATGTACATTTTTTCAGAAAATCTTGGGTAATATATGCTAGTTTATATGCTAGTTACGGAAGTCATATGTGTAATAACCTGTATAAAATGAGAAGAAGTAAGCGTCTTGAGAAGAAGGAAATGGTATTGCATGTAAGAAATGAGAATCAAGTTCCTATTGAAGCTATAAGTAGCTATGACTTCACACCACTAAGTAGCATGTTGATTTGGTTAGAAGATACATACTATGGTCCTAGTATTACTGTAAATATTATTATTATTATTTTTTTATTATTTTTTTTAAGTATCGTGTTTTTGAATTTACCATTAAAGACTCGTGTATTTCAATTTCTAAGAACAATTTAATTTTTCAACAACAATTTGCCAAATATACTATATTAGAGCCAATATCAGGTATATAGGGTGCGTTTGGTAGGTGGTTTTTAGAATGATGGAATGAATTAATTTCAAATAAAATTGTTTGGTAAATAAATAGGAATACAAATTAGAATTCACAATCATAGATCAATTCTAGGGTGGAGAGGTGGGTTTATATTTCATTTCAACTTACTTACCTCACTTTATATTTTTATTTATTAGAGCTTTGGGTATGGTCTCGTTGTGAGCTCGTCGTTCATAGGTGGCATTTCGCTGTCCTTCGCCACCACACCATAGTGGTTCGCCAAAGCTCGCCGTTGAAGAGCTCCTCGTCTGCACGACGAGGCAATTGCTTGTACTTGTTTTCAGACTTAAACGTTACACAACGTTTTAAAATATCTCCGTTTGCTATTTTTTTCTTTTTAAATACATATATTACACACTATAAATATTAACACATTCTAATCCAATTCTACACAACTTTTATTTTAAAACATTTACATATAAGCAAGAAACATGAGCAATTCATCTTATTCCGGTGAAAGTGATATTGAAGAGATATCGGAGCTTGAGATGATTTTCCAACAATATGAGTTCGAGCAATCGTTGCAACAAAAAGAAGCCGGACCTTCACGCCTTCGTAGATACATCCCCCGTGAACGTCAAGTTGTTGAACAACGTCTAATGGCTAACTATTTTGGTGACAACCCAAAGTATACAGATGAAAATTTTAGGCATCGCTATCGTATGAGTCGTAAGCTATTTTTAGAAATAGTACAAGGTATTGAAACACTCTGTTGCAAAAATTGGCCTAGGTGGCCGATTAATCGCTAGGCGGTGATTAGCCGTTCCGATTTTCATTAATCGGTTACTGACAAAAATCGGATAAAAATCGGATTAATCGGCCTAGGCGGCCGATTAATCGTCCAAATCAGAAAAAATCGGATAAATCGGAAAAATCAGTTACGGCTAAAAATCGGCAAAATCGGAAAAAAATCGGCAAAATCGGCCAAATCGAAAAAAATCGGCTAGATCGGCCAAATTGGGCATATAGTTTCAAAATTTTATAATTTTATATATAAAAAATCCAATCCGATTAATCCCCGATTAATCCCCGCCTAACCGATTAATCGCTAGGCCCTAGCCATTTTTGCAACCTTGTTGAAACATATCTTCAAATTCATCATCCTCTTCCCAAGCATTTTGATTTCTTTAGAGTCCGACCTGATGCTACAGTTGTAATGGGTTTTAGTTTGATTATGAAATGCACATGCGTCTACGGCGTAGCAACTGATGCATTAGATGAGTATTTACAAATAGGGGAACATTGTGCACGCGATTGTCTAGATCATTTTACTATGGGCACAATCCAATTGTATACGGGTGGTTTTTAAGAAAACCATATGAGAATGACATTCACAACTTATACTACGCACATAACGTGGTTCATAAGTTATCAGGAATGTTGGGAAGCATTGATTGTATGCATTGGGAATGGAAAAAATGTCCGGTCGAATGGCAAGGGCAATTTCACATGGGTGATAAAAAAGTATCCAACTATAATGTTTGAAGCTGTTGCGTCATACGATTTATGGATTTGGCATGTATTTTTTGTGGTAGCGGGTGCGAATTACGATCTTACCGTTTTGAATAATTCTCCGTTATTCGACGTCCTGCTTGATGACATCGCCCCTGAGGTTCTGTTTGAATTACAAGGGCGTACATTTAAACACGAGTATTATCTAACTGACGGAATTTACCTAGAGTGGTCATCGTTTTTCAAATCATTTACGGTTGCACATACCCCCAAGAATGTTGTATTTAAAGTGAAAAAAGAAAGTGCTCGAAAAGATATCGAAAGAGCTTTTGGTGTCCTCCAAGGACGTTGGCATATTATTGCCCAACCGGCGCGTTCATGGACTGTGGGCAAGTTAAATCATGTACATGTGCATCATATTGCATAACATGATTTTGAAAGATCGACGATTTGCGATATCCGAAATGAGCGAAATTTATATTTGTCCGCGAATAAATTTACAGCAAGCATGGATCGAGCGATGCGAAGTGCAACGAAAGAAATCCAAAGAAGTCCGTGATAAAATCAAACACGCATCGCTTCAACGATGTCTCATCGACCATGTTTGACAACGACATCAATGGGAACAATTTCAACAACAGCAACAACAACAAAATAATTAGTTTCATTATACCATTATGTATTTTTCTAGTTGCGTATGTTTTTTTCGGTTTCTTTATTTTTATGTTTCATAAAGTTTTTTAATATGCTACAATGTATTTTTATTTTTAATGAAATAAATTTAGTTTATTTGATAATTTGAATAAAAAAATAAAGTTGTAAGTGGTGAGCCCTAAATGAGTAAGTTGAAGTTAGTTGTGATAAGGGGAGTTGTAAAGGGAGGTTTGTTAAAGTGATGTGGCACCCCGTGGGCCCCAAATAAGGAGTTTTGGTGTAATACCACACCCAAAGCTCTTATATAATTTGAATGAGGCCTTAGAGCACTTGTTACCATGGCATGGCAAAAACTCCTCATTTGGGCCACACGGGTGCCACATCACTTCAACAAACCTTTTCAATAAACCTCTTTTATCACAACTAACCTCAACTTACTCATTTGGGTCTCACCACTTACAATTTTTTTTCATATTTCCAAATAAACTAAAAGTCATTTCATTAAAACTAAAAATACATTACATCATATTACAAATAGGATACGAAAAAAAAGTTATGATACGGAAACTAAAAATACGAAACGGAAACTAACAATACGAAATCGAAAATGAAAATACGCATACGAAAAATAAAAATACAACACATATTAATACGAAACGAAAGCATTTTACTCGTCGCGTTGATATTTATTCATTATTTCCTCTTGTCTTCTACGGATGATATTCGCCTCTGCGGGGTGGTCTGATCGGGATCAATCATGAGGAACCTCATCTCCTCCATCTCTAACGTCTTCAATTCCTTCTGTCTCCTCGCCTCATACGCTAACATTTGAAGGTCGGCCTTTTGAGAATATTTTTTGGATAATTGTCCCGAAAAATTACTCGTTTGACTCCCCCCGGAACTCGCCGTGGCGCTCTACGTATCCGAAGACTTGGATTTCTTTGAAGCTCGAGATTTGTAGGCGCCGTCGGAATGAGGTTGTTTGTCGGGGCCGAATATATCCTCGAGACATGTAATGTCAATTGGGTCCTCTGAATCCCATTTGGGGTACTTTTTCAAAGTTTCCCACACATGAGCATATGAAAAAGTTCTCCCAACAAAGCGGTTTTTAAAGTTGGTCTTTGCATTATCCATGTGATCATTTTCATTTTCACCGCTCCTACGTTGCAAGTGTTTGTAGATAGCGTTGAATTTTTGACAATCACCGTTAACCCTTGTCCATTTACCAATGAGCATATTTTTCGTACGATTGTTACTTTCAGACTGCTGTTGAACATAGCAAGAATTTGGTTCCAAAAGAAGTCATCGGAACAGTCATTTCCGATAGCTTTGTCTTGAGAAACTTCCACCCAAATTCCCGCCAATACCTTCTCTTCTTGTGGTGTCCAACGCGTACTCGCACGCGTCGGTTCCTCCATTTCATCTTCTTCATGGTCCGCGTCCAAATTCATGACATTTTTTTTTTCTTTTTTGCCATTGTTTTTTTTCTCTCGATTTGGGCACGTCACGGGGTTGTGGTACTTTAAATTGTGAGGATGATGGTTGTAATTCAAGGGGTTATTGTGGTTGAGATTGTGGAAATTGTGAAGGTTGTGACGGGTTAAAAAATTGTGGTGCCTGAAAACGTTGGGGGTAATTTGCGAATCCTTGAATCGCAAATTGTTTATTTTGGTAAATTGTCTCGGGACTCAATTGCGTACAAATTGGTGGAATTTGTAATGACGAGGAGTTAGAGTTTTGTGACGATGGGGTAGACGGATTTGACGAACTCCCGTATTGTTGGTTTGAAGTGAGAAGATTGATAAAATATCCGCCCTCGGTTGGTTGTTGAGACATTTATTTATTTATTTATTTATTTATTTATTTTTTATTATTTTTTTTTTTTTTGAGTATGTTGAAATATAGAGAGTGTAGTTTTTGGTTTTGAATGTGTGAAAAATATTGTGTGTATGAATTGAATTTATAGTGTTATTTGGGGTAGGATTTATTTTGGTTAAAAAAAAAAACAGTCGAGGAGTTTGCAATCAACGAGCAAACGGCAAGTTGGGAAGGTGTCATGGCGAGGGCGGCAAGGGAACACGTCGGACGGCGAGGGCTTGTGACGAAACCACACCTCCTGCTCTTATATTTTTTTTTTTATTGTGTAAGTTAAATGGGACTCACTCATGTCTGATGCCAATATTATAAGTTTCATACCAAACACAAAAAATGACAATGATACATCTGAAACACACCCTTAGGCTGGGCACAGTCGTTAAATTCACATCGGTCGGTCACCCCAAAATTTACAAGATGACCGATTTAACATCGGTTGGTCCCCATTGTGGACTCTTGGTCATAGCATCGGTCGAGCAAAAATAAAACGTATATCGGTTAAAATTTCAACCGATTTCAAACACACACTTTTTACCACTTTTTCAGTTACTATTTATTAAATAAAAAAACTTAAAAAAAAAAAAAAAAAAAAAAAAAAAACTTTACCACTTTTCACATCCTATAAATTCCAACTTCAAACACACTTCTAAATACTGATTCAACCTCAAACTACTTCTCAATACAAGATTTATTATGAACTTGCCGTCTCCTCATTCCGTTGAAGATATGAAAATGTCGTTAACAAACAATGCGAAGAAGATGATGTGTCTCGAAAAAACGCTATTATAGGCGTTATCCATCCGTTTGAGCGGACATAAGAGAAGAACAACGTATGAAGCGAACTACACGACTTGCAGCGACATTACGGTGATCGGCCGTGATCGACAAATTTTGATGGATGAAGATCGCAAAGATGGCGGCATTGGCGACAAGTTGTGGGAGTGTGTTCAACGGATAACGAACAACATCGCACCAAAATCAATTGGAGCTATCGTGAGAATGAAAAAGATGGTGTAGGGGCATCAAATTCATCGCCGACTTTGTTGGGGAATCTCTGACAAAGAAGATTTGGCTCGATCGAGAAATTCTTAGGTTATCGGACTCCTCGTATGACTCTGCATGGCGGGAGCATTTAGATTAGATTTATAATTTATGTATTTAATAACGTTTTTATTTTTAATATATTGTAATGTTTTATTTTAATAAATTTTAAATTTGTTGTTTAAAATGTTTGAATTAAAAAAAAAAAAAAAAAAAAAAAAAAATCTCAATGACCGTGATAACTGATCGTGTTTGATCATCCAGAAAGAAAGGCGATGTGGTGTTGGTGACGCAGGTCACGACTGTCCAGCCTTACTAACATTTTACAAAGCGCAAGGATAAAAATGTACTTTATCTAAAAGCTGTGTTTCAAAGTAAAAAAAAACATGTATGTGTTGGAACTCCAATGTACTTTTAACAAAACTGAATCCCTCTCATATCTCGCATCTTTACTATGAATAAACACCCCCAATTCCAAACCCTAGTTCCCAATAAACAAATCAATCAATCTTACATTTTTACCTCCAAAGTGAAATTCGAATGAATCCCAGGTATCTTATGAAATTATATATTTTTTCTTCAGAACTTGAACATTTTCATTGTGTCTCTGTTGCTGAGATGATTCTAATTGCTTTATGAAAAATAATTGCATAGATATATTTTTAATGACATGTCTTTGTAGTTAGTTTTATCTGAATTTTCAAATTCAGAATATATATACAGATGTTTTATATTTTCTGCTAATGGTTTATGGAATGATAGAAACACCTGTTTGGTTTGCAGTCTTAAGCCGGGCAGATTACCTCATTGAAATTTGCTTCTTTATCCGATTCGGTGTGGTCCGAATGTTTTCGTTTGTCTATGTAAAACGATTTTTGCACATGATAGATGAGGCTGGTTTGCTTCATTTGTATATCAAGTATATCACTTGAGGTTTGTAAATCTGCCGGATTGCAAACTTTAGTAATAGGTTTCTAGGGACTGTATATGTCGATTGTAGGTTTCTATCTCCGTCCGTTATGATTACCTTGTTTGTTTCAAATTTGATTTTTCATTTATGTTTGTTGGAATAGACTTTTATAACAAGTTAATTATCTTTAGCAATTACAAAAGCGTCCTTTTAAACTGCAGTTTGAAAGGATGGTGACATCGGTTTAGATGCTCATGTAGGTGGCAGTATGATTGGATCTGATGAAGCACATTTGCTGCTTCATCGAATGTTAGTTGTTGACAGTCTTCAACAAATACTGTCAGTTTTTTGAACTCTTCACAACCTTCACAGCCAACAGTAAGTTTCCTTTACTTTTCATTACCCCCAATTCTGTTTTGTCTCTGCTATTTAATATCTTTCTTTCTGTATATGCAAAATACACTTAGGGCCCGTTTATTTTTTGCTTAATGGGCTGACTCCTAACAAATCATTATACAAACAGTTTCTATTAGTGTTTCTTTTTAACTTATTCTAGAATGAAATCCTAGATGTGGAAGACTAGCAAAACCCCCACCCTTCACAAACAGAAACTCATTTCACAAATATATCCCACCTCTTTCTTTCTCACCTACTGCACTTATCCATTCCATTTATCACATAAACCCTTTTAGCAGCCTAACCCTTACGTTCCTTCCCACCTTCCCACAGGAGACCATCCATCTCCGGCGACTTTCTTTCCGGCGTTGCTCACCCTACTATTATCGACTTCTTTTTCCATAAATGGAAGTAAAACCTTTGATTGTCATTAACTAATGGTGGAATCATATTAATGAACAAATAATAGGGACTGTATTGTCTATCAATTAGATGGTGTCTATTTACAGATCTGGTACTTTTATGGATTTTTAGAAGGTATATAATTGTTGCTTGCTACTTTGTTTAGATTAAACTTGGTTGATATAAAATAGAGATGAACTTGGTTGGATGTGGAATCTTCATATACTGTAAATGAGGATTTAAGTTTGATGACAAATATTGTATTCCGTATTTGGTCGAGGGTAAAGTGGTTATTATGATAGTATTTTAAGCACAAAAAAGAAACAAGATTTTATCTTATATGACATTCTCTAGTCAGATACTTTCTTCAATCAGAACCCTTTTGTAAAAAAAAAAAAAAAAAAGAAACAACCCCTTACTCTGTCTTTAATGAGTCTTGAGACCTAACATATGGTTGGGGGAGTGACTCAGGGTACCTGATAAATATAGATGCTTTGTAAAATATAGTTTAGTTTTGAACAAGTTGGTTGTAGGTTGACAGTAAAGTTGTTTGTAGTTAAGGAACTTGAAAAGTAGCCGCCTATAACTTTTAGTTGCATCATTGTTTTAAATTTTTTCTTGAATAACCCATTTTAGTACTGTATTATCTGGATTTTGTTTTCTGACTTATTGACAATAAACAATCTGGAGAAATTGACCTGTATAGAGAGAATCATTTGCTCCAACTCTCACATGTATGATATATTTGTTTGCTTGTTGTGTGGATCTTAAAGATGGTCTCAAATACTGCATGTATCTTTCTTATGTATATGCCGTCTGTGAGTATTCGTCTCTTGCTGCGTGAGTATAGTGTATAGATGTCGGAAAGTGGAAAGGAGTTTTTCAGCTCCTACAAAGTACAATAACTTAATCAACCTCTTAGATGAGCTACCCTGACACTCTGAAACAGTATAAATAGCAACCAACTTCTTATAAGCGCCATCTGACTTCAAATTGAAAATAAGCAGAAAATATGCAAGAGTGATCTTTTTTCTGAAAGCAGTGTATGTAAATAGTTACACTCATTTATGAAGCTGAAACCTGAAAGAATCAGTACTAAACCGTATGCTAGCTGCGGTCATAAGTAGCAAATTTAATGGCTTGAACAGTTGATAGTTTATGCAACAAAAAGTCTGTAAGTAGCCAAACTTTAACACCGTTAAAAATGAAAATAGTCTCTCAAGCCGTCTTCAGAAAACGCTCAAGAAAAAGTTTGTCTTGGAACACTGCAAGTAATCTGCAAAACACTATCCACATAAGTTTTAAATTATATTATAATTTATACAAAAAACAGACTTAGCAAGTATAAAATCTAGATAAGATACAATTGCAAAGTTACATCAGGAGGGTAACAAATAAACTTGGTTTTTTGAAAGATTATCTAGGTTACATGACTTAGGTTGTTTATTTGTTGGCTTTCCATTGGTCTGCAGTCTTGCAAATTTGTTTATCATGTAGATAATGTATATTCAGCTTCAACAGAGTTATATATAGATGACAGACATTTGCGTCTAACTACCTAAAGCGAAACTTATTTGCTTTAGAACAATCTCAGTTGCTGCTGCAAGCATTCCTGTTGGCACTCCGAAGTCGAAACACTTGTATTGAGGTATCCTCTATATATTTGACTTTTTTAATGGTTTATTTGCGGAGTTTTAAAAGCTAACTGACCCAATCAAAACTGAATTAGCGTATTCAGGTTACAACAGATTAGTTGAGTTGGGAACTAGGGCTAACATGCATATTACTACCCTAAACTTGGCCAGCTAGGTTTCCTTGTACCCTGAAGGCTTGAACTATAAAGGGGACAACGTAGCACCCTTGATTTGGAAAATTGATAATTTGATATATTGTGGTCCTGACTCACTTAACTCAGTCCAAAATATGTCAGGCCTTCAGGGTTTTTGACGACAAAGCTAATATGTCAATTTGAAATCATATTTGCATCAGAAACTAAACATACCATGCACGCCATCAAGACCTGTTATTTCTTTCTCATGTTGGGTTATAAAGGGATGTTGGGTTATAAAGGGTGATTAATTGTTCGATCTATAAAGGGATGTTTTTTTTAATCACTGTTATGCCTCCTTATGCAGTTCAAATGTGTTAAATGGCAAGAACATGGGTAATTACACGTCTCACTCAACCACCACATCATTCTATAGCGTACCTTAGATAGAGGGCATTAGCCATCTCGCATTACTAATTACTAACAAAAGGCTTTACCCAATCTTGTTTTGACTCATCTGCTACATTCTTTTTTGGCTTTCAAAAGCCTACATACTTGGATTCAAGACAATCTGACAGCAGAATAATGTTACCCTTTAAACATGGTGACCTTGATGGACTACAACTTAGCAGAAACATAAACACCCTATTAGTATAGGACTAAAACTACAATGATTATCAAACCCAAGTAAATGCTCTCTAGTCTCGATTGACAATTGTGAATAAAAACGAATAATTGATTACCCTTCATAATCCATGACAAGGAAGAATTACAGGTCTGGATGGAGTGCGATGCGTGTTTAGTTTTTAATGGGTGTATAATTTCAGCTTGACATATTAGCGTTGTCCGTCAAAAATCATAACAGAATAAGCCACGTGCAGAGCAAATGACCGAGTTAAGTGAGTAGGGCCTAAATATACCATTTTTTCTAGTCGATGGTTCTATGCTGTCCCCTCAATACTTCTACCTTTGACTGTATGCTTCTACTTGGGTGACAGATCTAAGCCTGAATATGCATATGTTTTCTTGTTTTGTTTGGGTCATTTGATTGGTGTTTTTTATAGCTTCTTGCATGCAAAGCAATTTCTAGGAATTCAGTCGATCAGGTCTTGGTAAACTGTTTGTTAGTTATCTTACTAGTAAACAGTTGTGCATGTGCATTACCCGACTAAACACCACCAGGAATAACACCCTTAGCACTTATTACCGCCGAAGAACCGTAGAAATCAGTTTAACAACACTATTTTGAATAACAATGGCAGTGTTGTCTTAGTATCAGTTGTGTGAAGAATGGATGTTTAGTTTTTGCTTGTTCACTTGAGATAAATGCTTTTATATTATGTGTTTCATCTTTCTTTTAAAAAGCATGTGAGAATGTTGGATGCAATTTATCAACAGTGTATATTATGTTAACTACCAAAAAATACCATGAAACTTTACGTTATAAGCACACGTGAGGTCTTAGACTTCATTTTGACATGATCTACTTACACTTACTAAACCTATTACCTATGTATGATGTGGTACTTACATTTCTTATTATTATTATTATATAAAGGGCTGTTGCTATTCTTAAGAAGGCTATTCCTGTGTGATTATAATATACAACGACACAAATGGTAATATAAAAAACTTTGCATTAACAAAATTTTACCCACATGAAATCAACATCATCAAAATTTCTCCCATGTGGAATCTACATCATCAAGGTTATATGTGCAATATTTAGAAGCTACAGGTTTGATTTTTTTTTTATGCTTTTATTACTTGTGTGGTTCTTAAAAAATGCCTGTATAGTCTTTATTATCTGTCTTTTATATATTAATAATAATCTAGAATTGATATTCATTTCATCTCTCCAAATGACTCGACTATGCCTATTTCTGTGATTACTCTTATATGCATCTTATCTCTCTCACAGGTCCCACATTTATATTAAAGGCGTGCATCAAGTATGAGAAACAATCACTTACTGATACTAATGGAGAGATGCAAGCACAATGAGCACCGCAAACCCGATAAATGCTGCAAGATACATGGTGTAGCTTAAAACTGATGCCCTCAATGTCCAAGCGCCTCCCATGTTGTACATTCTCAAAACCCCAAGAACGGCTATCACCATATATGCAAGCATCCCGATTGACACCCAATAAAGTATTGGATGACTTTGTCTTGGCGAATGACTTGTAGGTCCCCAGTTCAAATACCCCAACATTATCATATAGCATGCTAGTAGCATCTTAACTAGATGAGACACTTCGCGATCAGGGTGAGCAGGATAATGCACCCTGTCATAAAAATATAATGCATTGGCAACGTTAGTTCAGCTGGATTATGTGTATTATAACCACATATATGATACATGCATGCAAAAACAAATTCGCACAAGCACAGTTGGTTAAAGAAAATTACTATAATGAATTAAAGATGTAGCAATCCCATGACTCCTATAGATACTGTCTGAACTAATCCAGTCTAATATGCTTCCATAACTAAAAAAATCTACCGACAGCAAGGAAAAACTGGTTGCAACATCTCTTTATTTCAAGTAAACTGGTTGGGACATTATCATCCAGAGATGTAAATACATGCATCTAAAAACACCCTTCATATAACCATCACAGATTTACTTGCATATATCTTTGGGGGTGTTTGTTTAAGCTTATATGTGTGAGTATGAGCTTATTTGGTTTTGGCTTATATTTTATAAGCCTCAACTTTACGGCTTATTTTGATGTTTATCAGCTAATATAAGTTTATTATGACATAATAAGCTTATATAAGCCCAAAGGTTACAAAATAAGCTAGAAAATCGGGGCTTATGAAATGTAAGCCGGAATCAAATAAGCTCGTAAGCTAATATATAAGCTTAAACAAACACCACCTTTTTCATACCCCCTTTTTCATTAAGATGCTTCAGCATATTTAAACGATGTACACGCTATGTGCATATTACCATAAGTTCAGTTGATGGGTCTTTTCATATAACCATTATTAATTTACATATATTTATGTTTCTCTAAAGGTCAATCTAGTGTGGGTTGTTGACCTGTTCTAGCCCGTAAAATCATTAACAGTGATTTTATTTTCGAGTGTGGGTAAAATCATTAAAAGTTAGCCATGTTGTGTTGGCAATAATGTGTTGTTTATTAGGACACGAAATGAAGTGTACTGGCTGATTTTTGAGTAGTTACTGTTCGTGTTTTGATTAGACTCTGCAGACACCAAAACAAGTGTTACAAGTATGTGAGTCTGGTTGATCAAACTAGAGACAGATCAGTTTGTTGTTTTAGAATGTTTTAGAATAACATTCATTTTTAACTCCAAGTTTGTCCGAATTGCATCATGTGAGGGCATTACTCAGTTCTTTTGTGTCTCAGTCGTGAGGTAGGCATCAACATGGTTTAACTTTTTCAAAGAACAATTAAACTCTCCTTAAACTACCCTGTTATGACCCATCAGATATGATTTGACTTTCGTTAAACATAATGGAACTTGAGCCAAACATGTTATAATGTAGACCGGTTCTGTTTTACATCTTTTAAAGAATAAACACATTCTTTCCACTTCGAAACTTAAAAACAGAGACACCAATAAGGTTGTTTCATCTAAAGGTAATACATAAAAAGTATTTACTTTGACAAAATAGATAACAAGTTGACACAATTATGATATACAATAATATTCACTCACATAGTTGGGAGAGGAGTGACCCCTGCATTATCATCCTGAAAACTGCAAAAGGATCATTTGTGTTACAAACTGCAGATATTAACTTATTAAGCTTACCATAGCAAAAGATCATCTATATTACAAGAATTATTACTTACCATAGCAAACAAATTGATAGGCTGATATGCCAATTGAAACAACACGGGATCGAGACTGAAAACCATACCCTCGAAATTAACAATAACCTTTTTTTCGCAAATGGACTTACCTAATCTCTAAATCTGCTGAATCGTTCCCATAATTAAACAAAAACGAACAAGTAAAACATTGATTCTCACAAAACTTATTCAATTTTTAAATGTCAGGATATCATATTAATCTAATAAAACGACTAAATCATTACTGAAAGTGCAGGGGAACCATAACATAGGTATAAACTCATTAAAACCAACATTCAAATCAAAGTCAACATTGAGGACATCTAATTTACAATTTACACCTAAAGTTAACATAATATTTCTCAAAAATAAAAATAAAAAATGAGTTATATTAAAAAACAATCGACTCTTTTCAAGGGGATAAATGTTGTTTCCGTCATCTTCCTTTGCATGCGATTTTCATGATATTGAATTCCAGAAGAATATATTGCTTGCTCAAGCTGATCAGTTGGCTTTCTTATGCATGGCAATTTTTTTATACTACTTGAGCATGATTGAATCTTTTCTTTTTCTCGTTTCTTCTTAGGTTCCAGACTTTGTGCATACACGATCTTCAAAATCACGAATATGAGATATATATGTGTTTTTCTGTATGTAGCGTACATTTACATCAGTATGAGCCACATCTTCATGACTATGAACCTTATTTACACTTGGGAGAGTTGTAAACATTTCGTCACTATGTTTATTTTTCTAATTATCTCCTCTATCACTGCAAACCTCATTCATACAGATAGTGGCAAACTTTTACATCCTTCTTTTGCCACATATGTAGAAACAAATTTATATTTTTGATTCCATTGGTAATGTCACTAAGCTTACCCCTTTGACTGAAACAAAGATTGAACAAGGTTGTTTATTATTTGTTAAGTAGAATAGTAAATGGTTACCGACCTTGTGAGTAGAGGAACATCTGTATCCTTGTGAACGACAGGTCCCTCCTTATGAATTCGGGACCAAATCCTGGAATTGTAACACAAAGCATTAGCCGATTACATCTAGCCCAAGCCCAATATTTTGATTACCCCACTGATCCACTTTCAGATTAAGTTGTTTAACTTTCCCAACAGTCCCAATTTCACTAATTATTTATTAAGTAAAACTAGTAAATAGTTACTGACCTTGTGAGTAGAGGAAGTTCTTCTATGATGATGGTTTCTGTGGTCGTGATGGGTTCATCCTTGCGAAAGGCAGGTTTCCAGCTTTGAAGTCGAGACCAAGTCCTGAAAATTGAAATAAAAAAGTGTTAGTTGATTACAACTGTCCCAAGCCCAATAAAATCTATATGAATATTAATAGTGATATTAAAGTATAAACATGCAATGAAATAACAAGGTTACAATATATGGGGGATTATTTACAACCCTGTACAAGTTTTTCTTAATAATTGGACTGCTTAAATCAACCCCGTCCAAGTTTTTTTCAGCACTTGGACTGTTTCAGTTTCTTACTGTCTTCATTTTTTAGAGTTTGAGAGTTTCATTTCGCAACTAACGCTTTACTTTTACCAACAAATATATTGCTAAAGCTTCTTGGGATTTATTTGTTAAATTCTTTTTCTTGCAGATATGGTTACTTACTCGGCCCATTCTCCTCCCCCGCCTCCTGTAGTTACAGAGATTGAGCTTGCAGATGCAGCAATCCTTATAAGACCCAAAAAAAAAAGTTGAAAAGTTACGAGTTCCGTAACTAATCCACATTCTATAGCAGTTGTCTACCATCCTCATTGGTCACATATTAGGAAAAAAAGGGAAATATCTTGTTCGTAGGTTTTAAACTTCTCTTCCAAATGTATTGCGACAATTTCATAGATTATTTGTATCAATTTCGCTGCTCTTTTACTATTTCTTTCAATAGCATTATACGAAGTATACACCAATTAGATTTTTAGTAAAAAATTAGCAAACAACAACCCTACTTATATAAGTACAGAGGTTACTAAGAGGCCCTACTTGTATAACTACATAATCTACTAAGGGGGCATTTGGTTTGATGGTAAACTCAACCCTTTTATTAGGTTTGAATAAGATTTACCTAGGGTGTGTTTGGTTCATAAGTTTTGGAATTTAGAAATTCGGATATAGAAACCCATGGGCAAACAAAACGAAATGTAATTTAAAAATCATACAGTATGTATTACGGAAAATTCATACCCCAAATTTTAAAACTAATACCCAAACCCAATTTATAAACCAAACAACACATTTAACAAATTCATACCTATTCTTATTTCCATTCCAATAGGCATTCCTTGCAGCAAACCAAACACACTCGTACCTTTTTTAGGTTTGACTGCTAATATGAAATCTAAGGGAGTGTTAGTTTAAGCCTATTTTTGGGTTTATGAGCTTATTTCAACCGGATTAAACTTCATGCGCACATTTTTCCAGCTTATTTTCGCTCATAAGTCGAAATTTAAGCCGGAAAAAATGAGCTCATGAAATATAAGCGGAGCCAATAAGCTTAAACAAACGCGTATTCATACCCATTTCCGTTGCTTATCATTCCTTGAAGCAAACCAAACACACCCCTAATGTTTTGGGTTTGGGTCCTAAATTCAAATCGAAACCAACAAACCAAACACACCTTTTAAAGTAATCAAACCCATCCCCTCATTCCCATACCGAGAAAACAAACAAACCCCAAATCACGCAACAACTGAACAAAAGTTCGAATAAAACAACATAAAATGATACAGTAATAAATATCGCACTTACTTCTCATTTTCATGGTTTGGTTCTTCCTCAATTTTGTCAACCATTTCTGTTTTTACAAAACAAAGAAAAGAAAATGTATTACTATTAAATTGATGAAAACATAAAGTTGAAGTTATTAGGTTAACAAGAGCATTACCGGCAAATTGCGACTGAGGAGAATTATGAAGGAGAAGTGTGATTTATGGGGTGTTTGGGTAAAGCTTATGATAGGCCCTTATTAGCTCTCTTTTATTTTAGTTTTAAAATATCTTTTACAAGAAACCTGTCTCTCAATATAAATTAACTTTTAGAGTTTTTGAAATATATATATATATTTTCTTTTCAGATAATAATTTTTTTTTTTTTTTTTATTTATTTATTTTTTGTTATATAATTAATAAAAATTAGACTAAAATCTGTAGTTGGTCATTAAAACTTGTTAAATGCAGCGATCGCGATAGGACAAAGTTAGGCGTTATCGTCGTTGGAGGTCCAAAGCATGTGTTTTATACTCTAGACTAGTCCCTTGACCAGGATAATAGACCATTCATAATTTTAACCCAACATAGTTAAAATCTAACTCAACCTTCAACCATATATTAGTACCGGCAACACACAACATTAAACCCTAAAATACAAGCAACACACATTTTACCCAAAACAAAAAAAAATATAATGGCACAAAACGATAAGAGGAAGGCTTTGTTGAGTTCGTTGAGGAAAGAAGACTGCCCAAATGAAAAGGATTTATGTGTTAAGAAGGATAAGGAAGAGGCTGACATCGTGTTATCAAAGGTTAACGATTTGGGAGAAAGGATTACAAATCTGGAAATTTTGTTTAAATATCTTAAGGAAATGAAGGAAAAGGATGATAAGGAGAGTTGTGGGTCTAGCTAAGTGTATGTTTAGGTGATAGGAAACTTTGTAGTTGTTGAGAACATGAAATCGATGAATAAAAATTAGTTCTTATGTAAGTAATAGTGTTTGGTTGTGCATTGTAATTGCTTGAAATCGTTTTGCATTTCTTAATAGGTTTGACTTACCCAAGTCATACTACAATAGTAAGTTACAATTTGTTGCCTTTCATAAATTTGTTTGACTTGGGTAAGTCAAAATTCAAGATGTTACAATTTGAGGCATTGGGCGTGTTCAGTCCCACTGTCAACACTAAAACCGAACCAATTTCTTCCTAAACAATACACCATTGTCAATACATTATGATTTAGTGCTAAAGCATTTGCATTTTCAACACATATTTTTAAACCACTGCCTTTGCTTTTGCTGATACAAGGGGGTGTTTGGTTTTGCTGATAAAATGGGACTCTTGGTTTTGCTGATACAAGGGGATGTTTGGTTTTGCTGATACTAATTAGAAATAATACACCCAATATCACAATACAAGAACATATTAAATACATAAAACTTAGATGATATTTCATCATTAATATAGTCGGTTACAAGATCAGAAACAAGTACATCAAACCAAGACCAACAACCAAACAAAAGATCCAATTTACATACCCTTTTTACCAACATATATTTCCAAAACTAGCACCCCAAATGACCGCATTTATCTACCCCCATGAAATACCCAAAATTCAGGCATTATGCTCAGCTATTTTCTTAACAAAACCTTCGTTGAAATGAATGTCTTCATCAGTTTGACTAAGAATCCGTATGAATTGAACAAGTTGGTGTGTGTGCCTGGCCTGGATTTTCCTCAGCGCATCCAAACAGTCAAGCGCTATTCCCTGAGGTCCCAGAGCTTCGTTCTCTTCTATCAGCTACCTACGCTTCATGATTCCCCTCTTTAGATGATCAATGCAAACGAACTAGCTTTTTCAAAAGCCCTTCTTGTGCAGTCTCTTCTTCAAACCACACAGCCATACGATCATTCAACTTGGATGAACTAGCAATCTTCATGAGTTCATTCAAAATAGGGAAATATTACATTGGAAATTTTGTGTGTGTGGAAAAAGTGGTGGATGGGTTTATCGGTTCGTGTGCACAAGTAAATAGCGTCTCCGGTAAGAGACGGTCAAGGGTCTAATAGTGACTTTTTTTTCACACTCGGTCCCTGAATTTGTCTTGGTTGCCGTTGTCATACTTAAAACTCCCGCCCAATAATCACTTTAAAATACACAATTGGTCCCTCAAGTTGCCAAGTTACGTATACTACAACTTAGTTGAAGATTAAACAACACAAAACCATTAGAAGTTTGACTTTGTTAAGTCAAACTTCTAAAACATATCAATAAACTCCAAAACAAATATTGAGTAATGGTTTTGCAATTTTGACTTTACAAAGTCAAAATGCAAATACTACGATACAAAATAGCCATTCACCATTTTCGGTGTTGACTAACTAAAGTAAGCGGAAATGCGGTTTACTTTCAATGTTGGATCGATATACTTTAATCAAACTAAACTAGCTTGTTAAGGTTTAATAACCTCGGATAAATCCTAAGTTATTAACAAAGAAACAACGAGCAATCTTTATTAAGTGCGTGAATTTACTTAACAAAGCTAAGAAGAAAACTTTATTAACAAACTCTAAATCGCTTATTATGACGGATACTCTAATACAACTCTAAGATATTGAACTTTTCTCTAAACTCTTAATTCGTAAACTCTAAAACTCTTTTTACGAAATCGTACCTCTAATGCCAATCTAGGAGTCCTTTTATAGGCTCAAGGATATCCTAGTCGGTTTACAATTGATAACCTTGTACGACAAGTAATCTAAACATGGAATACAATACTTTCCATAAACAAATATAAGTTCTTACATTCTAGCGATGCTTTGACTTCACCTTGCGGTGCTTTGACTTTATCTTTAGCGATGCTTTGACTCTTTGACTTCTTCGGTGCTGCGACTACGGTACTTTCATATCTTGATGCTTTGGTGTCTTGACACTTTCATATCCCAACAATCCTCCCCAACTTGAATTCTACTTGCTTGACTTCAAGTTCCTTTGTGAATATATCTTTAACGACTTCATCTTTAAAATGGATTGTTCTTTAGTCTTTAGATTATATCTCTGTAGAATCATGCTTTTGTCAAAGTATCTCTTAGAATTGTTTTCTTCACGTGACATTCAACAATCTCCATCTTTTTGACAACACGACAACATATGACAATGTGTACAATAATTCAAGTTTAAGTTGCATACTATTCTCATCACATCTAAGTGAATCATTGAAAATTCAATGGATTTAGAACTCTTTACCAAAGCCATTATCTTTGGAGTAGCCAAATGTTTTGGTGTGTAAGACCATGGTACATTGATAACCATATGATTTTAGCAAACCACCGACTATCAATGATTTGTTTTGTCTTTACCAAAAATTGTACCTTACGGACTAGTTAGTTCTTTTATCTAATGGTGAACTAATTACCAATAATGGTTTTCCTTGCCTTTACCACAAGCCATTTCTTGTGGGCTAGCCAACTCTTCACATTCTTGATATGGTGAGTTGATGACCATCCAACTTATTAGCAAGTTGTCAACTAAAAGCGGTTTGATATATCTTTACGAGCCGTTTGCTCATGGATTAGTCAATCCTTTTGTAACCATGGTGGATTGATAACCTATTGATGTTATCATCACAAAACCATTTATTCAACCTTTATTTCAAAAATATTTATTATTTAGCAAAGGTTTCTTCTAAAATTCATTTAAGCGGTTTAATTAAAGAAACAATACTTTGATGAAATCTTGTCGACTAGCGATACTTTGAATAAAAATCTTGATATATCAAAAAGTAATTATTCAAATAACATTCATACCGGTTAAAGATCATTCTCGGCAATGGTAGTCCGGTCTATAAACAAATTGATCACCATGCAAGCAATTTCATCATCCTCTTCTACTTCCAACCCATGCTCTAGCATTCTTCTCATTAGATCAAGCTGTAAGAGGATATCTTCTTTACGCAAACATGTGAATCATTGTTCCATTTTCTAGCTCCAAGACATGAACTCCAGTTCTTCAAAGAATCTCCAATGAAACTATTTCCCGTTTTCTTGATCCTTCCAAATATCATCGATTACTTTCTTCATCGTTTCCCACATGGTTATGAGATCCCTTGTAAAACCAATCCAATCCCTTCTAATGGATTATCTTCAAAATAAGTCTTTCTGACATGATATAAGTAGAATAGATCTACTCTGTCTATGATATCGACAAATCCATAGCCTTTTAAAAACTACGAAACTTTTATCTTCTTTGTGAAAAACCATGTAATCTCCATTCTTAGATTTCTCAACTTTGAAAGCAGCGATCTTTGATCATTCATCTTCATGTCATTATCTTCCTTGGTATAATCAAAATCTACTATTACGAGATAATTCTTCAATTCATCACTAGTCTCGGATCTTAATTCAACCTTCTCTTTCTTTGGCGAACATCTGTAGCTTGAGTTTTCTTTTTCTCTTTAAGCTTTTCTTCCTTTCGACTTGGTCCAATAAGCTTCTTCTCTAAAATCTTTAATGCTGCAACATCTTTCTTATAAGCTTCTCTCGACATCATATAATCTTTTCATATCCACATAATTTAGCTTTTGCAATCCTTTAAATCCTCTGCCTTTTAAGTATGCCATCATTGCATTCCTTTCTTTAGCCAAATTAGGTCTTCTTGACATGAATCTAACGGTGTTGGAGGCGTAAAGGTTCAGTGAGTTTGACATCAATTCATCTTGCACCTTTTGAGTTGCTTCTCTATTTAGAGCTTCTTGAGCTTCTTGTTCTTCTCTATCTTTAGCATCTAACTCTTCTTGAACTTTTCTAGTGCTGACTTCATTCCTTGCAACTTCAAATGCTCTAAGTTACGCCAAAGTAAGTTTCTTCTTCTTAACTTCAACCAAAACACCTTTTCCTTGTCTTTTGGATCAATTGCGAGTTGATCGGTTCTTGGTTGTTCTTCTTCTTGTGCTTCTCTAATAGTAACACCTCCTCTTGGTTGTGACGGATCAAGAATTGTAGCAACTAATTCATCATCACTTGGTGAATGAATAGGTTTAAATCTAGGTTCCTCCTCTTCCTCTATAACAAGCGTAGAAGGACCGACTTCTTCTTCAAAATTCAAAACCCTTGGAGTTATTGGTGTTATAACCTCGGCCTAGATGTATCATGAAACTCGATGCTTTGATGTTCGATGCTTTGTTCATCGATACCTTGAACATCGATACCTTGATTATCGATACCTTGAACTTGTACTTCTACTTCTTGTTCCTCAGAAAAATCTTCTTTCTTCTTCAAAACATCTTCTTCAGATTCTTTTGTCTTCATAACATCTTCTTTCAAATTTTCTTTGTCTAAATTCCTCCCCAAGTTGACAGAAGATGATTTAGGAACCGTCGTTCTTTTCAATTCTTTACGAAGTGCTTTTCGACGTTTGTTCTCCTCCTTAACCCATAAGTTGAAACCTTGAATATAGGGTTTAACAAAATTTCTCAACCAGAAGTAGTTACGCTTCAACTTCCGAATAGTTTTAGCTTGACGCTCAACAGTCTTGTTCAACCTAGCAAGCGCCTTTGTCAAAGCATAGTTATCCATAGTTAAACCTTCACGAGGAATTGTAGTAGCAGCACCTTGAACCTCGAAGCGAGCGTTGTGGAGATGGGTAGGTGTTCGCTCAATCTCAACTTGAACCTCGGGACACGAAGAATCATCACCTTGTAATGATGCGGCACCTTCACGAGGCGGTACCTTGTGAAGCGGTGCTTGCGGATCACGGTACTTTTTGAGCGTGCTTGCGGATGCGATGCTGTGAAGCGATACCTTGGTGAATCGGTACCTTGCGGTTCTTCATCCTCTCCGGTGCATCACGAGCGGCTTGAACAACTTCCATCATTGTTGTTGTTAAAGGAATATCTCCACCTACGAACAAATCACTCGCCTAGCCATGAAGGTATAAATCTTGGCTTGTTGCACAATAACGGTAACAAAGCGGTGGGTTTTGGAACATCGACCAATTGTTTGTTTAAGAAAACTGTATAAATCTTGGGTACATCAACCATTTTGCCCCGGATGATATATGAGAGAGCATTCCATCCAAAATAAGCCGTGAAAAGTTAAACACTACATGCGTAGCTAAGCCAACCACTGCGGGCGCTATATTAGAACCAATTGCTCCCAAGAAGTGCTTTTAGAACTTATGCAATGGAGCAAAACATGAATCAAAACTTCCATTGAGGACGAATAAGGCCTTCTTAAAAGTTTGTTCGATCAAAGAACCTTCATAGCCCAGTTACTAAAAGTATCCCAAATTAGTTGCTTGTCAAATCTAATGGCCCCATCTTCATCACCAAATAATAAATCATCACGAATGGAGGCCTCTGTAATCTTGATAGTCTTTCCGACAACTAAGGATCTAATATAATATTCATCCTCCTCCATATTCTCTCTAGCATTAGCCCAAAATTCTTGAATCCATGGCTCTATTATATCGGCTCAACCAAAGAGCATAACTAATAGGCGACCCAACTAGATAATCAATGATATCATAGAAAGCCACGTTCGCCTCGGTCTTTTCCAAATTAGCCACCATATTGTGCTTGAAGCAGTTAAGCGATTCACCATAATGTTGAAAGAGTGAGCACAATAGAAAGATTGTATCGAATAATAAAGAGATGGCAATTGGAAGTTAAGTATGGAAAGATGTGAAGTAATAATATGAGAGGAAAATCGGAAGAAGTTATTTATAGGTGAGATTTGAAAAATCACACCTAAATAACAAAGTTACCGTTACTACCAATTACCCTTCAATATTACCGTTGGAGCAGTGCTTTAATCGACAAACGATTACTTTCACATAAGCGATACTTTCCCAAGCGATACTTTCCCAAGCGGTACTTTCGAAATACGATGCTTTGCCAAAATCTTCATATAAACTAAGTATACACTAACATCCTCCCTCAAACAATACACAGGACTATATCAAACATCTTATAGTCCTCCCTTAAACATAGCTTAGTAGTTAATCATTCCAATGCTCACGACCAAGTGATTGAATCGTGACACATCAAAACCTTTGGTGAGTAGATCGACTACATTATCATCCGTGTGAACTTTAACCACATTAATGAGCCTATGCTCATAACGATCTCGATAAAGTGATGCCTAATCGAATATGCTTTGTCTTGGAATGATACAGGATTCTTCACAATACAAATAGTACTCTCATTATCAATATTGATAGGAGTATTCTTAAAGTTGAACCCATAATCCAAGAGTTGATTACGCATCCATAAAACTTGACCACAACAACTTGCGGCTGACTACATATTCGACTTGTAGATGATGTTCTTTGCAATTGTCTGCTTCTTGCATTGCCATGAGACTAACCTTCGCAAGATATTGGCATCCACCAGTTAATGGATCTTATCATAGTTATCACTGCATAGTCACTATCGAAAAAGCTTCTAAGTGAAAAGGTGACTCTTTAGGATACCACAACCCAACTTAGGTTGTTGTTTCAAATAACGAATATTCTCTTGTGACATTCGGTGAGAGATCTTTGGTGAAACTTGATATCGGCACATAAACAAGCGCAAACATGATATCGGGCCTTGATGCGATAAGATACATAAGAGAGCCAATCATAGATCTGTATAACTTGACTTCAACAGTTTGTCCATCTTCATCTTTTCCCAATGAATTGATAGATTTAATAGGTGTAATGTGACCTTCATATCATCAAAATTAAACTTCTTAAGTATATACGTAACATACTTGTCTTGGCTAATAAAATTCCTTCCTTGGGTTGCTTAACACGAAGTCCTAAAAGAATGTTAACTCTCCCATTGAACTCATTTGAAATTCCTTACGCATCATTGCTCAAACTCCTTAACCATAGGCTGTTTGGTAGCCCCAAAGATAATATCATCAACATACACTTGAACTAACATGATATCCTTCTTATCTCTCTTGATAAACAAAGTCTTGTCTATAGCTCCCTCACGTATCCATGTTGTAATAAGAATGTAGAGAGCCTCTCATACCAAGCTCTAGGTGCTGATGAAGACCATATAAAGCCTTAACCACCTTATAGACTTTGTTAGGATGCTTAGGATCTTCAAAACACGGAGGTTGTTTCACATACACCTCTTACGTAATAGTGCCATAAAGAAAGGCACTCTTGACATCCATCGATAGACTTGAAAACCCATATAAGAAGCAAAAGCAAGAAAGATTCTAATTGCTTCAATCCTTGCCACAGGAGCAAATACCTCATCATAATCTACCCTTCCTCGTGTCTATAACCTTGAGCAACTAATCTTGCCTTGTTCTTGATAACATTGCCTCTTTCATCTCTTTTAACTCTAAAACCCATCGGTTCCAATAACTCTCTTTCCATACGGAAGATCACATAAAACCCAAACCTCTTGAAGTTTAAATTGAAGAAGTTCTTCTGCATAGCTTCAACCCGACTTTCTTTAGTCAAAGCTTGAGCAATATTCTTGGGTTCTTCTTGAGAGATGAAACAAGTGAATAAGCAAGTTTGATGGTCCTTATGATTTGCTTTGTTTTGTTTATACACAAAGCTAAGTAAAGCATTATGAGGTTTTGTGAAACCCTTAGCTTTGTGTCTTGTCATAACTCGGAGTAGAAGGACCAATGATTTGATCGGTTGGATGATTCTTATGAATTCGTAAGATTGGAGCTGTGGAACTTCATATGTATCATCTAAATTAGTATAATCGGCACCTTCATTGGAATTTGTGAAAATACCTTCATCTTCAAGCTCATCATCGGTTTCTTCTAATTCGGGCATGGTAGGATCATCCACATCATCTAAAATCTTGTCAATAGGTGCAGTGATACTTTGGTTGAAAATCTTGTCAAAATCTTGTAAGAGAACTCTGCGATCTTGTTCTTCTTCTTTGCCTCTTCATAAGCTCTCCTTTGTTCATCGTGTAAGAATGTGCTAATACATCTTGAAGAAGCATCGATTAAGTTCCTCTTGAATAGATTGATCCTCGTGAGATAATGAGGATTGTGGTGCAATGATGCTTTGTTTTGGCGAATCGATTACTTTGCTTAGGAACATCGATACTTTGTTTTGGACTCATAGGATCTTTATCGGGAATAGCATCGGTCTAAGATGAATATCATGAACAACATCTTGAATATCTTCTTCATTATGCAAAGGTTGATTTTCTTCTCTAACGGTACATAATTCATTGAAGGAGATAAAATCTCAAGATCAAACATCCAATAAGGACCTTTACCTTTTCATTGTCTTGATCTTCTAAGAACTCAACATGAAGACAATCTTGAATCTTCTTAGTAACTCATTGTAGACTCTAAATCCTTCTTGTTAGTGCAATATCCCAATAAGTAACCTTCTTGGACTTGCCATCAAACTTCCCTAGATTATCAATGGTGTTCAAAATAGTAAGAGGGCATCCAAAAGGCTTCATAAAGCGAATGTTGGGTTTATTGCCCATCGACAATTCATATGGTGTCTTCATACGTGGTTTTGTGTGAAACCCTGTTGAGTACATAACATGCGATGCTTACGACACGCCCAAAATTGAATAGGAGATGAGAATCGGCTAACATGGTCCTTGCGACTTCAATCAAGGTTCTATTTTTCCTCTCGCAACACCATTTCTTTGTGGTGTTCTAGCAATACTAAACTCCCTTTTATGCCTTTATTTGCACAAAAATCATCCATAGGCTTGTTCTTGAATTCGGTTCCATTATCGCATCTAATACCTCTAACCTTGAGTCTTAATTGGTTTCTAGTGCTATTATAAGAGTTTGAATAGCATCAAAGGTATCATCCTTAAAGCCCAAAAAGAAAACCCAATGAATCTACTACAATCATCGGTAACAACCAAGCAGTACTTCTTTTTATTTAAACTTGCCACGAGCGGGTCCAAATAAATCCATGTGTAATAGCTCAATGGTTCTCTAATATTCCTTTCATCAAGCTTCTTGCGGGAAGCTTTGTGTTGTTACCCTTCTTGCATGCCAAACATGATTGATCATTCTTGTAAGTCTTTGAAGGTAAACCTCTAACTAAATTTCCTTTGACCGGTTTGTTGATGTTCTTGAAATTCACATGGCCCAATCTTCTATGCCATTGATGTGCCTCTTGAGATGTTGCTTTAGCCACCAAACATGTGGCTCTTCCATAAGAATGTAGACTCTTCATGTCTAAACTATACACATCATTTGTCCTTGGTACCCTAAGTACTACCAAGTCATCATCAACGGGTTTGAAGTCGGAAGAAAGGATAAGACATTACGTGTCGATGAATAACACAGGATGCTTTTATCACAAATTTGAGAGGCCGACAACAAGTTGAACTTTAGCTCCTTCACATATCGACATTCTCAAAATCAATTCTCCGGCTTTAATTGTTCCTTTCCTGTAATCCTTCCTCCATTGGGATCATTCCCAAATGCAACTTTTCCTCCACTAATACTTCTAAAATCGAGACGGGATCTCTTTATCACTGTCATACTTCGAGCAACCACTATCCACAATAAGATGATCTTTAAGCTCCTCTTCGGGTTGCCACACAAAGAAAAGAGTTAGAAACTTTTAGGAACCCAAGCCATTCTTGACTTGTGTTCCCGCGAGAAGTTACAAACTCAAATTCTTTGAGTATGTAATTCTCACTATCTCTCAATTGATGATCCAAAATTATCTTTTGATGTTTAGCATGTGGATTTTCAAAACTCTCGGTTTTCAATATAAATTTCTTTTACAGTTATTAGCCTTTTCTTTTGACACAAAACATCGATTCACTTTTTGTTGAGCGTCTTGCATGTCTCCCGGTTCTTTCCTTTTAACCCATTCGGTTTTAACAGGAGGTTCTTGTGATCTAGATCCCTATATGAGCTGTGATAACTTCTAGGTTGATAATGAGATCTCCTAGAATTTCTATCCCAAGTATGGTTTTCGATTACCTTGTCTCGGCGATGCTGGAAAGTCTTGTGAGATCTTGAAGTTCTTCTCTCGATGTGGGTATCTATGATGCGGTGTGAAGTTTACGTGATTAACCCTATTTGAATTAGTCCACTTTGGTTTGTGCTCTCTAGGTCTCGATTGTTAGACTTATTCCTTGAAACTTGCTTAGATATTACGAGTGTCTTTGATTACAATCTTTGATTAAATGAGTAGGACTATAACACACAAAACAGTTTTTGACCCATATGACCAAAGTGATTTCTTCTATGTCTATGCCCAAAATTATTTTGCCTTCTTGAGGGTGATAAAATTTGTTTTGACCAAAATTATCCCAAAAGGTTTAGCGATCTTGTTTTGAAAAGGTTTTGCGAAAGTCTATGCTTGTTGAGCGATACTTTGATTTAAAATCTTGCTGGATTTTGAACATTGTTTTCAACAGTTTCTTTGGGTTTCTCGGATCTAGATTTTGCAATAAGCTTCTTCCTAAACTCTAGACTATCAACACCATAACGAGAAACATCGGGCCTAGAGGGTGATGACTAATGGGATGAGGAGCGACATGATAACCATTGTCTTTCTTATATTCATGAGGTGGTTCACTTCGAGCCATCATTACTAGATGAATCTACATAGTTAATGAGCTCATCATCACTAGTGGTTATATCCTCAAAATTACCATCATCACGATTACTAGGTTGGTTTTCATCTTCACTACTAAAGTCCATTCCAAATCCTAAGCTTTGTTCTAATGTAAGCCCTTCTGCATTTTCAACATAAGCAACATGGGACAAACGGACTCTCCCCAAGCGACAAACTTAGCTAACAAATCATCTCTTTCCTTAGTTAATTTCTCAATTTGACAATTTTACAGTTTAGTTTCCATTCAACGAGTTTTAGCGGTAATCACATTGTTCATACTTTTCATTGAAGCCATTTCATTATTTTCATGTGTTATGATTTTAGCTTCTATAGACTCTAAAGTGATTTGGTAACTGCTACCTCGGACCTAGCCCTAATACAATTATCTCTTTCGGTTACATAAGCTGTTAAGTAATTTTGATAAAACTCATAGCAGTTTGAGCATACCTCGAGATAGGAGGCGAGTTGGTGAAGTAGCCACCATAGCAAGAAGAACAGGATCATCTTCACTTTCTTTGCTCCAATCAAATCCTCCAAAGCCATCATCGATTTCAAAGCGGCATGTTGATTCTTCATCAAAAGCGGTGCTCGGTCAATGCTTCCACGGTGTCTTCAATTGCATCTTCCCTGCTACCATCTGATGAAGTCATCGGTTCATCATCAAACTCTTCACTCGGTCCACTTCGATAACTTCTCTTGAGCAACCAACGCCTTTGTTTGATTATTGGAATTTCCTTGAGCTCAAGTTTAGGCTTCTCGGATATTACATTTGTGATACTTAGCAAACTGCACTCCTTGCAAAGTGACCGGTCTTTTGACAATTGAAGCATTCAATTTTAGATTTGTCAAAAGTTATTCCTTGTTTTGGTTTGAAATCAATGTTTTTGCTGTCTTCTTCATGTACTTTTTGATCCTTGCGATGATCAAAGCAACACCACGATATCAATTTCTTCAAGTGCATCTTCTTCAATCATGCTAGATCCTCTTCATAAGTGACGTGTAAGCTTGCTTGTTGTGCAAAGAAAGAGCACACAACTTCATCGAGTTTAAAGTAGTAGATGGTGGGGCTGCTTGAGCATATGATGGGGGATTGTAGGCAGCGATACTTTGAGAAGCAGTACTTTGAGGAGAAGCAATACTTTTGAAATCTTGCTCTTCTTTCGAGATGATAGAAAAGCAATCTTGTGAGATTTAGAATTTGGTTGACCACTCATCTCATGTTCATACACCTTCAATTGATGATAAAGATCATCAAAGTCCATAACATCCGATCCTTGTTGTCCTCGATCATAGTAGCAATCACATGCCATGAAGATGGCAAACTCATAGAAACTTCAAATTAGCATCCTCAAGCGATACTTACGCCTTGTATAACTCCAACATGTTGAGGAGATTCGAAACCTATCATATGCGACATCAAGACTCTCTCTTTCTCTCTGTGAATGTTTCAAGCTTCTTTGTTTTAGCAAGTTTCGTGCATCTTCTTAGAGGCTTCATTCCTCCAATCTGGTCTTGAGAGCGACCCAGTGCTTAGCATCTTTAGCATCGTGAAATTTGAGAAGATGACCATACGGAATGGCGAGACGGGAGAATGTTAAGAGCCTTCTCTTGATTCCTTAGGGTTGCTTGTGGTAAAGCGCCTTTGGTGCTAAGGTTGTCCGGCAACTTGAATGGGTTCTTGAGGAACTTCATTCCCATTCACAATTACATTCCACGAGCATGGTGCGTAATGGCAATATCTTGCCTCATCTTCATGCACCGAGATCATATTCTCCTTCTTGATAATTGGAATTACGAGTGAGGTGATTGAGGGTTGTGGAGCGACTTGATCGACATCTTGAAAATTGTAGGGTTTCTTCCTAGTCGGAGTTTCCACACAAGCTCGATACCACTTGTTGGATCGATATACTTTAATCAAACTAAACTAGCTTGTTAAGGTTTAATAACCTCGGATAAATCCTAAGTTATTAACAAAGAAACACCGAGCAATCTTTATCAAGTGCGGAATTTACTTAACAAAGCTAAGAAGAAAACTTTATTAACAAACTCTAAATCGCTTATTATGCGGATACTCTAATACAACTCTAAGATATTGAACTTTTCTCTAAACTCTTAATTCGTAAACTCTAAAACTCTTTTACGAAATCGTACCTCTAATGCCAATCTAGGAGTCCTTTTATAGGCTCAAGGATATCCTAGTCGGTTTACAATTGATAACCTTGTCGACAAGTAATCTAAACATGGAATACAATACTTTCCATAAACAAATATAACAGTTCTTTTGTTCTAGCGATACTTTGACTTCACCTTGCGATGCTTTGACTTTATCTTTAGCGATACTTTGACTCTTTGACTTCTTCGGTGCTGCGACTACAGTACTTTCATATCTTGATGCTTTGGTGTCTTGACACTTTCATATCCCAACAAACAACCGATTGTGTTTCATCTACAACATTGGAATTTTTTCCAAATGTAGAACACTAAGCGTGTTTATGGCTGAAAAATCAAATAGTGTTGAGATACACAAACATGGCAATTTAGGAATGTTTATTTGATACATATGCATTACAGTATTACACTTACTCTGGTATCTAGCATTTTCAAATTTGGAGATCCACGAATCATTTCAATGATGAACGATACCATAACACTATTCCCAAAATCGACATCCGACAGCTTAAGGTTAATCAGGGATACAAATGGCACATTCATCCTAGAATTAGCTTCATGTATCAACTACAACAAGTTTTAAAGATTGAATTTCATTACTGTTACACATTTCTTTAACATTGTAAAATTATAAGTGTAAAACTCAAATTGTTCTTATCGTGCAATCATCAAAATCTAATGTAAGGGTCTCAAGATTTTGAAGTCTTGTCAGGTGAAAGATATCGGATGTTGTGATTGTTGTCACAACATTATAAAGACCGAATGACAAATCTAACTTCTTCAAATTCCTAACTTTTGCAATATCCCATAGTCTCATCTCGTTTGTAGTAAGGCGATTCATTTTAAGAGACTCAAGTGAGGAACAACTAGCAATAAACTTCCAAACTGTACCTGTTAGAAAAGTGACATGAATCAATTCTAAGCTCAATAGATTTGGAAAGCCATGAAAATATTTCAAAGTAGCCATAGCACAAACATGAAGTACCATATGTTTCAACTCCCTACGAGAGTAAAGTTGGGTTGGGAACGTAACTCGTTCACCATACCGGTTTGTAATAATCAGCCCCTCAATTCCATGCCGAGCCAAAAACAAAAGCCAATCACAAATCTCTTCATAATGAAAGTCGTCTCTTCCAAGCATTGATCTTGGCCCTACAGAGAAGACAAACTTTCTTATTGGACCTATAAGCCGATTTAAGAGTCTAGTAACAAGTCTCCCATCAAACTCATATATTAAATAATAAAAGAAATCCTCATCAACTATGACATCGGTGAGCAAAGTCCACTTAGACCTCCAGTTCCGCGCTAAACTAGAGGTTCTCACCGCTTCTAACAAAGGCAACCGATTCAAAATGTTACCGATCACTATATCGACATGTTGCTAATCGATCGATCGACATGGTATTGATGGAAGTTGGGTTGGTCTTTTAAGTTAAAATGAGGATTTAGATTGATTTCGATTTTCGATTGATCGTTTTTGGATAATGGTGTTATTATAATTGGTAAATTTGTTTGTTTGGTGGGTGTATTGGTTCGCGAAATTAAATGCTAGCGTGTCGGGGAAGAAAGCGGCTAGTAGGCATAATCACATTTGGTCCACAGGTTGAAGGTTGGGTTAAATTTGTGAATGGTCTATTATACCCTCGAAGTAAAGCCAGGAAATTAATGTTGACTATGGCAATCCTGGTCAAGGGACTAGTCTAGAGTATAAAACACATGTTTTGGACCTCCAGCGGTGATAACGCCCAACTTTGTCCCATCGCGATACGCATGAACAAGTTTAGGGACCAACGGTGTATTTTAGTCTAAAAATTATATTAATAAAAATACATTTAAAATAAGAGAATTAATTTAGAACATAAGGGAGTATTGGAAACTTTGCTTGTGTTATATAACTTATAAAAATTATATTAATAAAAATATATTTAAAATAAGATAGTTATTTTAGGACATAGGGAGTTTTTTAAAAGTGAGAAAGTTTCGTTCCAACTCAAACTTAAATTGAACATAAAAACCATCAAGTCTTAATACTTTTATTGTTGTGAAAAAAAGAATATATATATATCATGTTTAACATATTTATATGTATATTATTTGGTTGTATTGTAACAATAAATATTTACCTTTGAAGTTAACTAATCTCAACAAATTTTAATATACAAGTTTGAGATGAAATGTTAGTCATAAAATAATAGCTAAGTTTATAAAGAGTTCTGTTCCGGTCATTAAAACATAAAAATTTCACAATAATTGAACATTATTTAAACTTTTGAGCAGTTTTTAGGGTAAATAGCAAATTTCATCCTTTAAGTTTGCGATTTTCGCACCCTCGCCACCAAAACCAAGTTTGTATTTTACATGTCCCTAAAGTCCTATTGCCGATACCAAGTAGGCAGTTAAAATTTTGTACTTTTTTGTTGCAACCTAGCCATTATGGCTAATGATCATTACTTTTGCCCGCTAAGTTCCATCCATTTGAGGGAATGTTTGTCATTTTCATTTTCCCGCCCACATTACTTCACCTGCCAACTTGTATTCCCAAGGAAGACTTATGTTTAGGGATAATTTGCAACACTTTAAACGTTTCACGTTCATCATTTAGTTGGCAAAAGCTATTCACTCTTCCTAATATCTGTAACCAATATTTTGAAACCCGGTTTGACCTGGATGGTTCAATCAGTTGAACCGGTTCCGGTCGAAAAAACGGACCAAATTAAACCGGGTTTTTTATTTTCGAAACCCACTTAGACCCGCCAGATTTGAAGCGACCCGGGTCAACCTGCTTCCCGGAATCCCACCAAATTTTGTTTTTTTCATGTTTTTTTACAAATAAAGCTAAGTTTATTATATATATTTGCGGTTTAATTTTATTTTGACATGTTATATTTGTTAGTAAATAGTTTTTAGGCTTAGTATATGGATTAGTCATGATTTATATATATACTTTTTAAATTAGAAATTTTTTTTGAAAGACCGGTTTGAACCGGTTACCCGGTGACTCGACCGGATCGATTAGAAATCCGATTTTCAAAACATTGCATGTAACCCTTCAAAATTCCAACCCTTATTGTATTTAAGCCCATCATAATCTTTTGCATTATCATTCCTTATAAATCCTTTTAGAAAAATAGTTAATCGATCTAAATCTTATCAATGGCCCATTTGGAAGAGAAGTCTACAAAGATTGAAAATCAAATGATACATTTAATTATGAGAGAAGTAGATAATAATATGAAGCTTGAGAATAAGTTACGTGCACTTTGCTTGGAAGTGGCATACTCATCTTTTCAAAAGCCCGGACTCATTTTTCTAGATTTGCATTAGTCCTATTTCGAGTAACGAATGAATTTGAATAATTTTGTATCATTGTTTTGGGTAATTTCGAGGTTGAGATTTGGTAAATTTTTCCGAAAAAAATTATGAAAAAATTCTGGAACTACAATTCTTTTTTCATGCAATCATTTTTTGCAACGACGTATTGCGTGCAAAAAGTGATTACCATTTTTGCCTACATGCACTTTTACACGACACATGTCGTCTCAAAAAGTGGTAATCCCAGCAAATGAACTATTATTATTTTAAGAATTCATATTTTATATAGGGTCCCTTGATTCATACACACTTTTGACTTGAGTCATACACACATATAGGTCAAAAGTGTGTATTAATAATTACCTTTTTGACCACTAACTTATCATTAAATAATGATTACCTTTTTTATTAAAATATTAATTAATAACTCTTTTTTATTTTTTTCTCTAATTTTATACTTAATCCCAACAATTAAAAAAGCTCACCTTTCATCATTTTTTTCAAATATTAATATCTTTCAAACACCCTTTGACTGCAACATGTATCTTTTGTTTCTTCCAAGATAAAAAGGCTGTCAAGTGTGTAATTAAGAGAAAAACAAAATAAGTTTAAAATCTTTTGAAGTCACTTTATGGTCAGTTTTAACCCAATGTCCAAAATAATAAATGGTCACTGAACTTCCATGACTCACTCAAAATTCGCCACGTGTCCAAAATGAAAGTACACTTTTGTACTTTTTTATTATTGTACTTTTATACTTTTACTTTTTTTATAAAGTAAAAAGTGTACTTTCATTTGGACACGTGGCGAATTTTGGGTGGAGCTGAGGTCAATGTTCAAGGCAAATCTTGAGTACAGGTGGAGCTGGTCAGTGGTTGCGCGTGACCATTTTGGACGTTGAGTTAAAAGTGACCACAAGAGAACTTCAAAAAAAATTTAGCTTATTTTTGTACTTTTCTCGTAATTAAATGTACCGAAATACGGAGGGTCCCTTGATTCATACACACTTTTGACTTGAATCATACACACATATAGGTCAAAAGTGTGTATTAATAATTACCTTTTTGACCACTAACTTATCATTAAATAATGATTACCTTTTTTATTAAAATATTAATTAATAACTCTTTTTTATTTTTTTCTCTAATTTTATACTTAATCCCAACAATTAAAAAAGCTCACCTTTCATCATTTTTTTCAAATATTAATATTTTTCAAACGGTTAATCGTCAAGCGAAAAAATATATATTATTCTGACGAAGATTTAATTATCTTTTATAGATAAGTGACTTTGATATACTTTCGACAATTTTTTTTCCGTGTGTTTCACGTTTTTTACGTTCTTGAAATTTGCATGAAAAATCATATATGATTTAACACTAATTTGATTACCACATGTGATATTAGTGTTAAATTATATATGATATATATATCATATGTGATTTATCATATATGATTTAACACTAGTATCACATATGATATTACATATCATATGTGATTTAACACTAATATCACATGTGATCTTCAAATTAGTGTTAAATCGTATATGATATTTAACGAAATTTCGGTTTGAAGAAAAGCGAAAAAAGAGCGAAAAACGTGAAAAACTATTTTTTTTCATTTTTGAAAGTATATCAAAGTGACCGCATCATAGAAAGATAATTAAATCTTCATCGCGATAATAATTATTTTGCTTAACGATTAACGGTTTAAGAGATATTTAAATTATAAAAAATAGATGAAATAGTAATATGTTTTTAATCTCAGCCATTGATTTTTTTAGATGGATGATAGAGATGAGTCTCTTGATATGTAAAAAAAATTTGATATGTAAAATAACTCTCATCTTTCTCTTATTATACAAAAGATTAATGTACTTTTCTTGCGAAATTAAAAGTTGCAAAATGTAACATTGACAAACATGGCATAGAAGTAAAATGCTACGGAGTAATTAAAATGAAAAAGTAAAAATATTAACTCAGTTGCAACATGATTAGTATTTTACAATGTCAGGGTCCCACTTAAATTTAAATCAGTTGCAAAATTCGAAGTAAAAAGGGAACACATTAATCGAAGTAAAAATTTGATATTACTCCGTATTTGGTACATTTAATTCTGAGAGAGAAAGACAAAATAAAATTTAAATTTTTTGAAGTTTCTCACACACTTTTAACTCAACGTCCAAAATGGTGCATGCCAAATAGCTCATTTCACTCCATCCAAAATTAAGCCATCTTGTAAGAACCACTCAATTTTCACCCACCCAAAATTCGCCACGCGTGTCAAACGAAAGACACTTTTTACTTTATAAAAAAAAAAGTAAAAAGTCACAAAAGTACAAATAATAAAAAAAGTACAAAAGTGTCTTTCATTTTGACACGTGGCGAATTTTGAGTGGAAGTATGAAATGAGTGGTCTTAATTATGACCAGACGTTGGGTTAAAAACTTACAGCTTAATTTCAAAAGATTTTAAATTATTTTGATCTTTCTCTTAATTACACTTGACAGCCTTTTATCTTGGAAGAAACAAAGATACATGTTGCAGTCAAAGGGTGTATGTAACGGATGACCCTTTATATATTTATATAATTAAATAATAATTTAAATATGTTTATTTTAATTTAATTTGAAAAATAGCTTCGACCACGCGCCTCGTCGTTAAATGTCTGTGGACCCTAATTGGTTAATCGTTGAACTAGAATTTGTGTGGGCCTCACTTTTCGTCGCTAAAGGTGTCGCCAAACATTTTAACGACAAATCTAAGACGACGACTTGTCGTCGCCAAAGATTTTAGGTTTATCGACGACAGTTGTGGACTTTTTAGCGACAAATCTACCCGTCGCTAAAAGCTGAAATCCCGTATATCATTAATATATTTTACCTTTTTGAAAAAAACAATATGAACATGAAAATTTATAAATTTTAAGCATGAATTATGAACATGAAAATTTATAAATTTTAATGTTTTATATTTATTTAGTTAAGATATTCCAGATATTTAACATAATAAAGTAACATTAATTATTGTACTTACGTTGTTATAATGTTATCCAATGGGCACCAGGAACGTTAAAAAATATCAAATACGGATAAATAGATAGACACAGTGAATTATAAGTAATTAGAACTTTCTATTATCATTGATCACATCCTATTTATTTACGAATATATATATATGCGTATAAGACTCTTTTTCAAGCTATTCTTATTGATAATCTCTGTACATCCCACAACACACGGTTTTTTGAAGATGTCCAAAAGAGTTGAAGGAACTGCAGTTGGTATTGATCTTGGAACAACATACTCTTGTGTGGCTGCTTGGTTTGACAAGCATAACCGTGTTGAGATTATTCCTAATGAACAAGGTAACAAGATTACTCCATCATGCGTTGCTTGGGATGGCACTGAACTCTTGGTTGGCGAGGCTGCCAAAAATCAAATAAGTAGAAACCCTAAAAACACGGCTTTCGGTAAGTTCTTTCAGTTACCTGCTTTTATGTTTTACTTCATAGTATCTAATCTAACTGATCATAATATATGTTAGGGTATAGTGCTTGGAATTCATCTAAAATTTGTTCATAGTCAATTGTGCATGCATATCCATGTGCAAAATACAAGTTGATCAATGGACAGAATTCATGTATTCAATGATTTTTCAAGTACATTAAATAAGTGTTATAGTGTGTCCAGTGTCGAACTAATTAGCTTGTATCTAGTAATGGTTATCTGTACTATATTCTAGGTTGCGTATTTGATTTTAATATAGGACAATGAAAATCATTAATACATTCAAACAAAAATAACCAAAATGTATGGATGAGTAGAATGAGCTTTCATTTATTTTTGAAAGTTCTCTTGTTGAGAAACTTTAATTTGTTCGGTCTGTGTCAACTACGATACGTTATTTGATAAAAGAAAAGAGGTAATTACTCTCTCTGTTCCAATATAATTGTCCAACTTTCTATTTTTCTTAGTCTCAAAATAATTATCCACTACTAAAAACTGTATAGAAGTTAAAATTGCTCAAGTTTCAAAATTATTATTTATAAAACTTAATAAAAGTATTAATTAATTATCAAAGGGTAAAACTGTTTTTTTTCTGACTTTCACAAAAATCAAAACAGTAATTAATGTAGTACTTTTTTTAACCGTGTGTTTTTTGTAAGTGAACAATAATTTTGGGACTAACGGAGTACATGTTTTACCCTTCAATTCGTATACAAACCTCTATGATGACTTGATAAACTTACTCTTTTTTTGTGTCTGTGCTGATTTCAAGATATGAAACGTATAATTGGAAGCAGATTCAGTGATGACAGAGTGCAGAAAGATATTGAGTCATGGCCTTTTAAGGTTATCGAAGGATCTGAAGATAAGCCAATGATTTTGTTTGAACATGAATCAGAGGATAAGAGATTTTCACTTGAAGAAATATCATCTATGATTCTACAAAATCTAAAAGGGTCTGCTGAAGCATACCTTGGGAGAATAGTCACGGATGCAGTCATTACTGTTCCTGCATATTTTAATGACAAACAACGACAGGCAACCATGGCTGCTGCTAAACTAGCTGGACTTAACGTCATGCGTTTAATTAGTGAGCCAACATCAGCGGCAATTGCGTATGCTTTAGATAAGAGTGCCAATTCATACCGTTCCAAAGAAAAAAATGTGTTCATCTTTGATATGGGTGGAGGAACGTTTGACGTATCACTTCTCAGTATCACCAAGGCTGGTAGAAATTCTGTTAACATTACTGTTAAAGCGGTGGGTGGTGATACTCATTTAGGTGGAGAAGATTTTGACAAGTCGATAGTCGACCACTGTGTTAAGGAATTTAAAAGGAAAGAAAATAAGGATATGACTAAAAATGCAAGAGCAATGATGAGGTTAAGAATTGCATGTGAGAAAGCGAAGAGGGATTTGTCATCAACAACTCGAACGTCTATCGAAGTTGACTCATTGTATGAGGGAATTGATTGTTCGCTGAAAATCACAAGGGCAAAATTTGAGGAGCTAAATTCTTGTTTATTTGACAAGTGCATCGGACATGTGAAGAAATGCTTGACAGATGGGAATATGAACAAAAAACATGTTGATGATGTTGTTATTGTTGGTGGATCGACACGGATTCCCAAGTTACAACAGATGCTGACAGAATTTTTTGACAGGAAACCACTTTGCAAGAGCATTAATGCTGATGAAGCTGTAGCTTATGGTGCAGCAGTGTTGGCTGCAAAATTAGGTGGTGAAGTAAATGAAGTTTTGCAGGATTTGAGATTATTAGACGTGACTCCTCTTTCTCTTGGTGTCTGGGGTTACAATGATGACATGAGTGTCATCCATCAATATGACATGAGTGTCATGATCCCGAGAAACACACCCATACCTATCACCATGGAGTGTAACTATGGTACACACGACGACAACCAAGAGTCTATAGATATCAGAGTATATCAGGGAGAGAGCAGAAAAACCAAAGACAACACCTTTCTCGGCTCATTTATTCTCGATGGGATTCCAGCAGCCCCTGCACGTGAGCAGACGATAAAGATTTGGTTTAACATAGATGCCAACGGTATCCTTAATGTGTCAGGTGAGGTGATATCCACTGGCAATAAAAAGAGTGTAAGAATTGAGGACAAACAAAGTATAAAAGTTGAGGACAAAAGAAGTATAAGAATTGAGGATTCTGGAGACAATTGGTTCAATAATCTTATAAAAAAGATACTAAAATTCTAAAAAAGAGTACAATATCAGAAACATAACAAAACGATGAATGATGCCTTTCAAACCTCTAGTAATTAATATATGCTGTATTGATGGATACAATTCATATTCTTCTTTTTTTTTTAATGAAATTACTATTGGATTTACTATCAGCTTTGTTGTGATCCATATTTGAACCGCTCTTTGTGACTAGCTCACATAGGCATTTGCATTGTTTTCAACTGATTAGTATTATCATGTGGTAATATAGTTTACATATCTAAGCGCTTCGTATAAAGAAATATTACACTCGTCAATCTGACATAGTATGTTCATAGAAGTTCCAGCATTGTTATGATATATTCCTCTGTTGTCTCCAAGATTGTATCACTATGCTTCTGATTATGATATGTTTCCGGAAACAAACAATTAAGTCAAAGATAAGCGTGGTGGAGGTACGAAGTTGAACTATTGCCTTTTGAACTAAAGGCATTGGGCTTCATTTTTCTAAATCAATAATGTAATTTCCTTTGCGATAGGTGGAGTACTGATAATTTTGTGCAATTATAGGACTTGATGAATTAGTTTGTCAGTTATTTAGGACTAAATGGTGTAAGAAAACAGATGCCAGTACGTTTAACCATTAAACCCTTCTTTTAGTTCTTTTACATTATTTCTTCGCTGTTGTTGTTTCAGCCGCCACTCCTCCTCCTCAGTAGCTAATCATCCGTTGTTTTTAATGTTTCACCACTCCATTTATACGCCTCAAATTTGATATAGAGTTATTTGGTTCAAATCAGATGTTTATTAAGAGACCTGATCACTAGCCTTGTTAATGAATTCGTCTTAGCCTAGTCTAATTCCACAGCTGACGCAATCTTGCTACTACTTAACTTATTAACTAAAAGAAAATATTTGATTGCTTCAATGCCTATCTCGATCTTACAATATGACTCTCTACACAGATTGGGATCAAAATTGGAAATTCTACAACAGGATCCCCATCTCTGTCTCATCTAGGTTAACAGGTAAGGGCAAACTTCCATTGCTGATGCCTGATGTTTGCTTGATAAAATGATAGATTCAATGCAACAGTCGTGAACACTTTAAGGGACAAAGTATCTCCAATACTAATGAGCTGAGTATGACAAATGCATATTCAGTGATAAGTTGAACTCGCATTTGCATTTCGAGGTACATTCTACTTTTGCATTTAATCTACAAGGTTATGAATTACGATTTACAAGTACATTTTTCAATATGTGAATCAAATCTTTTAAATTGCACCTTTTTTAATTTATTATTGATTAAAGACATTGTATCACTACAAATTAAGATGATTTTGTAAGTTCTGTGTTACTGTTGTACTGAAATGTTTGTATGTACATCATATCAGACATGTCTACAGCAGTTTGCTGGCAGTTCGACATCCTATATGTTAATTGGACCTTATCAACAAATTACCTCTCATATATGTATGAGAGTCCAAATGTTCAAATTGAGTGTTGAGCTTTAGTTGGCCGGGCATTATCCCATTTCAAATTCAAATAAACATCATGTTAAAAGTTCGTTTAGCATAACATGGGTTGTTCTCATTCACATTTTTAGGGTGTTGAATCAAGGGTCCACGAGTTTTGCATCTCAAAACTTACTCAAGAGTCAAGTCCTTGCAATCTGCTTGCATATTTGCAATAATATGTATCTTAGTTACGCAACACATTACTTCTTTTTTTAAACGGCATTTTGATTAAACCTTGCAAGACGCTAGAATCATGACTACAATGAGATAGGGCATTTCGAGGGTTAATGCAGCAAACCACAAAAATGCCTAATTGAGATCCAATTAAAGAAGATGAGCTTCACATCATTAAAGATCACCTCTTTTTGCTTCTTGAAGATTCCACCATTTGAAAATATCAAGCCAAATTATCATAGCCTTAGAAGACCACCTAAAAATCATATATCCTAATGAATTCATTATCTTTTATGTCTCATCATCAGGGCCGGATCTAGGGGTGGGCGGGGTGGGCGACGGCCCAGGGCATCAAACAATCAGGGGGCATCAAATTTTTGGTGTGATGAATCGGTTTAATGTGATAAAAATGGTACTGTGATTATAGCACGCTCGAAATAAACCCGCCAGTTTAGTAAAACAAATTTGGACGTGGAGTGAGCTCGAAAGTCGTAGAAGTTGCAGGTTAAAAGAAGAGGAAGAAGATGAAAAATGAAGACGACGACTTTTCTCGGGAATATAAGTACTTCTTGTGCAGTAAAAGCAATACTTTGAAAAGAAAATCACTTTTATGGTTAAATTACAAGAATAGTCTCTGTGGTTGTGGTTGTGTTGACTTATACATATGGTCTTCTAGCTTTATTCTTTTTATCTTCATCCTATTCATATAAACTTGATTTAATTCAATGTTTATTTTTGCGAATTTAGAACCTGTAAAAAAGACCCGTGTTTTTTTAGAGATATGTAATTTGTTAATAAACGATCGGTGGCGTATTTATTTTTTCTATGTGGATAAACTATAAGTCTCATTCGTAATAAAGTTACTAGATATTTATAAGTGTACAATTTCGTTTACATTTTCAAAATTTTGAATTAGTTATGAGGTCAACCGGCTTTTGTAACTGACCGAACTTGTTGAACTAGCAAAGTGTTTGCGAAAAAGTAAATAAACTAAATAGTTGTCCAAAAGTTTAGTACTACAATTGAAAAGCGGGTTTGTTTGCATATCAAAACCTTAATATTTAGTCGTCGTTTATAGCAACAATTAGTAAGGCATCTTTCGATCATCTCGCAGGGGTAGTAAAAAAGCTCGTGACCTACCGCCATCATCTAAAGAAATTATCATACAGACTGAGTTTGATTTGAATCTTGCGTCAACGTGGGCCGGTCGGAATGCCGGTCAACATTGACGGTTATCACGTTTTACAATAACTTGAAGTATTAACTAGGGGCATTTTTCACCTACTAGCGTCACTATACCAAAAACCACTTTTGGACATGGGAGACTTTAGCGACGACGCATGTCGTCGGTAAAAGTTGGACTTGCCCACTTTTTTAACACTTTTTTTTAAAGTTTGACCGGGGACCTACACTGACATATGCCGTTAGGGGTGTTAATCGGTCGGGTTGGTCGGGGTTGGTCAAATGGGTCGGTCCAAGTCGGTCGAGGCTAAAATATATATCAACCCAACCCTATTTGAACTCGGTTACGGGTTCGGTCAAGTCGAATCGGGTCGGTCGGGTTCGGTCCGTATAATTTACAAAACCATATAATTTAATTTTAAAATAACACTTAGTACTTAACATCACGAGTGATGTAGCAACTTTCATGAATGAAACATTTAAACCATTACTAACAAGTTAGAGCAAGAATGATTTAAGCACCAAACCTCGTGGACAAGACGAACGCTTCATTGTTTAGATTTCAAACAACGATGATGTGCAAAAGTGGAGCATTCACCGAATGCCCAAGTAGACATTACAAATTAAAATTCAAACAACGAACGAAACCATTTTTTAGATCATCTTCTTATTAAGATCCACAGCAAAAGGTGGCGAGGTTTACTAGATTAAACATGGGTGATATACATTCAACAATTAAAATTAAATAAAGATTAAAAAAAAAAAAAAAAAAAAATCCTAACTCGGGTTAGTCGGGTTGACCAACCCGAATAAAGAAAGTATTTGAACCCGATCACCGACTTGATTCAGTCTTCGGGTTAAGCGGGTTGACCGATTGACCGAAGTTAGACTTTGGACCGAGTAACCCGACCCGATTATCGTTAGTCGGGTTGGTCCGGATCGGATCGGGTCGGGATTTTTGACACCCTTATATGCCGTCGCTAAAAAGTGTGATAATTAAATATTATTTTTTAACATTAAATATTTTTTTTTAAATAAAATTAATTTAGCCTTTCACAACCCGACGACACATGTCATCGTTAATATATACGAATTTAATAATATTCATTTTAATATTAAATAATTTTGTTAATAAAAAATGCTTAAATAAAAAAAATTATTGTGAAAATACTTTTAGCGACGTTTCCGTTACGGCTTCTATTATTTTCTAACTCCTTCGTGTCTGGTACCTCGACTTTCGCTACCTATACCTAGGCTTTTCTGCCTTTGCCTTTACGACAACAATACCGTTATATTAGCTCAACTACAGTCTGTGCATCATAACCACATACGATAACAAATGCACACAAGCATGTGTGGCTTTATAAAATAACAATAATAAATTGATTATTTAGCCATCAAATGACTTCCAGATGCCATACCAGTTAGAAGAAACTATAGCAATCGATTTATCTATATGAGACATTTCGTTTTTTATCAGAGATCTAAAGAACAGCAGATTGCAATTGTTGACGGGTGAGAGATGACAAAAAGTCTTGTTGTCGTATTAGCATGAAGTTTGACATCATGATTTGGTTGGGGATCGGCAAGCCACACTGACTTTACACCCTCTTGTTTTCTTACCTTCTTAGTTTGAAAGTCAGTGAAAATTCTCAAACTCTTCTCTTAAAGAGTCGTTTAGTTGGTTAAAATTTTTTTCCTTTTTTTTATTCTTCTTTAAAGAAGAGTTAAGAATTTTGAAAACTCGTTTAGATATAATTAAATATTTTTTTTTCAAAAAATTAAAATATGTTTAGATAAAGGTTTTTTCAAGCATTTTTTTTATAATCAACTTTTTTTTACATATTAGATCATTGTGCTTTTTCATATGTTATTATCTGTATTTATACGTTTTTTACGGTTTTATACGTTTTCATCCGTTATTTTCCCTGCTTTATACGCTTTCATCCGCTTTCATTCGCCTTTATCCGTTTTCATATGCTTTCACACGTTTTTATACTTTTTCATCCGTTCTCGTCCGGTTTCATCCATTTTGTACGTTTTTATACACTTTGGTATGTTTTTATAAGTTTTCATCCATTTTTTTAACGTTATTATACGTTTTTGACAGTATTTATACTTTTTCATCCGTTTTTATACGTTTTCTTCCGGTTTTATACGCTTTTAGACATTTTTATATATTTTCATCCGTTGTCGTCCGTTTTTACGTTTTCGTCCATTTTAAATACTGCTTATACGCTTAGATATTTTAAATGTTTTAATTCATTTTCATCCGTTTTTATATATTTTCGTTCGTTTTCATCGGTTTTTATTCGTTTGTATCCAGTTTTATACGGTTTTCACCATTTTTTATTCGTTTTTACACTTTTTTATACTCCATCTGTTCTAGTCTGGATTCATCCGTTTTGTACGTTTTCATCTATTTTTTGCCGTTTTTATATATATTTTCATCCGTTTATATCTGTTTTTACATTATTGTACGCTTTTGTACGTTTTTATATGGTTTCATACATTTTCATCCGTTTTTTTATTTTTGGGTATGTTTTGTACATTCTTGTATGTTTTTTATGTTTTTGGACGGATAAATATGTATGAAACCGTACAAAAACGTATGAAAACGTCAAAAAATGTATAAGAATGTAAAAACACGCATAAAACGGATAAAAAGTATTAAAACATAGAAAAACTTATAAAACGTATAAAACGTAAAGAGAAAAAACGAACGAAAAAAGGATGTAAATGGATGAAAACGGACGAAAACTTACAACAACGCATAAAACGGACAAAAACATACAAAAACGCATAAAACGGGCAAAAGCGGATGAAAACCTACGAGAATGGACGAAAATATATGAAAACGGACGAAAACAGATGGAAACGGATGTAAACGGTTAAAAACAGATGAAGACGTATAAAAACGGACGACAACGTATAAAAAGCGTATAGACGAAAACGTATAAAAATGAACGAAAACAAATAAGAATGTATATAACATACGAAACGTATAAAAACGAACGAAAACGTATAAAAACGGACGAAAATGTATGAAACGGGCGAAAACGTATAAAAACGGATGAAAACGTATAAAAACAGACAAAAACGATGTAAACGGTTAAAAACGGATGTAAATGTTTAAAAACGGATAAAAACCTATAAAACGGATAAAAACAAATAAAAACAAATAAGAACGTATAAACACGTATATAAATGGTTAAAACGTATACAAACATATGAAAACGGACGAAAACGGTCAAACAAATAAAAACGAATAAGAACGTATAAACACGTATATAAAAAAGTGAGAAGAATAGAATGGGATTTTTAAATCTTTAGTTAAAATTATAGATGAGAATGTTGGACCTTAATGTTATAGAAGCAAAGTTAGGGGTAATATATGTATTGTATGTAAAGTCTGTATACCGAACTTGTATACGGGCTGTGTTTATTAGAAACGGTTATAAACCGTTTAGTTAGGTTATAACGGTTAGACAATAGTTGTGTTGATTACTTTTAACGAACCGATATCCCTCTCATCAAAGGTATCGATTCATGCTGTAAATTGTAAATTCATGAAGTAAAACAATATCAGTTGTAAATTGAAAATCAATCAACTGATCATTACATATCTACTGTTCCAAACACACCATATCAAAGAAACAAGGTTCAATCAATGGCAAGAGTACAATAATTGGCATCAGAGCCCAAGGCTAATCGATCAAGGGAGAACGATCGAATCTAAGGGAAAGAAAGTAAGGAAGAAAGGAATACCTGTCCATTCGTCGATTAGAGAAGTAAGAAGACGATAAAAAAACAGAGTAAAAAGCGACTAGAGTCGCTAATCGAAAAACCCCGCAGAGGCGAAGTAAGATCAAATCGATTGTAGGAGAAGGAAAACCCTTTTGATAATCATACCAACCAATTCCTAGAAAAAACGATTGAAGAGATCGATGCATACATCAGTGTTTAGAACTAGACATCAATTGTAGAAGGAAGCAAACTCGATTGGAGAGGAAAAGGAACGTTTTATTTGGTATTCCCTGAATTTTTTTGTTTTGCTTTCAATCTAAATTAGAATTAGGTTTTTTTATAAGAAAGGAAAAGTAAAGTGGAAAGTAAGGAAGATATAAGGGTACTAGTCAAATTGCAATAGGGTGCAAATTAGATTACAAGGATCAGATTTGGAAAAAGTATTTGTTTTTCTTTTCATTTATTGATTAGAATACAACATAGTAAGTAAGAAGAAAAAAACCTACTATTTAAACGAATCTTTACCGTGGCAAAGTAAGCAATTAGGAAAAATACTATTGTTTTTTTTTTGTTTAAAAAGTAAGAGAAACCTTAGTGTTTCGCACCGTAAGAGAAACCTTAGTGTTTCGCCCCGTAAGAGAAACAGTGTTTCGTCCCGTAAGAGAAACCTTAGTGTTTCACCCCCTAAGAGAAACCTCGGTGTTTCAACCAGTAAGAGAAACCTTTGTGTTTCAAAGCAAGTATGAATCGATCATATGATCAGAAGTAAGAAAGAAAGGAAGCAAGTAAGAAAGCAAGAAGGATAACAAAAGGAGAATCATCTACACCAACTCGTAACCAAAACATAGCACTTCAATATCCGAAACTAACCGAAACAAACTACACAACATGGGCAATTATGATGGAGACAATATTGAAGGCATATGGTATTTGGGGAATGATAGTTGCAAAAGAAGGAGAAGCAACAAATGAGAAGAAGGAAAACACATCAATGGCGATGATCTTTCAAACGTTGCCACAAGATGTTTTAATGCAAGTTGCACAAAACTCGACTGCAAAGGAAGTATGGGACTCGATCAAAGTCAAGTATTTGGGAGCCGATATTGTTCAAAAAGTACGACAACAAACCTTGAGGAGTGAACTAGAGACGCTAAGGATGAAACCAAATGAAAAAGTAAGTGACTATGGAGGAAAGTTAAGTAGTATAAAGTCCAAGTTTAAAGGCCTTGGTGAAACTTTGGAAGATAAGGTGCTAGTAAGGAAACTACTTAACTCTGTTCCAAATAAGTTTCTACTTATCGTGGCATCTATTGAACAATGTCAAGATTTAGACAAAATGTTGTTTGAAGAAGCCGTTGGAAGATTAAATGCTTTCGAAGAACGACTCAAAAGTCAAGATGAACCAGAAAATTATCAAGACAAACTTTTGATGGCAAGTTCAAGCAATCAAGGAAGAGGAAGAAACTTTAACAAAGTAGGAAAAGAGATACAAGGCAAGGAGAACAAAACAAGAATAAAATGAGATGCTATGAATGTGGTGACTTCGGTCATTTTGCACATGAATGTACCAAATGGAAGAAAGAAAACAAGAATGAAGTATCACACCTCGTTTATTGCTCCGATGAAGATCCAACCTTGTTGTGAAGTCAAGGAAAAGAAGACATGATTGCCTTCTATAACATTAGGGGGGTGAATGTTGGACCTTAATGTTATTGAAGCAAAGTTAGGGGTAATATATGTATTATGTATTGTATGTAAAGTCTGTATACCGAACTTGTATATGGGCTGGGTTTATTAGAAACGGTTATAAACCGTTTAGTTAGGTTATAACGGTTAGACAATAGTTGTGTCGATTACTTTAAATGAAACGGTATCCCTCTTATCAAAGGTACCGATTCATGAAGTATAAACAGGTGTAATGTTCTGTAAAACAATATCAGTTGTAAATTAAAAATCAATCAATCGATCATACATATCTGCTGTTCCAAACACACCATACCAAAGAAATGAGGTTCAATTAAAGGCAAGAGTATAATAGAGAATTTCACATTTTTTGAAAATTTTTGGAAAAAAAATGTAACTAAATGGATTTTTAATTTTTCTTTTTCATATGAAAAATTTTACGAAAAAATAAAAAATATTTCACCAACTAAACGGTCCCTTATATTTTGGGAGAAAAGTGTGACCACTATATATGTAACTAATCTCTTAAACTTGCTTTATCATGTGTGAAGCACATAAACACCCAATATATTTCTCACCCAAGTTTTCTCTCAAAATAAAGGGAAATGTCCTTGCAGACCCTGATCTCCTATGTAACAGATTTTGGTTGAACTCAAGAACTTACTGTTTTCTTGCATTTTGTCAAAAGGATTTTTGTGAGTATCTCTCTCACTAACTTGATTCAAAACTCTTAGGTATATTTCATAAGATTTAACAAAAGCAGCATAATCATATCAATTGGAAGATTTATTGTTCGCGCTCTTAAACAATCGAGATAACAAATGGATGTTAGATCGTAGACTTGATTTAGTCCAATAAAGATTGGACTATCCATAAAACCCCAATCCATATAGAAGAATCTTCTAGAAAATCATAGAATGGTCATAGAAATAATCTATAAAAGTGTTTAGAATATTGTAATAGATGATACGGAGTATCTACTAGAAGTATCTAGTTAGGTGTGGTAAAATATATGTAGACAAATCTAGAGATCCATGGAAAATATCTTGATCTAGAATGTTTCATGGACTAGTATAAATAGGAGGTGGTGTAAGCATTGTAAGTATCAAGCAAAGCTTAAGCAATAAAGTTACATTGTAAAAGTTCTTTAAGTGTTCATCTCTTCAACTAATATAAGCCTAAAAAGCCCTCGTGTTTCCAAGTTTTCAACAATGGAGTCACTAGTATAACGTTATATCTCATTTAAAAGTTATACACAAACCAACAAATAATAAGCATGCTAAAAATATTATATGCATCTACAATGTCACTATCAGAACCGGGAAAAAAAATAAAAAAAAGCTTCACCTTCTAGATTAACTTAGACATTTTTGCAGATGGAATTGACCATCTTTGGAGGTTAAACAAATTTAGTATTATGCAAAAATGAGTAATAAAATTTCCCAATTTTTTTTACTATTCAACATATCATACCATACTGCTCTATTAAAGAAATCAAATCATTATGTAGGGGAAATGAGACCAGGATCCAAATTACAGTCAACATTGAGCACATCACAAAATACCGGCATTTTTGTTCGACATGTTTCTTAAAATGACCCACTACCCAACCCGACCATGTTTAGCCACCTATCACAGGGCTCTCCATTGTAACTGGTCAGGCCCAAAAGCTCTTTTAGATAGAGTATGCTAAATTCTGATTTCTGTCTTCTCACCTTGTCTGGTTTTATTTAAAAATTGATTATTAAAATTTTCCCTAACTGGAGCCTTTTTTAACCAGTTAGAGATGTATCATATCTGACTCACACTACAACCGGACCACCCATTTAGCAACCTCTAATGAGCTATCCTTTTTGACTTATCAGGGAAAAATGCTCCTTTAGGCCTGAATTTCTGAGATGTGATTACATACCAAAACTTTTTATGAGAGATGATACAACCAAGCATTTTAACATCTTTAACATATACTAAAAAATGAAATATTCATATTACTCACATGTTTACATCAGATTAACATAACGCATGCTAAAATTTAGATGTATTACATTTTACTCTTGGGATAATCAACCACAAGTTAAAAACATAACTACAAAACAAAAGCACTTTCACTAATCAACAAAAAAAACATTACATTCACAGATATAATTATGCAAGGTACAACATTACATTACATTACGATATAACCACATAGGTCAAAATATAGTGTATTTAAACACTCACATTATATTCACTAACCCAAATTGGATAGGAGTGGATAGATCACCAGTTTCCATGTCATGATTATTGCAAACAAATAACCCATGACATGAAAATGACCAAAAATAAAGTTGCATAATATCAATTGCGGTAAATCTATGACTACTAAGACTTTGGTTGAGTTCGCCACAACATTTTAATGGGAAATAGAGGATCAGAAAAGGCGTGTTATGGTTCCGACAGTTGAAACAGAAAGAGATTGAAAGCATTGTTTGATGGCGGATTATCAAGTATCTAACCATACACTTATGTACAGTGAGAAATTAGTTAATTACCTTGGTGGCGTTGGTCCTACATTTCTCGTTTTGGGGTCCGTAAGGTAGTCGGTTGTATTCTTGGAAGAGCATTGTAAGAGATCAAATTGTTAGATTACAATTATTAACTACATTAACATTGAAACTAGCTACAAAAGTTGTTCGTGCATGCATATAACAAAAATGTCTCAATTCTAGCTCTGATCAAAAGGTAACGTCAATCTTCTCTTTACTCCTTAGCTTTTGTAGTTATGGATGCCAAATTTATCATAAAATAGCAGAAATGCACTCTCTCGTCCCAAGATTTGCACGATTTCCTTGTTCATTATCTTATACCCGAGTACAAGATCATGCTCCCAACCGAAATCAATCTATCTTGATGCCCCAAAGATTTAGAGGGCTTTACATACTCATTCGACCAATCAAACCTTAGGATACTATTCACCCCGATCTTAGATTCACGGTACTACCAGTATATATTTCGGGTTCAATCCCCGGTGTTGCCAGAACTTACAACATACATTGTAATGTGCAAGGCTATACGAGCCTACACTCGAGGTGCTAGAGGTTATTGAACCTATACCGAGTGAGGCTGGTTGACTTTAGCAAAAGAGGTGAGGTGATGTTCCCAACCTTATATTGAAGCCTTTTACAAACATAAAGGATTGGAAGGATAGCTTCTTATATCAGACACATCATTCTCTTGAATACCCATCATTACTTGATGAAGCCTTCATATTTGATGCCAAGCGTTTTCTTGATGCTCTTCCATACAAAGTCCAAAGAAACCCATTGTACCAACGTCTTGCAAGTATCCTGCCGATGTCCGATCCTTCCTCGAACCCATTCTATTCATGGCGGCATTGCTCAAAGCGGGAGGGTCTTCGCTAAACCCGATCATGTATCATGGATAAAGTATGCACTTCCACCTTTTAAGTATGACCATTAGCGATATTTATCTCTTTTGTTTGTTGTTTTGTAGAGATGGCCTTGAAATTTCATGCACCAAGACATTGATGAGGATCGAGCTTTATCCGATAGAGCCGGTGAGGGATCTCACGTGTTGGTTCACCATCCATCCACATCAATAATAACGATGTAGATGCTATCAAAGTCGAGCCCTGCCTGCGCTCCTCATGAGTACCCGGAGGGCCGCGCCGGTGGTTGAGGCGTGGTGATAGCCTCTGGAAGGGTCATCCGAGTCGCTCGTTCTCAACCCGGTTGCGAAGGGCCCTCGGGGCACTGCGGAGGAGCATGGAAAAGGGCTCGACCTTGATAGTATCTACATCGTTATTATTGGTGAAATGGATGGTGAACCAACTGCCGAGATCCTCACCGCTCCATCAAGATAAAGCTCGATCCTCTCAATGTCTCAGTGCATGAAATTTATAAAGTCCATCTCGCAAAACAACAAACAAGAGATAAATATCAGTGCTAATTGGTCCTACTTAAAAAAGGTGGAAGTACACATACTTTTTCTACGATACATGATCATGGGTTTAGCAGGAGACCCCTCCCAGCTTTGAGCAATGCCGGCCATGAATAGAATGGGCTCGGGGAAGGATTGGACATCAGCAGGATACTTTGCAAGACGCTGGTACAATGGGTTTCTTCGGACTTTGTATGGAAGAGCATCAGTAAAACGCTTGGCATCAAATCTGAAGGCTTCATCAAGTAATGCTGGGTATTCAGGAGGAATGAGCTATCTTTTCTTCCATTTTTCTTTTTTATGCTCCTAATGTTTTGGGGCATCCCGACAATTGGTGTCTTAGATATAGAAGAAGCTACCCTTCCAATCCCTTATGTTTATAAAAGGCTTCAACATAAGGTTGGGAACATCACCCTCACCTCTTTTCGCTAAAGTTAACCAATTCCCACCCGGGTATGGGTTCGAAACTCTCTAAGCACCTCGTGTAGGCTCAAACTCAGGCCTGCACATTACAATGTATGTTGTAAGTTGGCAAGGTCGAAGGTTGAACCTGAAATATGTATTTGGTAGTCTGTAATGACTCTAAGATCGGGGTGAATGGGTATCCTAAGGTTTGATTGGTGAATAGTGTGAAGCCCTACGAAACCTTTGGGGGCATCAAAGATAGATTGATTTCGGTTGGGAGCATGATCTGTACTCTGGGGCATAGGATAATGAACAAGGAAATCGTGCAAATCTTGGGACAGAGAGTGCATTTCATTTATGATAAATTTGGCATCCATAACTACAAAAGCTAAGAGTAAAGAGATCGACGCTACCTTTTGATCGACTGAAGCTGAAGTAGAATACTATGTGAGATTTTGGGTGGAGAAGGTAAAAGTGAATTAGGGTTTACCTAAGCCTATAAATACTCCATGCACTTTGCATGTGGGCGCATACGTGTCCTCCTTTGTTAATCTTATCTGGATTTCAAAATAACTCGAAGTTTGAAAGGTCGTTTAGGAAAACCGAGGAAAGTGGGTCATTAAGCGTGCTTGTGGCCGTTAGAAATTATTAGACAACATTTATTGTGCATTAAGTGGCATAAGAACCTACATTGTGTGTGCATTTGTGGGCAAAATGAGTTGATTTTGCTCGCGGGTTGAAGTCAAAAGCAATGCCTCCTCGTTCATAGGCATCACTTTCATTGGGGGCTTGATGATGTACCCTCCGAAGCGGTCGAAGGACACCCCTTTGAGCAGGTCGAATCCCTTCGAAGACGAAGGCCCAAGTCGTTCTCCCAAGTGTTCATTGGTGTCAAACCATTCGTACACACGAAGGTTACCGTGGAAATCGCCACTCGAGCCCTAAGCCCTTGAGGTATGGGCCGTCGAGGGAACAAAGGACGAGGACCATCGACTGGTCAAACCCACGATCTCCTCTCATCCTTGGCTTTCCGCCAAGATTGAGAACGTGGTCACTAAGCCTAGCGGTTACCCAAAAGCATGGGACACCCCATGTTCTCCGATATTCTTGAGAGGTGCCTTCAAGCCTATTTTCTCTACTATAAATAGGTGGGACGGGCGTAATTTTATGGTATGCTCACTAAACACTATAATCTTTACTTATACTCACTTATACAACCATAACTAATACTTACTCTCACGCCGGAGGTGGTTCGCAGGTCCAACCTCGCAAGCAATCACTTAACGTAGTGTTTTAGTATTTCTTATTCTCGTGTGAAAGACAAGCTTAATGAAATACACACACCCCTCTTACTTTCGATCACCATCGAAGCATGGTAGTGCAACTTATTGTACAATCTCTCACAAACAAGAATTGAAATAAACATTGGTAGTTGATAACATCAAATTATCACGAATAGTAAGTGTCAATTTCCCCGATAATGCTTGTAATTTATGTCATTTATATGGATTTACGCTTGTTTTCCATTATATTCCACTTTCGTGTAAATTACGAGCATTGGAGCTAAAGGGCAGCGAATTGGAGAGTTTATTGAAGATTTATCATCGTATGCTCACTTTGAAGAAGTTCTGGCGTAACCCTCTCTCACATTACGCCATAACTAAAGCGTGACTCGGAAAACCAACTTATCGGAAGATTACGGCGTAACTCTCCCAAAGATTACGACGTAACCATATTAGGTCAAATGAGGTTCCACGGCGATAATTACGCCATAACTCATGCATAAACTACGGTGTAACCAAGATTTATTGAAGATCTGGCGTAACTCCTTCCCGAGGTTCTGCCGTGACCAACATTATTAGTGCATTTTAAGAAGAATTATATATTACGGCGTAACTGTTTTAATAGTTACGCCGTAACCCATATTTGGCCTATAAATACCCCACGATTTCCAGCATTTCAAAGCATCCCATTTCACACACAACAATCAGAGAATGTGAGAAGAAGCTAAAGGCAGATCTAGAGGAGCATACGGAGCTATCTCCAAGAGAGAAATCACTCCCCTACGATAAGCATTAGCTTTTTATCTTTTCTTTACTTTCGATTCATGTATTTCGTAACATTAAACATTGAATTGATTTGTATGATTAATATGAGCGGCTAAACACCTCTTGGTTCTAGCCTAGTTATGATTCCTTAATTGTTTTGTTTGCATTTACATTTGCTTCCGTATAATTATTTCTAAGTGTATGCATGCATAGTTTATTGGTAGCTACCCTTGTTTGGTAGTTTAGAATGGCGTAGAGGCTAGTTGCTTAGGAGATATGACCAACTGACCTAAGTGAGTAGACCGAGATGGGAAGGGTAAGATATGACCAATGACGACCCTTTTTACTTGTGCATTTGACCAAGCGATCACCTACCGTTTGATGAACTTAAGAATTAGGGGTGAGTGTTTAAGATGCTAGCGCCCGGCACTCACTATTATAAGTCTAGCATGTAGCGAACTTAATGACTTGGCTTAGGGACCAGAACAATCGGACTTATGAGGACACTGACTTCTCCATGGTGGCTCTTTCTGCGATAGGTTAGGACGAACCGACCAAATGTCTTGTCCTCTCAACTTTGACCCCAACAAGTAATTGGAAGTAATTAGACGTAAACATTACTAGTTAGGATGAATAAATAGGTTAGCACCACTCTCCTCTATTGATCACATCTTTGCCTTTATTTTCTTTAGTAGTTAATTAGTAATTCCTTATCGAAACCATATTAAAATTTGTGACACCTAGACTTAGTATAAATCCACACACATAGCTCTTGGGATGACCTCGGTTTTACCGAATAATACACTACATACGACCGGGTACACTGCCCATTAGTGCATTAGGGTAGACCATAGGTATAACGAGACATTATAAATATTAAAACTTGGTCAGTAAAACATGCATCAGTAGTGTATAGTAAAGTGACATACAAGTGAATCTGGTATTGCAATCCAATTTGTTACAACATTAGAAAATTCAAACAAAATGATTGCAATCTAACATACAACGTAAACTAATACAACAATCAATCCAAAATTACAATACACGTTTTCGAAACATAACTAATAATGTTTGAAGATAAGATAAAACAAGTGATAAATTACTAGAGCTTCAAAGTTGAGAATGACAACCCATCACAACATCTTGACAATTCCACCTCCGCGGTACCGTGGAACGATCACCCATCACTGGATCATTAGGAAAACTAACTGGCTCGTCACCCATCACACCATAATTACCCAATCAAGTAACTACCTCATCACCCTTCACATGATCATTGGCAAATTCACCATCATACTCAACAATATCGCACACAACATCAGATTGTATATTACCAATGGATTCAAAGTCATCAAATAGTCTCCTACCTTTCAAAGTACTAGTGTCGAAATGACTTTTCTTGGACACATATTGGATACCGAGAGCTTCCAAGCTGTAGGAACATCATCAAGATCATTAAAAGCCTCTTACACTTTAAAGGATCGGTTTCAAGGCGTGGCAAGACACTAGCACATGCATCATGAAAGTCTTCATTACCAAAGACTGAAAGTCATTAAAAGTTCTTAGCTCTTAACGGACTAAATTAAATCAAATTCCTTTGACACAAACGGCTAATGATGAGAATTACGTGTTAGAGAATCTTCAAACTCATTGAACACCATTTTATAATTTATAGGACTATCTACAAAGCCAATCTCCTTTGACACATAAGGTCGTATTGTAGTCCTTAAACAAGGCGGAATATATTCACGATCATTATTACCACCAAATTATAAATACCTCTAAATAAACTAGGTTCAACAAAGGCTTAACATAAGGTGTCCTAAGGTAAGTCGGTGAATTGTTTTCCTCTTGTTCCCATGCCATTAGTTCTTCTAATGACATAAAGTCGACATCCTTTTTTTTCTTTTCATGACTTTTAATTTTAGATGTTACCTCATCGTCTGAGTCATCAAAAGATAAGTTCTTATGATAGTAACTAACTAATTGAACCTGCGGATCATGGGAATCATAGATCTCAATGAGCCCATGGAGCTCAGCCATTTCATATAGTTTGTTCACATCATTATCAGTTTCTACAATCCTCAGCCCTTCCTCTAGACTACAACTGGGAAGACAAAAATACCAAGCCCAAATATCCTGTCTTATTTCTTTCAACAGTAGGTCTCACATTTGAGAATAAGATAACCTATTCAACCTAGGTAACCTCAAGTATAAAATATCTCCACCTAAATAGCTTAAGGGATGAAAAAAGAACCAATTGCCATGATAAACATCAAAGCACAGATCATCGGAATTATCAGACATTCTGTTTAACAATAGAAAGAATTCAGAAAAACCAAATATTAATACAAAAACCGATTTACTTTACATTAACAGAAAAAATTTAATGGACAAACTTACAGCCATTTTTGAAACCATAGATCACCACATGTTGTTGATTCTGTGTTTTTGGATGCCATAGTTAGGTGAAATCTGAAAATACAAAGACAAAAGTAAAATTTAGTTTTGTTTACTAGATCTACTAATATATAAAAGAGAAGGTAAACATCACCCCTCCCAAGACAAAGTCACCTAGTTACATGTTGGATAATGCATCTATTGCTATTACCTAATGGACAATACTTAGAAAGTAGCATGCATTGGTTTCTTTGTGTATCTTTATTTTAGTGTGTGCCATTTTGCTTATCTTTTAGAAAATTATTACTAATATACAAATGTTTCATAATTTATTGTTATGTGTTCTGATGTGTCTTATTTGTTATGTGTGTACCATTAAAGGGATCATATGACACTATATAATGCATCCATGTCGCTTATATTGTAAAAATACAACATTGTCCTAGTACATTAGTTTGAAGACTACAATATAGTACAACATACTTGATACAAAAATTAAACTCATTAAAGGGATCATATGGTGAGCAATTGTTTTAGATACTACAACACACCTGGAAGCATCACTAAACACAAACACGGTGTTTAAAAAACCTAGCCATTTGTTCACGGTATGCAATCGCAGCCTGAATAGGATCCTTCACATCCAATGATAGACCAAAAGCCTACGGTATAAAAAAAAAAATACCAAAATACCACAATCACCAAATATCCTGGCCTGCTTCAGTACTTGGTCAGCGATACAAAATGTAATGCAATAACTTGCCGGATCTATGCCTTTCTTCTCAAATACTTGCGCTTGTTCAAGGACCTCAGTTAGCTGAAACTGTGGAAAAAAGTTACACTGTTAAAATAATCTAATGTTTTAAAACATGGTAAAATGGTTTTGCATTAATTCTAATGACAAACAAATCAACATAATAGCTCTGAAATAGATATGAATAAATAGTCAAACCTGTAAACACTCCCTCACGTTGATATAAAACTCTCGCCATTCCTCTTCAAAAGTTTCACCGCTATCATAAAATGTAACTATTCCTGTGTCTATCTCCAAACGCCCAAGACACCAATGAGCTTCGTTTCATTAATGAGCTTGAAAACCTACCACGTTTGAGTCACAATCATAACATTAATATATGACAAAATATTACGAGACCGGATTAGTAGAAAATATATATAACAAGACTTACCTCGTTAACATGGGACCATGGAATAGAGTACCTTTCACCATTATACCACAAAGCTGTATATACCAATCAAATCTCCTCTCGCCTAATTGGTATATACAACAGACATTTTTCAATGATTACATACCTAGAACTCCACGGTCACAACCACACATCCTTATGATCGGTGGTTGAAGAAGTTAACGCAACACGTAAATGTGGCATGATAGAAAGGAAACATTTACCTATTATACGCAAGACTAAGAGCAGTATAATAGAGATCAACATAATACAAGATGGTGTTATTACAGAGTTGATTAAGCGTTTGTTCAAACACGTGGCAATTATTCAGGTTATTTATACTTTATATTCTCCTTATAGAACCTTCAATGATCACACAACTACTGATAATAATATATGTCCTTAAAAACTTTATTCTTTTCAGGTTCTTGCTCAAGAAAAAAATGGGGTAATATATCCTTTTTGTTTGTATATATACGTTGACATCCTTTTTGATTCATTTATTTTTTTTATAAACACTTTTATTCATTCTTAGGAGAAATGGAGTTAATTGATGATCTTGGCACCTAAGTGCACGTTTTGTGATGAGCTTAATAATGATTTTCTTGAGTTGTTCGAGTCAAGTATTGATACTAGTGGATCGGTACTTGATGTTGATTCTGATGACAATGTTGCAAAGGTAATTTACAAATTCAATGTATATGTAAAACCCTTTCCGTACCATAACATATTATAACAATAGTAACTAATTTAACTTTGAAAGGAATTTATTATCTAAGAAGAATTAAGGTTGCGACATGAAGAATTAGAAAGGGCATGGTTAAAAGAGCAGAAGTTGATGCAAGAAGAGAAGAGGATAAGGATGGAAGAGGATAAGATGATAAGGATGGAAGAGAAAAAGAGGTTGTTGTCTGAAAAGGAACTAAAGAAAAGGGGAGAAGCAATCATGAACTCAGATCACATGAAAGCTTGTAGAGCGTGCTTTGTAGTTACAAAGAGGAGTGAACAAGGTTCATGTGAATCTAATGCGTATTATTGGACTTAGGCATATGCCGAAAAGAAAAGACAATGCTTGACTACGTGATCGAGATATGACGCAAGAACTTAAAATGTCAAGCCTTGGGTTGAGGTATGTAAACTACTTCTTGACCACGGTTTAAAATATATCTTGTTATTGATATATGATTATAAGTGTAATCGTTTCATATACTAGGATCTTGCACGCTCCAAAGGTTGTCAAGAGTTCATTTGACATGAATTTGATGAATTTCTTGGACAAATTGGACCGCTTAACCCAAGTTTCCTTTGTGTGACGATGTGTGTGGATAGAAGGTTCGGGAAAGTTTAGTTTGCTTAGACCGCCTAGGAAAGGTTGACTTAGGGATGAGGCAAGTACTTGTACAACTGTACTTATTGAATTGATTTCTTATAACGTTGATCACACTCATTTATGTTTCGCAATTTACGGCACATAGAGTTGTGGGTTAATTACTTGGCACGTTAGACCCGATACGGTGATTGGGCGATGGTTAGTAACTACTTTGTTCGACTTCTTCGCTGCCATTGTGGTATGCTAATGGTGAAAGGTACTCTATTCCATGGTCCGATGTTAACCTGTAAGTGTTGTATATATATTTTCTACTAATCCGTCTCGAGAATATAGTTAACCCATTTAGCTTTTGTCATTTATTAATGTTATGTTTGTGACTCAAACGTTGTAGGTTTTCATGCCTATTAATGAAATGGAATCTCATTGGTGTCTTGTGTGTTTGGAGATAGACACATGAATAGTTACATTTTATGATAGCGGTGAAACTTTGAAGAGGAATGGCGAGAGTTTTATATCAACATGAGGGTGTTTCTGAGTTTGACTATTTATTTATATCTATATCGTATTATTATGTTGATTTGTTTTAGTCATTAGTATTAATGCAAAACTATTTTACCATGTTTTAAAACATTAGATTGTTTTAACAGTGTAACTTTTGTCCACAGTTTCAACTACCTAAGGTCCTAGAACAAGCGCAAGTATTTGAGAAAAAAGGCTAGATCCGACAAGTCATTGCATTACATTTTGTATCGCTAACCAAGTATCGAAGCAGGCCGGGATTTTTGGTGACTGTTGCATTTTGGTATGTATTTTTTTTATACCGCTTGGCTTTTGGTCTATCATTGGATGTGAAGGATCTTATTCAGGATGCGATTGCATACCGTGAACAAATGGCTAGGTTTTTTTAAACACCGTGTTTGTGAGTGTGTTGTAGTATCTGAAAAAAATTGCTCACCATATGATCCCTTTAATGGGTTTAATTTTTGTATCAAGTATGTTGTACTATATTGTTGTCTTCAAACTAATTTACTTGGACAATGTTGCATTTTTACAATATAAGTAGCATGGATGCATTATATAGTGCCATATGATCCCTTTAATAGGTACACATAACAAATAAGACACACTACAACACATAATAATTTGCTAAAAGGCACACACTAAAACAAGGATACACAAAGAAACCCATGCATGCTATTTTCTTAGTATTGTCCATTAGGTAATAGCAATAGATGCATTATCCCACATGTAACTAGGTGACTTTGTCTTGGGAGGGGTGATGTTTACCTTCTCTTTTATATATCAGTAGATCTAGTAACCAAAACTAAATTTTACTTTTGTCTGTGTATTTTCAGATTTCACCTAACTATGGCATCCGAAAACACAGAATCAACGACCTGTGGTGATCTATGGTTTCAACAATGGCTGTAAGTTTGTCCATTAAAATTTTCTCTTAATGTAAAGTAAATCGGTTTTTTTATTAATATTTGGTTTTTCTGAATTCTTTCTATTGTTAAACAGAATGTCTGATAATTTTGATGATCAGGGGTTTGATGTTTATCATGACAATCGGTTCTTTTTTCATCCCTTAAGATATTTAGGTGGATATATTTTATACTTGAGGTTACCTAGGTCGAATAGGTTATCTTATTCTCAAATGTGTGACCCATCGTTGAAAGAAATAAAACAGATATTTAGGCTTGGTATTTTTGTCTTCCCGGTTGTAGTCTAGAGGAAGGGTTGACCATTGTAAAACCGATAATGATGTGAGCGAATCAGATGAAATGGTCGAGCTCCATTGGCTCATTGAGATCTATGTTTCCCATGATCCGCATGTTCAATTAGTTAGCTACTATCATAAGAACTTGTCTTTTGATGACTCAAATGATGAGGTGAGATCTAAAATTAAAAGTCATGAAAAGAAAAAAAAGGATTTTGACTCTATGTCGTTTGAAGAACTAATGGCATGGGAACAAGAGGAAAAAAATTCACCAGCTTACCTTAGGACACCTTATGTTAAGCCTTTTGTTGAACCTAGTTTATTTAGAGGTATTTGTGAATTTGGTGGTAATAATGAATTTGAATATATTTCGCCTTGTTTAAGGACTACAATCGGACCTTATGTGTTAAAGGAAATTTGCTTTGTAGATAGTCTTATAAAGGATAATATGGTGTTAAATGAGTTTGAAGATTCTCTAACACAGAATTCTACTGTTTGCCAGTGTGTGTCAAAGGAGTTTGGTTTCGAATTTAGTCCGTTAAGATGTAAGAACCTTTTTAATGACTTTCAGGCCGCTGGTAATGATGACTTTCATGATGCACAACCTGCTAGTGTACTCCCATGTCTTGAAACCAGTCCTTTAAAGTGTAAGAGGCTTTTTAATGATCTTGACGATGTTCCTATAGTTGGTAGCTCTACTGTTATCCAATATGTGTCCAAGAAAAGTCGTTTTGACGCTAGTACTTTGAAAGGTATGAGACTATTTGATGACTTTGAATCCATTGGTAATTAACAATCGATGTTGTGTCCGATATTGTTGAGTATGATGGAGGATTTACCAATGATCTTGTGAAGGGTGATGAGACAGCTTACTTCATTGGGTAATTATGGTGTGATGGGTGACGAGCAGTTAGTATGCCTAATGATCCAAATGATGGGTGATCATTCCACGGTATCGGAGATGGAATTGTCAAGATGTTGTGATGGATTATCATCCCGAACTTTGAAGCTCTAGTAATTTATCACTTGTTTTATCTTATCTTCAAACATTATTAGTTATGTTTCAAAAACTTGTATCGTAATTTTGGATTGGTTCTTGTATTATTTCGTTGTATGTTAGATTGCAATCATTTTGTTTAAATTTTCTAATGTTGTAACAAATTGGATTGCAATACAAGGTTCACTTGTATGTCACTTTGCTATACACTACCAATGTTTATTTCAATTCTTGTTTGTGAACATCCGGACGTGTTGGTTTTATCGATGATATTTTCATTAACAACTAAAACAATCATTTCAATCAAATTTTCATTGATTAAATTTCAACACAACCATTACATTCATATCATCCATCATACAACCATTACATTCATTTAAATTGTACCGCTTGAACCACATCCTTCTTCATTTGCTTTTCTTTCCTCGAGTTTTTAAACAATTCTTCCGATTTTTAATCCTTTTTCCAAAGTCAAGCTTTTCTAACCTGTATCCTCTTGGTTTTCCGCTTCTCCTCAACCTCATCATCTTGCTTTTTCTCGCTTCTCAACATCATCATCTAGCTTTTCCCGATTCTTATCGTCACTATATCTAAAAGGCTTAGCATAGTAGAAGTCTTTTTCCTTAGCCATGTGAGTATCGCCTCCTCATCCAGTCATCAACATTTCTATATGATCCGTACTCATCAATCCGCTCGCACCAAAACCATCGAGAACTAGCTCAAAAGAAAAGTGTTTTCCAATACTTTCTTATATTCCTCTTTTTCGGATAAGTACAAAGCCACCGTTGATTGTTGTAACTGTTGGGGTGTGTGTGTTATCAATCGAATTGTGCGTGTATTTATGCTTCTTTGGTTGCCTTGTTTTTATGCGGAAAAGAAACAAAGTATGGAATTTTTAGCGACTTTTTATCTAGTTTTTTAAGCAACTTTGTTTAAGCAAAATTTTTAATCAACTTGGTTACACAATACACATATTTTAATCGACAACTGTAAAGCACTAGCACATAAACCAATATATTCTGAGCGACTTTTTAAAAGCGCCTTTTTCATCTAAGCGATTTTATCATACCCTTAAACTTTATCTTTTATCTTTTTGTGGCCACAATCACTTTAAACCGACCAGAACCCTAGTTGTTCAATAATCCAATTTCTCTGTCATTTTCATTCAATTATTAAAATTGAATTGTGCAATAGGTTCGTGATACCTTATTCTCATGGTCCCCTATATCAATTATTAAAATTGAATTGTGCAATAGGTTCGTGATACCTAACGATCTTCAAAGCGACATGAAGTTGTACATTTGTTTCCTCAGTTTTTATTAGTGTATGTAGACCAACCTTTATCGCTGGATGATCTTGGGGCAGCTCACATAACCTTTCGACCTCTAAAGCATGATCATTCATCGTAACATATCTGAGTAATCTCACCTAACCAATTTTAATCAACTTGAGTTCTTTTTCTTGTTCTTAGCGTGTCTGACTAAGGATAGCTTTTGCACCTCACCGGTTCGTTAGCCATAACGTTTGTGTGAAAATGAATCCTAATTGCTATAAAGTTTGATAAATCCTTGTGTGAGAACTTAAATGATGCTATTTATAGGCCAAAATAGCGTTTGAGTCTATCAAATTCAAAATTTGAACAGACAAGATGCAATTAATAATAAATTTCGAGATAGCCATTACGAAGACGAATTAACAATAATTTTGAGCGTTTGAGTCTACCAAAATAGCCGTTTGAGTCTATCAAATTCAAAAGCCGTTTGAAAGTACTTCGTAATGGAGTATATGAAGTAATGAAATGCCGAGTTACGATTTATAATTAGATGCGATCTCTGTCTTAAAATTATTGTCAAGAGACAAAACACACATAGTTTAATTAAAGGAGGTGATTTGGACACTCCATAATTTGATTGGCACACTCTAATTTAATGTGTATTACCATTTATACCCTTATATGGGTGAAAGGAGTAAAGTGATGTAAGGATATAAATGTCAACACACACTAAATTGGAGTGTGTTAATCAAATTAAGGTGGGGCCACTTTAATTGATAACCATTGAAATACAATATTTTTCCACTACATGTCGAAAAGACTAATTTAGCCCATATGTAATTGGAAAAAACAAATGACCCTTAATGAATGGAAATGGTTATGTTCTAAGTAATGGGTTATTCCATGTAATTAGTCATTCAATTTATAATTGTAAACAAATAAAATATTTTCATACTGTCATAAAGCGATTTTCTCTCGATACTCATATTACGACATCACAAACACGACGTAAATGTAATTTACTGGTATAAATTTTTTGATATGTTACTCTTTGCATGGGAAAGAGGCGCTCCTCATTATTTCTTGATCAGTTTTGTGTGTCTCGATGATAATAGATATTTTGGGCTTATAATCATTATCGTCTATATAATCCTCTCTTAACCACTCCTTCTCTTACCAACAAATTATAATCACAAAAAAAACCTTATTTCATCTATCAGCACAAATGGCCAGCCACCGTCTTTTTATCTGTGATCAACTAGCCCGTGTTGCCAAATCTCGATTTGTCAAGGACATGATGCTTGTGGAATACTGGGGAGAAGTTAGAGACACATTTCGTGATGAATCGGATCACGAGAGAAAAGTCTTGAAATAATCGCCGTGTTGATCGTAGGGATGTGATCATTGAAGAGTTGTTGGTGCTATGTGAAGCGAGTCCTCTCTTGATAGGGTTGCGTATGAGAAGGATGCAAGTGGAAGACAAGGCGATATTGCCAAGATGGAGGTCGCCGTGTTGGAAAGGCGTGCTCGCATTCGTGCTTTGTTCTCCTTCATTGACAAAGTTGGATTCGATGGTGATTTGATTGTGTTGTTTCGACTTTGTGAAGCTTTTGTCTTTTGGGGTTTCTTTTGTGGGCATATCTTTTGGTCTTTCATGGCATGACTTTGTGAAGCTTTGGTCCTTTGTGTTTAAGATGTTAGGTTGAAGTTTGTTTATGTAATGTGAAGCTATGATTAGGTGTGGGCTCTTGATGTAGCCATGTAAATAGTTCGTTATCAAGTTAGGGTTATGTGTACGCATGCTGTGAAGCTAATTGTTTGACAAATTGTTGATGTAATGTGATGGTGAATGTTGATGGGAAGTTAGGGTTGATGTACTTGTTAATATTTCAAATGACTAATGAAAATAGGATTTTCTTAAAATGTTTATGTTATAATAGATTAAGTATTTTAGCTAATATGTGGATATTAGTTGATATTGCTTTTATTATGTCTAGGATAAACATTGTTTGATCTTGTTTTACATTTCGCTTTAGTTTTGTTTGATGTCCAATTCCATATAAGGATTACTTATTATAAAGTGAGTTCGATAGTTGTATACAAAAGTTGGATTGTGTTTCTTCCATGTGCTAAATCTTTGAAGGTGCTAAATCTTTTATAGGACCATGGCTTTTTTGATTTGATGTTACTGATAGTGACTATAACAGTTAGGCGCACATATTGGAAAACAAGAAATGGATGCAAAAGGTCGATCGATACCTTTAGGTATAACGATGAGGGTACAATGTTATGTTAATATGTTGCTTATTGTTCATTTGAATCTCTTTCACTATCTTATTTTAAATTGAAGTCCCATAGGTTGGAGAGGATAACCAACCCACTCAAAATGCCAAAGATTCAAGACCATCCAACTCTTCCATACAAGCGAAAAGGTAAGTAAAGAAATTTTGTTTAACATACACACAAAAGTTTTATTGAATGCAGTATCTTACATACAACTGAGATAGGTTACACATACGCATATGACAGTAGTTTTATTAGGAAAGCACAAAGCATATAATACTCCTAGTTACTAGGAAAGCACATACCATATAACACTCCTTGTTATTAGGAAAGAACGTAGCATATCACACAACACTTATAACGGCAGCATACCCTCAAGCCTCTGGATAAACAAATCCTTGTTACGAGCACTCGGCTCGGTCGCCCGCCAAAATATGCATTTTCATCACTTTTGATCATCAAGGGCTTGCGCCGCTTCAAAAACTCAACATTTTACGGAGGCACCTTCTTCCCACAGCTTCCAACTCACGAATAAAACGACCCTCTCACGATTAACACTAACCAATTCTTTAGTTAGCCTATTCATCTTTTTGCCAATTGAACATCTTCAATTGCAGCTGTTGACGATAGTAAATCATCATGTATGTCCGGTTGTGTGACAATTAGTATTTTAAGGTCATTCTTAAAACATTACTCATGTTTCATTATTTATCATTTATCGTGAACTAGGTTTACGAGCATCAAATTCACGTAACCGTAATGGTTTAGCCGTGAATTCATGATCATATCATCGAGGTCATTTCATATAGACTAAGTTTAGTCTACATTTCATTATCATCATTATCATCATATTAGCTCATGCATGGTTTTGCATTTTACATTAAGCGATATAATTTTCATATTAAATAAGCGTTATCGCGTAATTAATTATTTTGAACAATTGATCCATTACTTCCAAAAATTATTCCAATATATTTTATACTCATATTAAGTTTATAAAATAATATTATGAGTTTACACATTGTTTTAAATTTATTTTGTAACTAAATTGTTGTATTTATATAATTACGACGTTTTCTTAAATTCGACACGATTATTATTATATCACCAAATTTTGCGGAAATATATTTTATAATTTTATGACCTAAAAATATTTTAACTTGACCCATGAAAATTTATTTTTATTCAACGCTACCCTAAATATTTACAAATGCTACAACTTACCACTTAACTCATTTAAATTTACAAAAATCTTTTACAAAATCTTACACTTATTCAAAGTTAAAAAAAAAACATAAACAATAATGATTCACACCTTTGTCGACACAAGGGTGAATCATCAAAGATATTTGCATAATATCTCTATTACACAAGTATTACACAAATACTTTCATTTCATTTATCTCATTTCACAAAAGCTAGACCAAAGTTTCCTTTGCTTTTCTCTACATTTTCGCAGCCAAGGGATCAAAAGAAAGGATCATTCCAAGATTTCAAGTCAAGTTTAATTACACACTAGTATCATTTGTTGCAAGGTTTTGTAATACAAACCTCAAGTGATTAGGAAAACCTTTTGTCCATAAACCTCATCATATCACTAGTAAGCATTCATAGTCATATTTTTATTTCATATTCATTTTTATGGTCATATTATTTTATTGGTGAAACATGCAAGTCTCATGATATTTATACCATTTTAAGGTTTTAAGGTTTTATGTGCTAAATATATATAATCCATCCTATAATTCCTCCTTGTTATATTTTAGTTTTGGTGATGTCTAGGAACCCATGACATCCTAAGAAGGTGTATGGTAGGATTAGAATAGCTTGAGTTGTTTTGAATGGGTTAGAATAGGTTTGGCGCGAGAAAACTCATTTCGACACGTTTTGAAAAGGGTCTGTCCTAAAATTTAATTCTGGAAAATCCGACAGTGAACAAAATATTTGGCCTAGATATTTAGAAAATATACTTTAAAGCGAAACCGTGGCGGCTGAACGGATTAAAGCGGAGCTATAACGAAGAAGTTATGAATTTTCAATTTGGCGACGATAAATACAAAATCCTGAAAATTTCAGCAAACTATATTTGTTTTGTACGAGTCAAAAATGAAGCTTGAACGTTGTAAATTATGTCGATTTGTTAAAAATATGTTAGTATACTTCGATACGGGTTAAAGATCTTTAAAACGTGAAAGCGGATTTGTAACGACTAAATTACACATGTTTACAAAAGTTGCCGTAACTATTATCATATAAGAAAAAAAACTATAACTTGATTTCTAATAAACAAGTTTTATGGCAAAAACTAGTACCAAGTAAAAGGTTGTTTTAACATTGAATTAGAACTTTTATGAAGAGAAGTCTTCTAGTAAAAGTGAAATCGCCAAGTATACTTTCCAAAATGTCCAATTGTTTGATTAGCGGAGTTGTAATGAATTAATTATGTTCGCTCAAATTTTTGAAAAACCATCCTTAGACTATATTTTGGACTAAAAGTACCATATTTAACCTCTATTATCTTTATGTTCGAGACCTCTAGGACGAAAACTCATGTACTAAAACTTTGAGATTATCATACGAGCTTCCCAAAACCGTAGAGTTCGTTTCCTAACGCCGACGTGCACTATTTTACGACTAGTCGTTAGAGGCCGTTTTGTCATTTTCATGGAAATTTCAATAACATTGTTTCTGACGAAAAGTAATATTTTCACAACAAATCACTAAATGATTATCGTCGGATATCATTTCAATGCAAATACATGTGTAGTAAGTTAAAAATGGTCAAGACGTTAAAAGATTATATTTTTGACGAGAAGTATTGTTTTCAAAAATTCATAAGTGGTATAAATATCATCCGAATCACATGCATAACATTACATCATGACTTATTACATATCATATCATTCATAATAGGTCGGTTCGAGATCACGCTACATTTCGGTGTACTCACTTTGTCATCACTTCAATTCATCAAGTGAGTTTTCATAGCCCGTTGTATACATTTAATACTTGTTTTCAAACTTACGGGAGAATACATTGCACATCATTTTATTACGATACCAAGTATATCAAATTCATTACATTGCTTAAGTTACCTCATGCCAATTGAATGTCCCCATTATATAACATGAGCCGTTAATTTCATAGAAGCGGTGAGTGGATAGATCTATCGAGGTGACTCCTCCATCCGGGTTGGTGGATCCCAACTAGTCATACGGATGCATATCATTTAATAACATTATTTGAGTTGTTTGGCAAACACTGTTGAGGCGAACATCATGGTCGATCTAGTTTCGGTGTCATGGACTTATAGCAATTGTAACATTTTGTGGCGACATTGTCATACATTATCTATACTTGTGTAGTCGTATAATTCATTTTCATAAACCTATGATTTCTCACCAACATTATTGTTGACCGCTTTAGCAATGTATTTTCGGGTAACTAGACATACTCATCATGGCATGGTTAAGGAACCCTTTTAAAGTCATGGCGCCGACTTATATCATTGTATATTATGGCATTTTCTTTCAAAACATCGTTTGGACTTGTAATATACTTATGTTTTCCGTAAACTTTATCAACTTTGGGACCTATCTTGTAACTTTGGATGTTTTATATAAATTGCCAAACGATGTGTTTTTAAACGACACTTTAGGTCGTTCAATATAACTGTGATTGAGATGCTATGACAGATCAATCCCGTGAATTCCATTCCGGCGCAAAACAGATAATTTGGGGTGTGATGATTGGTAATCGAGCTTGATTATAGAGAACTAGGTTGCATTATTGACCCTAGACTATAACTACATTATCATAACATCTCATCATTTCATCACAAGTGCATATTCACTTTATATGCGGATTCATATACATTTTTATTCGAGTTATTTACTTTTATTTTACAAGCGGTTGTCACAGTAGATGTCTTGATTCGACACTATCCCTATATCATCGACACAAACATGGAGGATGTCTCATCCGACACCAACATGAACGATGCCTTATCCAACACTATAGTCGTATCTTCTATTGGCTCTACTTGGACTTTCCACTTATATTGGTGACACTAAGACCGAACCCTTTCGAGGGAGGCGAAGTCGCACCTACACCACCTGTCGACCCTACACATGGCCCGATTCATCCACCATCACCACTATTATCATCATCATCTTCATCATATTATCTTAGGGAGCCTATACCTACACCGGACTTGCCGCTCAAAAAGCGAGCACGTTTTGACATCCCTGCATCATCTTCTACAGAACCCGAACCACCAGCTAGGTTCGAGATAGGTGAGAGCTCAAAGGCTGCTGCTGCTAGACAGCCTTCCACTGAGACATTAGGGGCGCGTATAGATAGCCAACAGATTCATATTTATAGGATGTTAGAACAGTTGGAGGAACTGTCAGGGTTTCGATAGGTAGAGTTTCGATTGATTTGGCACACGTGGTTTAGAATCGAGACGATTATGAGCAGGGGCATATTGTTGAGTTGAGGCGAAATTCCGAGTTATATGATGAGCCGAGATGGCCTGGGACGAGCTTGACGTCATGCACGAGGAGTTGGCACTAGCTCGTGAGAGCATGGTTACCGCACGCATTCAGTTAAGCGAGTTGAGGGATTTGGTTGCGAGCTTGACTACACAGGTCCGTGATCTACAGGATCGAGCTGGAGGAGCACCAGGAAGTGCATAGTGTAGACCTTTATCATGTATAGTTTTTATTTACTGTTATCCTAGTCACAAGGTGTGTGACGTAGTTTAAAGAACTTGTTGTCTTTTGGTTGTTGTACAAACAAAATATCAAGTATTGACTCAACTATGTAGGAATGGTTTTACTATCTATGATATCGGTCCACGAAGGCCGAAATTTTCATGTATATTATCCACGTGTGTTGTGATTTTATTTGTGATATTTCGTGGTTGTTCCGTTGTGATTTCATTTATATTATACATGTTGTGGTTGTGGATATATATGTATAATGTTTGTTTCTACTACAATTCTCATAATTGTTTCATCTTATGGTTTGAAGAATTATGGCACCAAAGAAAGCCACACCGAGTTGACTCAGTCGCTATGCGTAAGTATGTGAATGATAGCATAGGTGAAGCACTAAGGATCGAGAGCATCGGTGGCGGTCCGCCGCCGAGGTCACAGAACCGCCGAGGCCGCTAGACTTCTTCTTCCGGGTGTCTGAGAGGTTCGAGTTAGGAGTTGTGCGTATAAGGATTTTAAAAGTGGGGATCCTACTAAGTTCAAGGGTACTGAAGGGGCAATTGCCATGGTTAGATGGTTTGAGAAAATGGAATCCGTGTTTTTGTTATGTAATTGCCCGGAGGATAGCAAGGTTAAGTTTGCTACAAGTACACTACTGGATGGAGCAATGTCGTGGTGGAATTCGTATGCTTAGCCGATGGGAATGGAAAATGCGTACAGGACCACATGGGTGCAATTCAAGAGTTTGCTGACAAGGAAGTATTGTCCACGTACCGAGGTGAAAAAGTTGGAGACCGAATTCTATGAGTTGATAACTATTGGGTATGATATTGATGCTTACGTTCGAAGGTTTCAAGAATTAGCAGCGTTATGTCCATCTGTTATACCCCTTTATCACAAATACCTTATCACTTAAGTACAAACCCAACACAAACACGTTAAACCAACACAAACTATGCGTAAAGAAAGAAGAAGAAAGAATAGAACTTGGTGACTTGAATGATATTCGTGTATATGTTTAGAGAGAGAGAAGAAAGATGAACCAATAAGTTGTTATATTGCTTCAAAGGAAAACACACACACACTTTCAAGCACACCCTCAAATGACATACTTGAGGGTATATATAGTAAGAGATGATGCCTAAGGCTTGGCCATGGGCCTTGAGATGGACTTGGATTGGGCTTGGGTTACACGAACTAGACAAGGCTAGCTTAACTTAACTAATGCCCAATTAGCTTAGCCCAATCCACGAGCCGTTGACTATTCTATCACGATATCTAACACATATTACAAAGTTCCTAATCGTGAATGACCATCACTTCTAATAAAAATAATCAAGGCTAACAATCTCCCTAAGGGTGGTCATTCAAAAGATGCTCCACTTGAATAGGTCTTTAATCTTTTGAGCTTGAACTTTGTGAGTAGATATAGAATAGTCTTAATTCTTTGTTCCTTCATGCTTTGTGATCGAGATAATGTGGTTGTTCGCCATTGTCAACTTCGTTGGTTAGGTGTCTCACGCCTTTCTCCACCATGCTCACACTTCTATTTGTCTTTTGGTTACCAATGATGTAGTTCTCGAGTCTTTACACTTTGTAGATTCTTTGACATTGACGAAGAATCATCTTTAACTTTGAGTTGCCTTTGATTTTGATGAGAACTTTCATGTGTTGTTGGTATGAGCATGTGGCGAATCTGACGATCCATCCGCTCGAGCTTCCATAAGAAAACATAAAGCAAGTTAGTAATAAGCGGATTCCAGCACTTACAAGTTTGAATTTCGGTGTTATCGGCATAGTGTGAAACACGTCTCTAATTCTTACAGAGGCCGTTCTCGAACCTGAGTCCCACAAGAGATAACACGATATACCAAGTACATCTGATTCGGATGAGTCATTGAGGTACATCAAGCATCACCCCACGATCAGACCGTTTGAGACACACTAAGCGAATCCACGGGAGTTACCGGTGACTGCTGTCGAGGGGCTGTGATGTTGACCTGGCAGGAGTTTCCATTCAATCATCAAGAATCACACGTGAAACTTCTCATAAATGTTCGGCGATTGCTAAGATCTGCGTAGGACTCTATAATATATCACTTGTGTTCTTATTGATGAACAACAAGCGATGAGATGTCATGTGTTCTTATGAGATCTTTGATGTATCTCGTGGCTCTAGACTCAATTAGTGCATTTTGGTTTTCTGACGAGAGACTAGGGAGAGGTCTCCTTCTTCAATATCAACAATCTCTAAGAGAAAGTCGATAGATTATGTAGGGTTCCAGTGAGAATGAAACAAATCCTTTTAAGAGGAATTGAGTGGCTAGAAGGTTTAGTGCGGTCGTCTTTGGGTCCATGACGTCTTGGTCTTCAATACCGGTGTCATCTAGTGACAACCAAGTAGATATGTATTGAACCGGTTTCTACCCTAAGGTTGAATGTGGAGGGCTATTTCTTTTCACCCTTTTCAATACATTTCTTTTAATTCTTCAACCCCTTATTTCTCCTTTCTCACATTACTCCTTTTTCAATCATACCTAAGGACTTCTAATACTAACTATTTGTGATGTCCTTGGGTAGATCCTCCTCGACTCTGGCGGATCATAGGACGGATTTTCCTATCCTTATTCACCTTATAACTCCATGGTGTCCTATTGTTGCCATAAAACCATTTTCCTTGAAAATCTCTCGAGTGTTTATGATAGAAAACATGTTTGAAACACTCCGTGAGTTTTATATTTTCAAAACACTCCCCCCTTCACATGTGCTTATAAGTTTTGACTTAAATCTTCCTTGTGAGGGTAGAGTTCGACTTTTGAATTGATCGACTTTAAATGAACAAGACCGATTCGAGACACGT